>KN822943.1:323893-354547 GCA_000827465.1 Tulasnella calospora MUT 4182
ACCAGCCTTGTCAACTGGGAGGTCAACCGGCGTTTGCTGGCCAACAACTTACGTGCGAAGACCCTCGATATCTGGCAATGCCCAAGTAAAAGCTTCTTTGGACTCGTCAATGGTAGGATGGTAATATCCGTCACGCTAGACGGCGGCCATCAGCAAGAAATAAATCGGGTGTCGCGATTTGTGCCTCTTACAACTAGTGGATTCGGCCAGTCTTCAGGCAGGTAAAGATTCTTGTACTTCTTTTTCTAAAAAGATGAGTGTGAGATGATCATAGCCTCCCGTAAGCGTCGGCGAAAGTGTTGCTCACGAATCTCTGGCGGAATTTGGAGGGATTGTCCATTTCCTTGTCTTTCCCGCTCTGAACCTTGGTCCACCATTCCTTGAATGCCAGTAAGCCGTTTTCTCCGGGAAATTCTTCCAGTATCTCCATTGCCACAACTGGTCCGACACCAGGAAGACCTTCTACGTAGTCACTTCCAAGGAGATATGCGAGGCGGACGAGCGTGTCTCTGTCGAGGCCAAGCTCCCTCGCCAAGTCAGATAACAAGAAACATTCAACGGTCTTCGACTGATTGAACATATTGCGAAAAACCCTCAGACCTCCGAAAAGAAAGATGTCAGAGTCGTCGGTGATGACGCCGTCTACGAGATTAAACTCCACGAGTGCTGCACATTGAGCCTCTGCCTCCATCGGAGCCGTCACATAAGGTATTCCGAACAGGCGGAGTAGAATTTTAATTTGCCCCACCATTTGCTGAGTGACGTCCTCGGAATCCCTCATGGCGGCCTTTCTCTCCTTGTTAAGTGCAGCAATTTCCTCGTCGACCTCCTTCCTCGCAGCATCAAGATCCTTGCCTTTCACTTGGGACATAAAGTTGGCAAAATCTCCCTCCTCTGCCTGAAGATCTATCTCATCTGCCGCGTCAAAAGACTCTTCAACTCGTAAATTCTCCATGTTAGAAGGACTGTCGGGTCGATGAGGCCGCGCCGAGTCGGTGGCAGCTGCGGGTACGCTTCCTGCACCAGGCTCTGGGGTTGGAGAACGCGACCACGACCAGGTTGGGTTGCCTTCCTCAACGCCAGGAATACTTTTTCCAACGCCACTGAAGGGTAGGGGTTCAGGTGAACGATCTGATATGGCAACGAGGTTCGATGCTGTTGGTGAGGCGGGGGCTGGGTACGACGCTCGGGGCGAATCTAGATTCTTCGCCTCGGGTTTGGTCTCCGCCACAGGAGTTATACTACGAGTCACAGGCTGTAATGGCACTGCTTCGGGGATGGCTTTGGGAGACTGAGCCCGAGGCGAAACCGGAGCGTTCCCCCGGCCAGTCGTTTGAAGAGGAGAGAGCCGCTCTCCAATCATTGATGATCCTATCTCCAGCCCCCCATAACTATCTTCAGGAGAATTACTCGATCCGGCTGCGGTTGAATAAGGGACAGGTTTCCCTGCGTCCGGGCGTCTAACAACCGCGGAAGTTGTGTGGTCCAGCCGCACCCCGCGTTCATCGTTTGCGCCGGATGGGAGTAGCTGGATTTCTTCCATATCATCATCGGAGTCTGAGAGGACGGCGTTTAAGACGCTAGGGACTTGGTCTTGAACCCTAATGGCAGGTTGGTGAGATGCGACTGTTCCAACGTGTGTTGGAATGACTTCTTCCATCTCATCAGAATCCGAGTCAATTGCCAACGATTGTCGTGACGACATCATCGAGGGAAGATGGGATGGAAGTGCCACCTCATCCATGCTTTCGTCTTCGCTCTCCTGGACCGCCTGAGGCGAACCAAATGGATCTTCTTCTTCGTTATCAGCTGGCTGGGTGGTCTTGAGGCTCGCTTTGCCACCCATAGAGGGAAGGCCAAAGAGCATACTCGCAGCAGCAATCTTTCCCATGAACGGTGCCTCCCTGTCACCTTCAGAAGTTGAGGTAGAGGGCTCGCGCTGTACTGGAGCGCCCAATGGATCTTCTTCGAAGTCAGCGTTAGCTATGTGAGCATTGCCAGATGTGGTCGTTAGGCGAATGTTTGAAGACTCTCCAAGTCGATGGTGAGATTGCACAATCTTCTTGGACTCTTCTATGGCTTGCCGGAGCTCTTCAGCCTCAGCTTCTTCAAGCGATTCGTGGATAGCGATGGCAAAAGCAGAGTCAATCTCTTCCTCGTGGGATGCGGAAGGGTGGTCAGGAGATGGTTCCTCCGGGTCGTCCAGAAAGAGTGGCTTGGATTCCTTGGACGTTGAAGCCTTCACATTGGAGCGGTTGCTCCTTTTCTGAGGACTTGCGCGCTTGCCGATGGATGACAGTGCCATTTGTCGCCTGAACTCCCGCAAGTCGGGATCATGTCTTGCATTCCTGCCACCTTGTCAGATAATCTGGCTGACTAAGATACGGAAAATCACTACCTTGATGCCAGCGTCGAAGCTTTGCCAGCAACATCGTCCTCGTCATCACTCTTTACGTCCACGGCAATAGGCTTGCTTTCGGTCCCTTCATCTCGGATACCCAGTATCCATCCTCCAGAAGACGAATCATTCTTGACGAGAACATATTCCCTATTACGTTCACTCGCAACCCGAATCGGGATGGTGAGATTCGCTCTGGAGACCATATTTGTGGTCACCAGAAGCTGTTGCGTTAGCGCGTTCCGCTTTTGGAGGTTTTGTATCTGGGCCTTTGAAAAATCAAGTGGTGTCTCTGCCTGTTTCAGCATAGCTTGGAGTCTCTTATGTGAGGTTTGACGAGATTTAAGTCGAAGATCGCCAATGATTTCGTACTGGACCTCCGTTGGCAGCTCACTGAAGGCGTTAGAATTGATATCAAAGTCTTCTGGTCGCATTTCGTCGATGAAGGCCTGGAGTTCTTCTTCCGTTGCCAAACGTGGATCAGGCAGGTTGGAAGACGTAGCTTTTGCAACAGCGGCTTCCAAGTCCACCTCTGGGAGTCGATACGGATCATGATCTTGCCATTTCTTCCGCTTCTTTTCAGCGCTGGATTCGTTGGTGACCGAAGCCGTGTTTGAAAGACCATCTTGACCTTGGCCATCGACACGGGAGGCCACTGCCTTGGTCGGCGTCCGAGGTGCATCACCAGGTTCGAGATCCTCCATATAGACAGCGGAATCGTCAATAGGGACACTCTCGTCGTCGGCGACAGACTTTCCCTTCCTTTTTATGGGGAGTTAAACAAGTTTCGTCTACCATATCTCAATCTCCGCGTACCTGTTAGCCTGTGATACATGTTTGAGAGCTTCCCGCCGAAGCTGCGCTGCCAGTAATCGCTCCGCTACGCGAATGTGGGTGTCGGCTGCACCGCTCTTTTTCTTTCTTCTCTCATTCTAAAGATCCTGTCAGTTTTTAAAGTTCTCAGAATGATAAGACTACGCGCCAACCAGTGTCGTCCTCTTCAGTGCAGGCGCACCACCGTCGAACACGAAGACGGGCTTGATTCCATAGAACAGAAGCTTGCATATTCTCCTCAAGAAACCAAGTAGGTGCGCGTTGACAAGAGCTCGACCTTCCTTGTCTCTCATTGTAGCTTGAAATTGGTATATCCAGATGCTCGAGTCGATTGCCAAAGCTTTCCCTTCCATGGTCTCTAGGCTGGCCTGGGTTAGGCCTTTCCACGAAACGACGCTTTGAAGGATTAACATACAGAACTGGCCTTCCAACAGGACCCAGCAGAGTCCATAGTTGTTTGACTCCCATCGCGGGAGGAGAAAGTTACCTCCTTCTGGGTGGTGTGGTGGAGAGAGCGAGGCTCGTCCAGTTCGCAATGCTCCTCACGTGACCGCGTATGGTCATGCAATCCCGCACGAGTGCTTTTGCGAGATGCGAAGTTACACTAGAGTGACATGCATTTAATTCCAAACTTCAATGGAGCCCAATTAAGAGCTGCTATAGGCCGATCCATGAGCTTCGACCGCCCGGATTGTGTAGTGAGCTTTGACCAATTTTGACGCGCATCTCCACGGTGGCTTCTCCTTCCCTCGTATCCTCGAAGCGTCCTTCAGGAGCGAGAGCGGGCGCGTCGACCATTGGGCTTGGGGGAGGAGGAGCATTGGTATCCGACATGTGTGCCACGCCGGATGGGGAATGCGGTGGATCCGTCGAAGACGCTGAGGTGGGGTAGAATGCCTCGACAAACCATTCATACCAGACCTTCCGCTTGTCGGTCAAGCGCCAAATGTGAACATCAAGTTCGGCATTAGCAGGGACATATACCGGTTCCTAGGAATAGATGGCTTTAATAACGACTCCAGGGAGAATGAGCGATCACCTACCTTGAGAGGAAAGAATAGCGGAAACCAGCTCAACATGTTTGGGGACACGTCATTCTTGCGATCTGGGTGAATGCTTAGTCCAACATCTCCGTATAGTACTGCTTCAAAGTAGCCAGCAAGACCGTGCACGATCCCTGCCTGGGGAATTTGAAACGACAGGTGAGCAGAACGAGTGTTGTGACTGTTTGTCAGGGGGAGCCCTAGCGCTACTGTCAGAGTTACGCCACGCTGTAAGAGAGTGAGAGCTCACCATTCTGGTCGATAATTGCATTATGTCGAGGATGTTGAAATTCCCAACATTCTTGCGGCTCGGCGGAAAGTTCGTTAACCGCTTGGAACATTACTACATATGGTGTCTCCGCACCCTTCACATCGCTAAGCGAATTGCTGGCATCTCTGAACAGCCGCGAAGATGATACCGGTTCCAAATATGCAGTGTATGATGATGGGATAGAAATGCCATCGTCTGAAAATAGATGCGAGTGAGAGTCTATCAACCGTTTTCGGATTGGGAGGCGGACCTTTCAAGAATCGACTTGCCCCATCGAGACATTCGGGGGATAGCTCATTATCCCCAAATGAACCTAAAAGTTCACTGACCAGAATATCGGCTTTCTCTGGAGGCGTTATAAGTCTCATATCGCCAAATACTAGCTGGACAGCGCCTTCCCATTCGGTGTCCCGTTTCTCTTGGAGCCTGCAATCGCAAGCATGCGTCGGTCAAGAGCGCCGCTCGATCACCCTCGTTAACGTACGTCACGTAGGCGCTAGGATTTTTTTCGATCGCGTAAACAGTGGCCCTCCTGCCTGAACTAGCAATTGCACTCAAGCATCGAGAAACGAGCCCTCCTCGACCTGCACCGGCAACGCAAATAATGCTGCTTTCACCATAAGCACAATGACTTGGGTTGCAGTATCACAAAAAGAAAGCACGCACGTAGAGCTATCTTCCGGTCGGTCACAAAGGGCTTGATAAATTGCCTCTTCATACTTGGAGTACTTGACAGGATCGCGTTCAAACACCTCGTAAGTGCTGCTTTGCAGGTTATCCATCAGAGGCTTGTGCGACGGCTTTCATTAGCGGAATCTGAATTCTCATGTTAGTCTTACTAACCTGAAGCGGGGCCTGCAGAAAGTCCCAATAGCCGGTGGCAAAACTCTCTACTGACCCCGGTGTTTCAGAAGCGACGACATAAGGGCTGGTCTTCTCGAGATATCGTATGTACTGTTGATAGGCAGTGTGACCTCCGGTCTTATGAAGGCCCTTGTCAGTTCCCGAAACTATAACGCCTGGACGGTGCTAAGTAAAATCTTGTGAATAGGGGGGTCGATTTCCGAATCGAAGGTGACAGCTTGTACCTTTATGATGTCCCGGAAGAATGCTTGAGTCGCTTTCGGTAAAACAGGGTACCCTCTGTTGTTTGCAACAAAAGCAGAGGCAGGGAGAAAGATGTAACGTAGTGGTTCGGAGTTCCACCGATCTAGGAGCGGTTTCGACGGAGGCAATGGGTATGAAAGATCCAAGGCTAGAACGCGTTGTCAATCAAACAGCTGTCCAGGCTCTCACCGGTCACAACCGGCACAACACTCACAGACGCTGAGACGCTGATTATAACTGCAAATAGTCCTTATAGTGTCCCACATCTCCCAAATCTCGTTCACATCAGTTTCGGTTGGGGCAGTCGCTGTCGAGCTGGAAGCCCCTGGCGTGACTGAACCTGATCGGTTGGCTTTGCGAGCGCCCGATAGAGGTATACGAATGGTTAGATAGACGTATGAGCTTAATACTGGTGGACTGTTCGTGAAGCATCCATTAATTGCACGCGCGTAATCTGTAATATGCTGCCGGTTTCGGGGAGGAGGTAGGACCACTGTGGCGAGATTGAGGTAACTAGCGTACGCTAATTCCTGACGCAGAGCCTAAATTTGAGGAGTATAAGAGGAACGGACTTGCATGAGATGTAGACATTACTTACGAGTTCTGAGTCCTGTCGCACCCATTCATCGGGCGAGTCAAGCTCCAACCACTCGGAGGCAAGACCCACAATATTCTCAGCCTCCTCTATACCGAATACCCGTCAATATGGTCCGAATATCGCCAGAGCATTAGAATTCACCTAATTTTGTTATGTTTACTTCTGACTTCTTGAAAGCGTCAGAAACCCTCCAAAGCTCAGCTACGCGCTGCTGCTCCTTGAGCTCGTCGGAAAGTGGCATCAACACTGAGCCTCCCTCCGCTGGGCTGGGCGTTGTAAGGCATAGAGATGTCCATCTTCTTCTCCACTCGTCATTGGTGATGTTCAGACATAGTCCATTGTAACTGTCTTGCAGAGCTTCCTCAATTTGGTCTTCTAGAGGAGACCGCTTGCGAACAGAAGGATTCAAGCTTGGTTGTGCGTCTCCCGAGGAGGTCGGGGGATCAGACAGATGCAAGTAAATGGGTGTCCGAGACATTCAGACTTTTGCAGGGCGGTTTGAGTGACGGTCAGGATTAAGATCGATGCGCTGCTTGGCGACCCAAACAAGGCCATCTGTGAAGGAGGCGCCCATGGTTTGGAGAATTTGGTGTCGCCAACCAGTGAGCGTCATATAGCCAAAAATAATAGGGATGTGACATAGCGAGAGACAAGGTAGGTATGGAAACGGAACGAAAAGCAAGGAGCGGAAAGGTGGTCGTGGCGGGATCATGGGCGTAGATGGGAGATAATGTTACAGAGGAAGAGCGAAAGATAAGAGGAAGTGGAAAGCAAAGTCGAGAGCAATATTACAGAACTAGAAGCTATATCAGGCGAGGGTTCTATAACCTCCGTTTTTGGTAGGCAAGCCCTCCACTAGATGGCTCATTGCACTATTGGAGTCCGCCGTGATGATGGAGGAACTGAAGAGCCCAGTCTCGAGCAAACAGACTAGCCTTGAGGAACTTCTTGTTCGCATATTTTTTGCAAAGGAAGCTGCTTTCGAAACCTTTTTCGGCCAAATCTTCGATAAGAAGGTAGAATCCGGGAACGAGTTGTTCTTCGGTGTAGTCAGAGTAATAGATAAAAGCTTCATCCTACGGGGAAGAGTCAGAGGAGGGACATGACCGACTGAACCAAACCACTTACCCAAGAGCCCTGGAGCATACGCTTTGACGTGTACATTCCGACAGCGGCAATTAAACTGGGTTTCGCGCGCAGGAAACGGTGGTCAAGCAGGGTGACTTCCATGAGGAACTTGCACAGAGTACGAGTTTGGATGTCGTAGTCGTCGGCCTTGCTAATGCGCCTGACCCAACTGTAGGGTGAGCAATAAGGAGAAACATTGAAGTCCAGAGTCTGGCGGATTCCCACTGTTAAGCATCACTTCTCATACGCACGGCCGCAGAACTCACTTGAAGGATAATCTTCTCTCCTTTTAGAATCTCGTCCCGGGAGTATCCATTCTCCGTCATGAACGCGAACTCTTCCACTGAAGGTGCCATGATTTCCTCGTACTTCGAAGCTATGAACATAGCGGTGACGCCAACCAGTTGAAGTTTAATGAGGGAGACAACGCGGCGAGAAAGGAATCTGTCGACAATATTGACGGCGATCCAAAGGGTTTCTGGGAGCATATGGTAGCGCAGGTGTACCTGAAGGAGCCAGTCTATCAGGGTTTTGCGCATTGACCATTCTATTTCGGTTTGGCCGTCCATATAGGTAGGATTAGCCATGCATTGAACCTGTTGCATCGCACCATATCAGAAAATGAACCTTATGTTAGGTAATTGGAGACCGACGAACCTCTAGTTTGCCCATGTACGCAAAGATTTCGTCGGCATACTCTGACACCATGGTCATGTCCGTTTCGTCAACTTCGTCTTTGAAAGTGTCCTTGATCTGCTGAATGGCAGCTTGATATCGTGCGTTCGTAGTGGGCGAAGCGAACGTCCAATCGTCCTCGTCAATTTCTACGTCTTCTTCGATCGTTTGGGGTTGTGGGGGAGGTGCCTGCTTCTCAAGGATAGCCCGCTCCTCCTGGTCTTCATCAACCTCGACGACATCCTCCATAGCTTGTGCATTATCCTCCGGCTCAGTGTCACCACCAGAATTTATCACTTCCTCGACCTCCATCGCGTCCGTTTTGGTGGAACTAACGATCGCAGAGGCGGACGCGGTCCCACGAACACGTGCTGGTTGAGAGATGCTGGTGGTGTTTTGAGATGCGGAGGACAGCACAGCTGAGATGCTACGTCCAGCTATGGGTCGAATTGGAGGTCGAGTGCTAATCGAGTTTCGCGGTCCCAGAGGCTGCCGGCCGGTGCCGGCGATTGCAGATGCCGTCCGACGGTGTAAAGCACTGCCAGGCTTTTCGGTTCCAGTGATCTTGCCTTTCTCTCCTTTGGCCTGGAGAGACTTGCGAGCGTTGGAGACGTCGCCGAGAGCGGCGCGAGCACCGATTCCAGTTTGGACTGATGCCTTTCCAACAATGCTGGTGCCGGCCTTGGCTGATGCCGAGTTTTCGTCCATTTGAGACTTTCGTACAGTCTACGATAATCAATGAGTTTCGTCAGCCAAATGCGTGTGGGTGAGGAGGGTCTGAGCGAGGGACAGCCCTGGGACCATGTTCGAACGGTTCGAACATCCAAGAGTCCGACGAGCACGATTCATCCAAAAGAACCATTACTCACTCTACGACCAATCATTGTATACAGGTTGTAAGGATAAGAGCAAGAAGTGGTGGCTCGGTATGCAAGAAGTGATTATGCAAGAGGGTGTGTTCAACTACAGACTGGTGATGTTGAATGCGGTCTGGAGCGCGAAAGCAAGTTGAAAATGGGTACGCAGTAGAGAAAGATGATTGTCGTAGCAGGAGAAAGTGGTACGCTGACTGCCTCTGGGTATGACGGAGGGTATGAGGAGGTAGAGGCAGGATGGCAGAGGCAGAGGACAGAAGGGAAAACGCTTTCGAACTGTTTACATCCTCACGCGTGGCTGACTAAGCGTTGGAACAGAGGAGCAAACCAAAATCCACGTGACCAACACGCGTCTTGACGTACTTATGCTCAGCCCCTTTGTTGAGCCACCTGAACAAAGAATCGCAAGTATATGTAACTGTCTACGAGATACACTATGCTCCAGCCTTCCAGTATGCAATGTCTCCGTCGATCACTGTGTCCCAGAAGACCCCAACGTCAGTACTCCGCGTTCTAGAGACTAAGGATGCTTTTAACTTACTCTCATAGGGCTTCCCTTGTTGACGTAGTTTACCGGCCTGAAATAAACAATGATTTGAGCCTCGATTCGCGATATGTACGCGCACGAATTGGCTTACAGCCTTCACGGCGGCTTCACTGCCGTACTCCTTGAGATCGTCATAGGACATGATTTCGCCACAAACAAACTTGTTTTCGAAATCGGAGCTAATGGGGGCGCGGGGATCAGCAAACTAAGTTGCATTCGGTGGCGGAGTGGCGTACTGAATGACGCCAGCGGCTTGAGGTGCCTTGGTCCCTTTGCGGATGGTCCAAGCTCGGACTTCATCAGGACCGCATGTGAAGTAACGAATGAGCTATCGGGGAATTCGGTTAGAGACGTGTGAGATGGATGCGCATTTTGCGATGGTGAGGTCGACATACATCAAGACCCGTGTATCCTGCCGTGGTGATCCTGCCCAAGGCACTAGCAGCTCCAGTCTTAGCCTCCTCGGCCTTTTCCTCGGCACTGAGTGGTGCTAAACGCTCTTCCAGTGCCACGCTGAACGGTATGAGCAGATCGCCAGGATTGTTCTCGTCGATCCATTGTTTGATTTTCGGAAGCCTACCTCCACGATCAGAGCTAATCAACCTCCGGCCGAGTCAAGTAACAACCTACCATTTGTTCTTCTTCCGGACATAGTCCTTCTCCGAAAGGTTAGCGAGGTAGATTACGGGTTTCGCTGTGAGAAGTTGCAAGGTATTGACGACGTCCACCTGGAGATAGCTTCGTTCATCGATAGTCATCGCAGTAGTCAAAGAGATATCAACTCTACCTCTTTGTTCGACCATTCGGCTTTCCGGACGTCCTTTTTATCTTCCTTGACGATCTTCAGGATCTTTTCGACAGTGGCGATTTCCTCCTTCTTAGCTTTGTCTGCCAAGCTGTTGCTCCCAAGTGCTCGCCCAGACTTTTTGAGATTGTCTAGGTGCTTTTCGATCCACTCCTCGTCCTTAAGTCGGAGCTCCTCACGAATGATCTCCATGTCCCGGATGGGGTTCACCTCGCCCTCGACATGAATGACTTCGGCATCGTCAAAGGAGCGAACCATTTGGAAAATACCGTCGACCGCCCGTACATGTGAAAGGAAAGAGTTGCCGAGACCTGCACCTGTTGAGGCACCCTAGATTATGAGGGCCGTTCGTATGAGTATCTCGAACCGCATGCGAGAGATCATAGCCCCACTTACGGCTGTCAGGCCGGCAATATCAATGCAAGTCAAGAAGGCGGGTACTTTGCTCGCAGGTTTATACACGTCGCAAAGCCACTCGAATCGGGCATCAGGAACGGGAATGCGGGCCTCTAAGAAGAGTGACAGGTTAGTTCAGCCCAACGTGCCAAATGACAAGCCCAGTCGAGAGCCCACCTTCTGGGTTGATCGTCGCATATGGGAAGTTAGCGGCTTTTCCGAGATCTGAAAGTCACCGACACATGAGTCATGCAGATTCGTTGCACCAAGACTGCGGTACAAGAATCACCGGTGTCGGATAGAACATTGAAGAACGAAGATTTCCCAACATTGGGGAGACCTAGTCATTCAAAGGCGAGGCCACAGCACAGTTGAGTCGATCGCAATACTTTTATTAGTACGGATCGCCCTCACCGACAATACCAATCTTCAGATTGTTGGAGGGACGACCGAGAACGGCCTTCTTTTCTGCAGCGGCAGCTTTCTTTGGTGGCATTCTCTTCTTGACGAGTGCGGGAGATGTACAAGTAAAAGTCCGAACAGAAGTTGTCTTGATTAGAGTGTGATTGAACGACTGCCGGATGTCCTGCTCAAAAAGTGAACGGGTCAGCGCCCCATGCCAGAAAAATTCCGCCAACGCGAAAACTCACGCTGAGGAGGGACCGCTGGAGCGACGGCGAGAGAGACGGACGGAAAGAATGTGGGAGCAGTGAAGCCGCGAGACTCATTAACCTAATCTATCAGTGGTGTGATCAAGAATCGATCGGAGGGTGGAGAGTTTTCGGGGTCTTTCGCGCGTCAATCGATTGTTTCACAGGCCTGGATTCCCATCATATATGCTAAATAAACATACCCTACAACAGCGGTTCGGTGGTGTAGTTGGTTATCACTTCTGTCTAACACACAGGCGGTCATCAGTTCGAACCTGGTCCGAATCATCTTTTTGCCTCCACCCAGGCAGGTGAGATTTCGTTTTTACTCGCCTATTCTCCGAGCTCCACGATCTCTGGCCTTGCAGATCGGGCATGACCCGAGCTCGACAGAATGGAACTCCCTCTATGATAACCACTCACCAAGAGACGATTGTTTTGGCCAACCCTTGCCGGGCGACATTACGGCCGCCGAGCCCTGCGCGTTCTTTCGTTCTCCAATGACCACCACCTCCACCTCACTCTGCCTAGCCTGCTCGGGCACCATCTCACCTTCTGCGTCTTCCGACAACAAGGTTCACGTCACCGAATGCTGCAACCGCTATATATGCTCTCGATGTCTCAGCAAAAATCCTCGATTGACGTCCTACAACCCTTGCCTGGCGTGTCTAGGGGGGGTTGGGGTAGTCGCTTCAGCCCCCGAAGCAAACAGAAAAGCTCTCAAGGTCGGGAACGTGCAAGCTGAAGATGCCTTTGCGATTGGCGATGAGTCGGACGACGATGACGATTTGTCAGTGAAGGACGACGGGGGTGCTAACGACCCAGGTCCCCTTATCGCTGCCCCCAAAGTCGGTTCTCCTTCATCCGACCAAGGAATAACTGGAGCATCAAATAACGAGACCGAAGCGGCAGCACAACCTCCCACTGTGGATGCTAAGAGCTCCACCGATACGGCAGACGAATCTCGACTACGGGCATCTCGTAACTCTGAATACTGGATCAAGCCCAGTGACACTCTCGTCGGCATTGCCCTAAAGTTTGGAATTGATGTAGGTCGATGGGTGTAACTGCTTTGTTGCGATATCTGTGACAAGAGCTCAACGACTCCTTGACTTTCTTGAAGGGCCGGCTTCTCTGCAAAATGAACGCACTACCCCCGTCTACTCTGACAGTGACGCCACATCTCCTGCATACGCGGACCACACTCGTCCTCCCTCCAACTAACCGCACACCCTCACCGCCTCCACCTGACATTCAAGAACGCCTCGAGCAACGAGCGAAGGAAAGAGCCGCAAAACGATTCCAGTTCGTGACCAAGGAAGTCGATCATTCCATCGCCCGTGCTTACGTCGCCTTGGCAGACGGGAACTCCAATGAGGATCTGGCGGAGGTGAAGAAAAAGTCTGTACCGGACTCAAGTGTTGGTAACGCTGCGCAGGGCTTGGAAGGTCGGGCGGTAGACAGATATATGGATGATGAGGAATGGGAGGCTCAGCAACGAGCGCAGGGCTTGCTGCCCAAACTACAGGGATTTCCGTTCTTTAACTCTATTGGTTCGTCTACGTCTGCTGCTGCTGAGAAGGGAGCCGGACGGCGTTGGTCCTGGTGGGGGAAATCGTAAGGAGCCCCGAGGCCGAACGCAGACCTCGGGTTTGTCCCGAGAGATTACCGTCTACAGTTTCCTGTTGATTATTGTCGTGTATAACATTTTGTTTGTAATAATCCTCGTTGTGCGACTGGTGGATGTACTTTCATGTGATCCTCCGGCTAAAATCCCCGAACGGCTGGTTCAAGAGGAAACGTCACGCTTCTGCCTCCTGAAATTCCCCACTTGAGCAATCCCAACCTTTCCCCTCTCTCTACACTCTCCCCCTCCCTCCCTGTACCACTCAAATCACCGTTTCCTATGGCATCGACAAAGTCGTTTACAAGAGAAGAAGTTGCAAAGGTACAAGTTGTTTGAACTCGGGTCAACAACGCCAGTTGATGACCATCTCCGTTGCCCTCAATAGCACAACAAGGAAGGAGACTTGGTACGCTATTCGTAAGACCGAGGCTAGGAGAAGAGCTAAATGGTATCCAACGGTAGTGGGTGATCATCGACACCAAAGTTTATGATCTATCCAAATTCTCTCGAATGCATCCGGGTGGCCTCTCGGTGCTGCTTGACGAAGAAGTTGGTTAGTACTGCGTTTTGATCGTCGTAAAATTCAATCTTACGTTCTATTTCATATCCGCAACGTTGTAGCTGGACAAGATGCCACCGAAATCTTTTACTCGCTCCACAGGCAGGAAGTCCTCCTGAAGCCAGGCTACGCCAGACTCCAAGTAGGCGTACTCCAAGGAGAAGAGCCTGAAATTCTCCCACTAGCACCGGGAGCCCTTTCAAAAGTACCCCATGCCGAGCCTACATGGCTAACTCGTGGCTATTACTCCCCTTACTTCAAGGATGTGAGTGCCTCCGATGTCGATACCGAAAAATGTGGTCCCTGATCTACCCCTCCATGCTATAGAGCCACAGGAAGTTCCAGGCAGCCATGCGAAAGTTCGTGGACGAGATTGTCTGTACGTTGCCACGTAATTATTATGCCGAACTCCTCGGCTTACCCAGGGTATCGTCCGCAGACCCCGACGGCCAGCTTCGTGAAGCAGACGGAAAGCGGGTCTCACAGAGCGTCTTGGATGCTATGACTGCAAAGGAGATCCATGCCATGCGCCTGGGACCGGGTAAACACCTGAAAGGAAGAGTGTTATTCGATGGGCTCGTTCAGCCAGAAGAGGTGGGACTGCCCCTTCACCTGCAAACTTTGTGCGTCCAGTTCGATCGACTGACAAATTTCTCTTCCAAATACGTTACGGACTCAGTTCGACTACTTCCACGAACTCATCATCACTCAGGAACTTGCAAGGGTCGGTGTTCGAGGTTACGGTGATGGACTGTTGGCCGGCATGGTACGCTCTCTCCAACCAGACTGCATCTGCGAGTCTTGCTGAATAGGGCGTCCTTCCAGGTCATTGGCCTTCCTCCAGTGCTTAATTTTGGTTCTGAGGAACTCAAAGCCCGTGTTGTTCCCGAGGTCTTCTCTGGCAAGAAGGTACCGTGCGGGCTCTAGGGTCTCGAATGGACTGTTGACATCCTTGCAATAGTTCATTTCTCTCGCAATCAGCGAAGCATTTGCTGGTTCCGACGTCGCTGGCTTAAAGACAACTGCAGTACTGACTGAAGACAGTTCGTGCCCATCTTTCGCGGAACGGGTCGTCGACCTCTGATGTCCTTATGCCATCTACAGAGAAGTATTGGATCGTGAATGGCACCAAGAAGTGAGTGCAACACCTGAAGGTTTTCTAAGGTCATGACTGACTGTTTTACCAATCCGCGCGCTGAAGATGGATCACAAGTGGGTATCTCTAATCGTTGAAACCAGCTGCATTGATTGACCGTGTCCTCGCTCCTTTCAGACGGACATGTAGGAGCAAAATATCTAACCTTCCGTTACTGAAGGTCTGACCGCATCCCTTGCAGTTCTCCGATTACTTCACGGTCGGCTGCCGAACTGAGGTAAGGTGATATTTCGGCCAGTCTTGTCTGGTACACGTCCTGATACCCCTCCGTTTACAGGGCGGCTTCACCGTCATCCTTATCGAACGCGGCGAGGGCGTCGAGACCACACCAATCAAGACATCGTATTCGCCTGCAGCTGGAACAGGTAAGACTAACTCACTTCATGCTCGCGCCGGTCCATAACCTCACACTCTATTTGTAGCCTTTGTATCATTTGACAACGTCAAGGTCCCAGTCGGCAACACCCTTGGTCCAGTAGATGGCGGTCTCATCGTCATGCTCGCCAACTTCAACCACGAACGTGAGGGCCTTGATCTCTGGGTTGTGCAAGACGAGCGACTAATACTCCCTCCGAACCGCAGGTTGGGTGATGTGCTGCAGCTCCTCTCGAGCCCAGCGCCTTGTCGTGGAAGAGTGCATGAAGTGGTGCGCTCAGCGAAAAGTCTTTGGCAAACCTCTGGTCTCCCAAGCAGTTGTCCGCGCGAAGTGAGGGCTCGGAAGTCGAGGCCCGCTGCGACGGGACTGACAAAAGGACTGCCCTTTTTAGACTTGCGAACATGATCACTCGAGTTGAATCGGCTCAGAACTGGCTCGAGGCTGTCACCTATCAGATGAATAACATGGTGCGCCTATAAACGTGATGATTAATGATGAGGTTGGCTGATTGATCTTTCAACTGGCGCAGTCCTACAAGCAACAGTCATCGAACCTTGCTGGGTACGAGTCCATTCGCCTTCTCAGCCCAAGTACGAGGCTTAACATACCTTTACCTTGTCAGGCAAATTGGGTTCTTGAAGAAATACTGTACCAGCACAGCTCAAGATACCGCTAGGGAGGCTGTACAAATCTTCGGAGGTACGTGGAATTCCTTTACAAGGGACGCAGATTCTTTGCCGACACATCCTACCCAGGTCGTGGTATCACGAAAACGGGAATGGGCCGATTCATCGAACATGTAAGCCGCCGGCTTGACGAAGATTTGGTTTTCAAGGACACTGACACCCCCCCCCCCCCAAAGTATCATACCACAGTCACATTCGATTCTTTGCTTGGAGGAGGTAGGGGCTAGATTGAAGGCCTTTCTAAATCCAGGAACGCTGACGTTTATCTTCTAATAGCGGAGGATGTATTGGGCGATCTTGGTGTTCGCCAGGCAATGCGCAAGATGCCATCGGACGCTCGGTTGTAGTGGATTTTCTTTTGTTCTTCTATGCGCACATATGCAGCTCTGTACTCAGGTTCGTTCCTTGGATAGTAATTTCCATACCTATTTCGAATGGAAAATGGCATTTACGTTACACGAAAGAGACATCAATCGGTGTACGCCTGACTCGTCTTTAAAAGATTTTAAAGCGGGAAGGATGACAAAGGGAGTGGGTTTGTACGGGATGGCTTAGAGGGATTTAACTACAGAGAACGAGGCAGGCATTAACAGGGAATGTGAGGAGATCATGTAAAGGGGAAAAGGGCGAAGAGTAGAAAAAGGGAAAGATATAAAAGCAAACAAAAGGTCCGTCACAAAGAGTGAAAACAATATCCAGGATGCAAAGAAAAACACAGACGGACAGGGAAAGGACGGGGATGGCTGACAAGGTGCAGCTTACGGGGTAACATGAAGGAGGAGAAGCAACAAACTGGTTGTAGCTAGAAGTCTATATTAAAAGTCCAGTGAATGTACGGCCGGAAAAAGACTTGACAGACATATAACATGCGGAACAATACGGGTGAATAATATGCAAGGAGGCAATTTTGGCTTGGGGTATACATGGGGGGGAAATGGACATGGTGGATGTGCGGGAAGATGGGGATGGGAGAATCTGTAAGGGAAGTCGTCCCCTAGTGCGTCGATCCTAGGCGACCAAGTTCGTCCGTCGACTCGGTTGGGGGAGGGATGATGATGAGTCTCAGCCATAGTCGGCCAGGAGTGCATTTGTCTCTGACAAGCTCCCACTCGGTAGCGGTTGGGTCTTCGTCACCGACAGAAGGATCCAAAGCTTCCAACAGACCAGCTTTACCCTCCTTGGTGCCCTCAGCTTCGACGACCCATTGGGTGGCCCAACCTTCGCCGCTGAAGCCGTAGAAGCCGTCTTTGAGATCATCTCCGGCACGCGCGCGCCAAGTGGCGAGGATCTCCGCTCCGTCGACTTTCCCGACCCACGCGAAGCGCTTCACTCGAGCGAAACCGGCGACGCCGCTCTTGGTAGCCGGTGAAGGCATGCTGCTCGACAGTTGGACCAAGGTGAGGTCGGGTTCGCGCTTGCGATGGCCCTCGGGGACGGGTGGGATGCAGACGAAGAACCGCGGGTTGACGGCGAACGTAGGGAGGATGTGGGTGTAATACATCGGCGAAGGGAGTTCGAACGCGTCGAGGTTGGGAGGAGGGAGAGGAGGCTCGTACGCAACGAGGCCTTCGCCATTGTACACCATCCAACCGAATTGTTCTCCTGAGGGTGAGGTCGAGAGATTGGACTTTTCGTCTGCAGCTGGGATGAACCCCAAATTGCAGACGATGTCTCCGGGCTTGAGGTACCTCCAAAGCCCTGCGCTGACGAGCTGACCTTCGCAAGCCAGCAACGTAGCCCCGCTAAAGTCCTCGCTGGGAACGAATATCCGACATATTGGCGCTTTTGACTTGGTCGCTGCCATGACCAACTCATGCGGACTCGGCAAAGACGATCCTACAGGGCTCACTCCACCAGCTAACGTAGGAGAGGCCGATCCATGCCTCCTGGTCAACGAGTGCTCCGAGGTATTGGACGATACCGACGCCGGTAGCGAATTCGCTCGCAGATGCGCTGGCCGTGGAGGGGTGAACAGCGCGGTGTCGTCATCCCACTGATGCTCGCTTACACGCTGCAGCGTGCTCTGCTTGGCGCTTCCCATGGAGTACGACGTGGATATCCTCGAGCGCCTCCTATGATCCTTGAGTGCCTTGGGAGTATATTCGGGCGGTGGAGGCGGGGGCTTCTTGCTCGCTCTTCGAAGCATCGTTGACGAAATCGTCCCGTCCTCTCTCACACCGTCGGCCCGGATGTGCGCGGAAAAGACCGGATATGTGTCTGAACGTCCCCCCGTAGGATGACGCGGGTGGGATACGGGGTACGCAGGCGCATGCTTTCGTCGAGTTTGGGAACCCCTCAGACTCAGGAAGGAGAGAATGGGCTTGAGGCATTGTTGCTTCTTTGTGTGGCTTATGGAGGACGAGCGTGAGGGCGACGGACGATTCTCCTTTTCCTTCGTCGGTCCCGTGGCAGGATAAGACAGAGGGGCTGGGAAAGTCAACTCCCGAAGGTTTGGCCACTGCTCCGTGGTAGAGCCGAGTCTCCAGACGGGATCGTCGACAAAGTCTGGCAGGAGAGACCATGCGGGCGCTCTTGAACGCAATAACAGGACGAACCGCGAATGCACGTTAGTGAAATGCTGCAGTCGCCCCGTCGACTCTGTAGGTGGTAGGCCGGAAATGATGTCCAAGGCGTGTTGAGGGTAAATGTGAAGGGGAATTGCTTGCGACAACACTGTTGGACAACCAAAGATGGCAGGTGGGGAACGAAATGTGGCGTCAGCGGTCAAGGCCATACGGAAACGCATGCAATACAAGGCACAAGCGCTCGAGAAAATGCGCAAGGCGAAATCGCAGATAGACATTCGAATCACGAAGCACCCTAATGGAGATGAAGAGGGGAAAGGGGAAACCAAATGTACTCACTGAGAGCTTCGAGGTCGCGGAGGTCTACTCGGATGTCTTTGTGACCCATGGGTAACTGCACCTGCCCCCAGCGGTAACCGGGTACGAAACGAGCGAGAATAACGTCTCGCACGGCCAGATCGAGGTCGAGGATGTTGCGCATGGGTTTCGAGGTGCAGCAGAGTGCGTGGAATTCGGCAAAATCGATGAACTGGAGGAGCGATGCGAGCACCTTGGGGCGGGAGCACAAAACGTACACCCAGGAATCATGACAATCCCTCAAAAAAGCGCTCGTGGTTCTCGAGCGCGCTCTTCCGGGTGCGCTGCGCTGGGTATAGTAAGTTGTGCGAGAGACGATTGAGATACCGTCGTGGGCTGAAGAAGGGAGGTCGCTGGGATCGCCGCCGAGCACAGGCGGTAGCGGAGGCCGTGGGGGGCGGGACCGTTGTTGTTCCGGCGTGCTAGGACCCGCCGACTCTGAGCGCTGTATTGGGTTGGGAGAGGAAGGGGGAGGGGTCGAGTTGCGAAGTGGACTGGCGGACTCTGGAGAATGCTTCCGTGCACGGTCGACGCCGGCGGCGGTTGGTCTGGCATGGTCTGCGGTATTTGGGGGTGTCGACTGCTGATCTGTGGATGCGATGGATGTCTTTGAGGATGTGAGCGATGGTGTTGCTGGGTAGTTGGCGACGTCCAGAGGTTTTGGTGGAGTAAGCTCCTCCGGCGACTCAGTAAGCTTGGGCTCTTCGTCGGATGGTTTCGGTGCTTGTAGACGGGTCGGGATTGGCGGTAACTTCCTGGGCGAAAAGTAGGCGAGCATGACGGGTGTGTCGTCGTCGATGCTTGCGGCAGGGAGAGAGAGAGATGAGATGGGGGGAAGGAAAAGGAGGGAGAAGGATAAAAGGCGTCTTTTTGGTAAGATGGCTTGGAGGGTGCTGGGATATGATGGAGCCCCAGCCACGAGCTGCGAATCTTTTCTCAGGGACCGGAGGGGTGACAAACAACGTTCGTCCTTGTTCCCAACAACCCTGCACTTGAAGCCCGTAAGCTTCCTTCCCGCTCTCTTCGTCTTGCACGACCTGAGCAAATTATGCGTCTACTTGCATGCTGTGCTATTCCTCATGTTCTGCATGGTACATTCCCCCAGTGGCTGCGGGGGGTGGCTGAGCCTGAGACGGGTAAATCGGCCGGCGTACATATTCTGTGCATGGTTTCGGCATGGCTCGGGATGCACCATGAATTGGGACAGAACCGTTGCATTGGAAAAAAAAAGATGACGAAAGAATTTCAAAGACATCGGACGGATTCGCATGCCATAACAGGAAAAGTGAAATAAACATGAGGATCGACAACCGGAGAAAGTGAGCAAATTTGTGTTGTCACTTGGCTCATATATGATGTCACTCCAATTCGGGAAGCATCCCACACTCGCCAAAACAAGCAATGTCTGGCGCTTGAGCACGTGCACTTTCCCAGCAAAACTTCCACACTCTCTCTCTTGATCAATAATCGCAGCTGCGTCGCAGCAGATATGCCGCCACGCCTTCCATTGGCGTTGCAGAAAGAATTGGGGATAGAACGTATGTGATTTGTATTCAGTCACATTAATCCACGCCCCTCTCTAATACTACTCGGGTCACCATGGAAAAGTAACACCAGGAGGGCGACGCAACTCTTCATCCTTTTCCCGCCGCACAGATCCACGAAAGTCAACGGACCAAAGGCAACGCAGATCCTTCTCCCGCCCCACTCCAAGTCGGCCGATTCCTGTCGCTACGGGTCACGGTCACAAAAGAAAGCGACACACCCTTGCCGAAGCCGATGCCGAGGATGCCAACCCAACGCACCCCAAGCGGCAAAGACTCCAGACCTCCGTAGGGTTCAGCAGCAAGAGACCCTCCACCACAGGCGCCAACCATCGCCGCCGTACTGATGCCGTTCCCGCACGCTCCCTTTCACCTTCCGAGACAGAATCTCGTCCTTCTCGCCTCAAGGCGACTCACTCCTCTACCCCAAACCCCTCACTTCAAACGTCAAAGCGTTCAACGGCCTCCGCATCAGGTGGTCCAACCAATGATGACGCCACCGCTTCTTCCGCAACCGTTTCTTCCACCAAGCCCCTGACGGCCCTTGAACGTCTCGCGCAGAAGCTTCAAGGGAAGGCGGGAATTGCCTCATCTTCACCCGCCAACCTCACGCTCGACAAATCCAAGCTGAATCAAGTCGAACGGCGAGAAGAGGACGAGATCGCTTGGTTGGAAGCGAAGCTCGGGTTGCGTAATAAGAAGAAACGCGATGTTCCGCTCGAGGACGACGATGGTCTGGATGGTCAGTGCCAAGGGAGGCTGACCCCTCTCCGGCCGGTCAGCCACCCTTGAGTAATTTAATTCTCGATGCTGATCACCCATCCTTACCTCCGCTTAGACCTATTGGGGGATTTAGACCGCATCGTGGCGCAAACTCGAGGCACCCACGCCATCACCGGCGAACGCCTCACCAAAAACGGTCGAGTACGTCAAATAACCCTCTTTTTAAGCCTCTTGGCCCAATCCTTCCCGTCACAGTTTATTTTTACAAAGCTCTTGGATGCGTAAAAATTGCTGTGCGACTAACACGTGTCCTTGTCCCTGTCCGGTAGGTTGAGAACGCCTCCGACCCCGAACAAGATGGACAAAGCGAGCTTGAGGGGAGCGACCACCATGAGGATAGCAGCGGCCTGGAGGACGATGGTGATTACGAGACGAGCACAGCATATTTAGCCGGAGTTGATCAAGATTCCTCAGTTGAGGAGAGCGAAACTCAAAGTCAATATGGTAGTAGCGCTGGAGGGCTTGGATTCTCAGATATGGAGTCCGACGTCCCGGGCTCGGATGATGACGACGATGTAGGCTCTTCTACCCATTCGATCTCAGCGCTTCAAATTGCACCATCAGCGCAAACAACAGGTCAGTTCGTCAACGGACTTCCGTCCCCTAGCGCCCACGGACTGCTTATCAAAATTTTGGTCTTGGCATTTCCTGTCTCAGGGCGATATATCCCACCAGCGCTCAGGGCCAAGCAACCTCAAGGCGAAAATGCTGCTAAATCAGAGGCGCAACTCAAATTGAGCAGGCAGGTCAAAGGGCTGTTGAACAAGTGGGTTTAGGGTCACAAAGGGTTGGATGATCAGGAACGATGCTGACCCACTGGACGGACTGTTTTTTGCTCCGGTAAACCCTTTTCTTTCGCAGACTCTCTGAACAAAACATCGGGTCGATATTAGAGGATATCGAGGGCCTATATAGGAATCACACGCGGAACGGCACGTCGTTTGATTCCAATTTTATTGTTGGTAGCCCACTGACGCCCACAGTGGATCGATCCTGTATCGACCACAACAGATGTTACGGCGACTCTGACCGAATTGATCATCGCGTCCATATCCTCTCACTCCTCTCTGCTCGACACGTTTGTCGTTCTTCACGCTGCTCTCGTGGCCAGCCTTCATAAAGTCCTCGGGGTCGACTTTGCTGCTTTCTTCGTCCAGGTTGTTGTTGAGGAGTACGAAAAGCAGTATAATATTGCTGCCAAATCGGATGAGGTCGACGCGAACGATGGTGATCCAAAAGAGGATGGTGGAGCAGAGTCGGTCAGAGGCAAGGAAGCGTCCAACCTCCTTGTTCTCTTGGCAGAACTGTACACGTTCCAAGTGGTATCGTGTATCTTGGTGTACGACATCATTCGAGAATTCTTGAGCGGGGGTTTGGGCGAATTCGAAGTCGAGCTGTTCTTGAAGCTATTGAAGAGTCAGTTCCCCTCGACTTTCTTTGGGCGATGCCATGTCTGCGGTCCCCCCCGATTTACGCGTTCTCTCTTCTCTTCTCGGCACGCAGGTATCGGCGTACGTCTTCGTCAGGACGACCCGACGGCCCTCAAGGATATCGTTCAACTGGTCCAAACCAAAGTCGCGGGCCAGGACCGCTCCACGCAATCATCCAGAACGCGATTCATGCTCGAGACGTTGACGAATCTGAAGAACAACAAGCTCGGACTTGTGGATCCTAAACGAAAAGTTGGTCAGGCCAATGGGCAAATGGTGGCAGAAGCTGTGGAGAGGATGAAGAAGTTTGTCAACGGGATTGGGAAGAAAAGGACAGGTGAGCCCCCACCCATGCCCCGGGCGGGCGTTCCCGTCGATCTTCGATTTTCGCCGGGATGCGGTGAAATTCGATCATCAGTGATCAATCTTTTCTAAATGTGGTCTATATGTTACAGTGAGAGGAAACGAACCTCTTAACGTCTCACTCCGAGATCTCCGGTCGGCCGACACAAAAGGCAAATGGTGGCTCGTCGGCTCGGCCTGGGCCGGAAACCCCCTCGTCGATCGCAAAGAGAAGAACGAAGATGACGGTGGACATGAAGATCGATCGGTGCTTGATGAGGAAGCTAAAGCCCACGCTGAACAATCCGCCGCGCTACTCAAACTCGCCAAGAAGCAAGGCATGAACACCGACGTGCGACGGAGCATCTTCGTCGTGCTCATGAGCAGCGAGGACTATGTGGATGCGTGTGAGAGGTTGGGTCATTTGAAGATTTCGGATCAACAGAGGCCAGAGGTCGTTCGGGTGCTGTTGCATTGTTTGGGTAATGTGCGTCGGTCCTTTTCACCCTCCGGCGCATGATAGTTTCACGGAACTGAACGGAAATCTCGGGTTACAGGAGAAAGCATACAACCCGTATTATACGCTGATCGCACAGCATCTTTCAACATCGACCCGCAGCGTTCGATTTTCGCTGCAATACTGCCTCTGGGACCTCTTCCGCGAATTTGGGGAATCCATCGGGCGATCTGGAGGTGATGGAGATGGTCTCGGGAGTGAAGACGAAAAGTCTGTGTCCAAAACAAAACTGAAGAACCTGGCGAGAGCGTATGCGTGGTGGGTCGCGAAAGGCGCTATGGCGCTGGATGCGTTCAAGGTGAGCTTGAACCCCCTCACTCCTGAAGACGAAACCTCCCTTAGGAAGCTGACGCACGCCAACATCTCAATAGCCTCTAAACTTTCTGTCTTTGAAATCTCAAACCACGCTATTCTTGCGAACGTTCTTTGCAGAATTGTTCGTCAGTTCGCAATCAGCCTCCCCTCTTCTGGATTTCGCAACAGAAGATGAAAGAGAGGTGGCATCCCTCTCCAGGGATCGAGAGGTCCTTGAAGTGATTATGATGAAGAGCATCAAGAGCGCCAACGTTGTCCAGGGGATGATGTACCTGTTCGAGCAGGACGTTGAAGAGCTTGCGGGAATGGCGAAGGATGGGGAGGTAAGAAAGTTGATTCGGTGGGGAGTGAAAGTCGCAAAGGAGACTTTAGGGACGGGGGGTGAGGTTGCAAATCTATTGTAGTATCTATTGCAATTTCAACTTTCCGACGATGGCTTGTCTATAATCGTTATCATTGCTTTTTGAACGCCACTGAAGAGCAAGTACTGCCTGTCTTGCCACCGAATGTAAACGTAGGATGCTGTATCCGTGAGCTGGGTCGTTCGGCGAAGGGGTCAGTAGGCCATGTCCCGCGGGATGTGTCGGTAAACGAAACTCACTGATAGACGAGGCCAATTGCGGGGGCGGAAAACCTCTGCTTTAGCTCCTCCTCTGTAAAATTGCACGCTATTGAAAGGTCTAATAAGCATGTAAGGAGTAGACGCCGAACACGGGCGTCTTACAAGTGATTAGGAAGTATGCTCCAGACTTTAGCAGCCGGCTGATCCGGGTTGGGTAGCCATCAATAGGAGCACTCCCATCATTGGTTTTGTCTGCCAAAGCAATGGCATCGAATGTCCCCTTGTCAAGCCTAATCGGAATCGTCCCTCTTCTTTAATGGCCCGTTGTACAGCGTGTCATCAAGCCTTACAGTAGGTCCCAGCCACCTGCAGAACTATCCATCCCTTCAAGTTGCGGTGGGTCCTCGGAGAGAAAATCGCTCGCCTCGAAACGAAGGCCAGGGACGGAGCGGTGTCTGGCCACTGAACGGGCTAGGCGGACAGAATCCTCGGAGTAGTCAACGCCCAGAATCCTATCGACCGGGTAGCCCGCTCCGGCGAGAGCGAGGCTCAGTGTGCCGTTTCCAGATCCAATGTCGAGCGTGTAAGGTTTACTGCTCGATGGGACGTTTTCTGTCGCCCAATCAACCTAGTAGCTATCTTGGTCAAATGCTGTTTCTGGGCGGGGCGCCTTCGAGTCATCTCACCATTTTCTCGACGGAATCGAGGCCAAACCTAGGGATTAGGCGTTCAAGGAATTAGGTCCTTCTTATCGTATCGAGCCAAAAGAGTCGAGCGGACCAAACTTCGCCCTCATCCTCCGAGTCATCCTCGAAATTTGCTAACTCTCGTTTGTACACATCGTCCCAACTAGTGAACCACTGGCACCCGTCAATGGCCGCTGCCGAAAACGAATTCACCCATCGAGTGTCACGCACTGCTGTTTTGTTCCGAGTTTCGACGGCTCGAAAGTCTGAGGATCGTCTTCGTCTGCCATGAATGCGGGCGGGATTCCGGGTGTGGAGAAAGCCGGGGTCAGCCTCGTTCACGTGCTGGATTATAGGGTGCGTCATTGCCTCACGAGGGTCGACGGTCTCCGGTTACGCGCTCACCGGGACTTGTTTGCATCTGGACTGGTCATAATAACTCGGGCACCGGAAAGGAAAGGAGCTCACAGTCTTTCTACTCCTCATCTTTACCTCTACGCTTCACCTGCAACCGTTCAATCAGCCATGGTCAACGCTCAAACTGGGTTGGAAGGTCCGAGAGATGACCTCACCGTGATCGACAACCGAACAGGTACGGCAGAAATCCGCCTCGTCCCCTAAATGTTTACTGGTACTGACGAAGGTTCTGGCTTGGGTGTGCAGGGAAGACATACATTGTCCCGTAGGCTGGATCTGTTACCTTGCGGTTCTGCGTCATGGTTTGCTCACCAACGGCAGGTCTACAGGATCAAAGACAATACCGTCGCCGCCATCGACTTTAAGAAAATAAAGGCACCAAGCAAGCCTGGAGAACGCAAGGAAAATGAGACCGAGCGTGGCCTGCGAGTGGCCGACAAGGTATCTCAAGAGTCAAGACGGCCAAATGCTACTCGGGGCTGCCGTCAGCTCACGGATCTCAATTCGCCTTGGATAGGGATTTTTGAATACTGCGGTTATTACCTCCGAGATCACTTATATCGACGGAGACAACGGAGGCAAGTCGATGGTTCGCAGTGTTCCTCATAGACGTCGTGCTCAAAAATGGTCCTCAGTGCTCCGGTACCGAGGTTATCCAATCGAAGAGCTCGCCTTGCACTCCAATTTCTTGGAGGTCGCATACCTTCTAATTTATGGCTCACTTCCATCAAGACCAAACTTTAAGGTTTTCCAACGAGAGGTGATGACGCACAGTATTGTGCACGTTGACGCTGAGGGTCTCTTCAAGTCTTTCCGGTGCGTATCAGTTGGCGTTCGTCAAGTTTATGTCGCTGAACCATGGTATTGCTAGCTACGATGCGCACCCAATGGCGATATTGTCCTCCGCATTTTCTGCGCTGGGAAGCTTCTACGAGGAGGCTAATCCGTCTTTAAGGGGCCAGAACCTTTTCACTAAATCGGATCCAGCCTCACTCGCCAATATGGACAAGCAGATCTATCGCATTATTGGCAAAGCTACGACTTTCGCTGCGTACGGTCTTATCGATTGTTTCCCAGAAAAGCCAATCAACTGACCGAATTCTTCAGAATGGCGTACCGCGTTCGTCAAGGTCGACCGTTCGTAACCCCTCCAACTGGTCTTTCATATACCGCCAGCTTCCTATATCAGATGGACCACCTCGGACAGGAAGACTATGTACCTTCACCGACTTTGGCTAAAGCACTAGACATCCTGTTCATCCTTCACGCCGACCACGAACTCAACGCGTCCAGCACCACTGTTTTGCAGACAGGTTCTTCGCTGGTGGATCCGTATAGCTGCATGGCTGCTGGTATAGCGAGTCTGTATGGCCCGCTTCACGGTACGTTTGGGCTGGCTGGAAGGCTTGAAGCGAAGGAAGCGGCCTGAAGATAGAGTCGACCCTTCCATAGGTGGCGCAAACGAAGCTGTGATCCGTATGTTGATATCTATTGGACATCCCGAGAATGTTCCGGCCTTCCTCGAAAGCGTGAAGAAAAGGGAACGCGTACTTTCTGGGTTCGGACACCGGTACGGCGATGGCGATGCTGATGCCGGATTGCGGTCGAACTGACTCTCTTTCCCCAGCGTTTACAAGACGTCTGACCCGAGGTCGTTCATCATTCGAAAGATTGCGGATGAAGTTTTCAAAGAGTTTGTGCTCGCTCTACAAGGCAGAGATCGTGATTTGACCGTTGAGTGCACAGGACGGGCGAAGATGAGTTGCTCAAGACCGCAATGGTTTTGCACGACCTTGCCATGAAGGATGAATACTTTACGTCAAGAAAGTTGGCGCCAAACGTTGACTTCTGGAGGTCGGTTCTTGCTGGGTTATGATGAGGGAATGCGGGCTCAGCGAATCCATTCCAGCGGCCTGATATACCGGGCAATGGGCTTCCCTATGGACTGTAAGAACTCCAACTTTTGAGGGTCGGCTCAACGCTTACGCCGTTTACAGTCTTCCCTGTTCTCTTTGTCGTGCCGCGAGTCGTGGGTTGGCTTGCGCACTGGCGTCAGGTCAGCGTTGCCATATGCGGAGAGGGATTGCCGTGAACTGATCGAACTTGGCACTTCTTTAATAGATGATGTTGCAACCCGGCGGTGTCAAGATCTGGAGACCACGGCAGGTGGGTCCTGGCCTTTCGAAGCCGACTACGTACCAAGAACTCACCCACCTCCCAACCATTACGCTTGGGTCCCTTTATTGGACATTTCGTTGCCTGGACAGGTTTACGTGGGAGAGACGAAGCGCGACTACGTCCCCATGGAACAAAGGGTCGATGTGGAAACTGAAGAAGCCAAGACGCGGCCATTCGCTGTGCCGCACCTTGGGTATGTCGGCATCGTTTCCGTCGAGTGACGAGCAAAAAAAAAAAAAAACACCCTGCTGATAGTACGAATGCTACCTTTTCATAGCCAAAGTAAGAGGACGATGCTTGCAAAGTTCAAAGGAAAAAGCCGGCTTTAAGGGATTGTGGCGTTTTTTTTTTGTTTCTGTATATAGCGGAGGGTAGATGTGTTTCCAGGGGAAGAGTAATTCGACCGTGGGGTGCCTGATCTAGGAAGTCGCGGGGGGCGGGGTTACCTAAGCTATCTTAAAGAGCTCTTCAGTCCGCGCGCCGCCAACTGTTTTCCCTCCAACAACCAGTCCCCTCTTTCTTCCCCGTCGTTTCTCCAGCCGTCCGCGCTCCTTTCCTCACCGTCCGTCTTTACCCCCTCCCTACTACGTGAGTGCTGTCATCGTCGACGACCAGGCCAATTTGCAAACCTGGCGTTTCCGTTTTCTTTTTATTCTAGCCTTCTCCCTCGCGCTTACCCGGCTCAAGCCTCTCCTCTCAAAAAGTCAATCTTTTAACCATGTTCGCCAACTCGCTCGTTTTCACCACTCTCGTTGCTACCCTCTACGCCGTCTCCGGTGTCAATGCCGCTGATCTCAATGCCAAGAACCCAGTGAACCCAGTCCAGGTCGGTACTGGCGGGGACTTTTTCCGCTCCTTTGTCCGATTCCTCGTAATCTGGACTGACACCTTGCTCAAACCAACAGTGCAAGGATACCACACTTGAATGGACTGGAGGTCAAGGTCCCTACAACGTTTACGTCTTCACCGACTGCAAGGACGATAGCGATGCTCCCATGTAAGTCCCCTTGCAACGCCCGGCTTGGCCTTCGCGACCCAGAGTCTCACAAGCTACTCGGCTCCCTCTCTAGTGCCACCTTCACGAACGTTGCCGGCAACAGCGTGTCTTGGCCCACCACCTTGTACTCTGGTGATGGTTTCTTCTTCCAAGTCGAAGATGCCACTGGCAAAGACTCCTTCTCTGACGACGTAAGTACCCGAATTTGTTGTGCCTGACCGGTTCACCGGCGCGGCATTTCTTTATCCCTCGAGCACCCATACTCACACCTTGCTTCTCGTCAGGCTTACCTCGGCGGCGACGCAGACAAGATCGACGAGTGCAAGAAGGAAGTTGCCGCTCTCAAGGCTTCTGATTCTGCCTCAATCGTTTCCTCTACTCAGTCCCCTGCTCCAAGCGTCTCAGCCGCTGCTGTCGGTGACGACAAGTATGTGGCCGATTTAAGCGAATTTACCATTATGGTCGCTGATGTTCTCGTTTAATCTTAGCATCCCAACGACCATGAGCCGTGCTAGCACGACCACAACTCCTGGTGCAAGCGGTGTCGCCAACGCGGCCTCTGATCCCTCCGGTGGCGCCAACCAAAAGGCAGGCAGCGACAAGGTCGCCAACGGTGCTTCCACACTCGTCGCTCGCCCTGTCGAGCTTGCCCTTGGCGTGCTTGCTGCCGGTGTTGTCGCTTTCTTGTAAACCGAGATTGAATCAGGCAGCTAGCCTGCCGTACCTACTTTTCGATCCAGGGTTTTTTTTTACTTTGTTTCTCGTGGGTTTAAGCCTTCGTTAGCTCTTCTCATCTTGTGGTCCAGGTGTCGACTTGATTTTCCCCACTTATTCGATAATTTTTTTGCTCTTCCCTCGCTGTTGTTATCAACCGGATACCCCTGAACAATCATTTTTCACCCCTGTTGTTGCTGTGCCTATGCCCTGGATTGGTATAAGATCACGTTAGAAATGGAAATGCGTTCGTTCGTCCACTGCCTAAAATGCGAAAGGAATTGGAAATATTTCTCACGGTTTGAAATCCAAACCAAGCAACTTTCACCCGTCATTTGCCGTTGAAGAGGACGAATCGCAATGTCGACCGGCCAAGAAAAAGACGATGACCTGCTGAGGGTAGACAGCACGCTCTTTCTTTTGAGGTTGTAATCTTACTGATACTGTCGTTTTTTGCGTAGTCCTCTCTCGACATCGCATTCACCCAGCCACCGTCGCTCCCGACGTCAGTCGACGATTTCGGCTCATCTTCAGTTCCTCCTCCAATACCTGCGCCCACCCAACCATCTGCCCTTGCAAATCCTCCGAACGCTGGTGGAGCCGAGGTTGGCGACGACGATTCTTGGAAGGAGGAATATGATGCGCGACTTGCCGAATGGCGTGCTCAGAGCGCTGTCGCACGCAAGAAGGCTGAAGAGACTCGGGAGCGCTATGCTGCCATTCGAGCTCGAGAGGAAGCTGATGCCGCCGCGGCCGGACGACAACCTCTACCTGTCCCACCTCAAGCTACACTCGGCGAGCCAGGGCGAGAGCACGTCAGTCCAGCAGACGGTCGGGATCTCGTGACAGGAGAGCAGCAAGGTCATCAGCACCATCCAACATCCATTTCTTCACCTGCCATCTCGGTCTCCCACCCAAGTGATGCAGAGCACGGTGGGTGGGAGGACGTTCCGTCAGTGGTTTCGTCTTTCCCCTCTCTACCTTCGGGTACCTCACCGCCGTCGCGACCGCAAGACACTCCTGCTCGTACCGAGGATCCATTCTCGTCTGGACCCGACACCAAAAAGGAAAAGGATCACGACAAGGCCCCAGGAAAAGGTCCCGCTGCGTCCCAGCCTGCTCCAACAGCGTCTCAAGTCGCACGACCTCAACCCCCCTCTGTTACTCCTCTCATCTTGGACGCCTCTCTTCCTGTCAAGACTCGAGCATTCGCCTTGATTTCGTCGTTGGCGATCAACATGTTCCTCCCGTTCGTTAACGGTGTCATGTTGGGCTTTGGCGAGATCTTCGCCCGCAATGTCCTCGCACCTTGGATCGGCTGGAAGAGTGTTGTCAATCCTCAAGGCACTCGAACCCTCAGGTCGAAGCCCATGTCTCCAGCTGAACAAAAACAGGCGTCTACCCGAGCAGATTTAAGGTCGAGGCAGACCGAGTTGTGATGCCGATAGAGCGAAAAAAAAAGGACGCAACATCTAGACCTCCCTTAACTTCTCAATATGTTCTTCCTCCTCGATAATTATACATCAGTTGGACGAATACATGCTATATACTATCAC
>KN822943.1:365598-394105 GCA_000827465.1 Tulasnella calospora MUT 4182
CCCTCACGTTGCGTGGCCGCTTTCTTGAATTGGAATCTCTGGGAACGCTGCTTCCCTCGTCTAGCCCATAGGAACGTTTGTTTGACCTGGGCGAGTCATTTCTTCCAGAAATAAACCCATAATTTAGAGGCTCTTCTATTCGAAAGGGCTGAGAGCTCTGAGGCAGGAGACGCGGGGGCGAGCGCTCAGGGGTGGGGAGTTGGCCGTTGTTCCTGGGCCGCTCCTGAGGCCTTTTGGGACGACCGCTACCCGCAAGCACGTTCGAGTGTTCGGGTTGGTTGAGAGTTTTAACCCGACCGGTAGGACGGGCTGCCGCTTTCTCCTGGGCGGTGCGAAAAGGGGCCTTGGCCCAGGACTGGGGCGTTTCGATAATCTCGACGACTTCGTCTGAGCTCCCTACCCAAGATATCTCAGGGTCTTCGTCATTGACTTCGTCATCGCTGTCGAGGATCAGAATTATCTCCGGGCGGGTTGCCATAACCAAGATACGCTGACCGGGAAGAGGTGGTGAAGGAGTTGACCAACACGCGCGGGATGTTCGTTCCCACCCTAACTTAGAAGGCTCTTTTGGCAGTTTACGGATCTCTCATGTCGCTGCGTTTCGTTTGCAGTCAGGGCCTCCGAGGGGCTCGACCCAGTCGTTCAGTATGTCAAGGCGGGCGATCTGAAGCATCTATTCTATAATGACCTCACCGTCTTTCAGCTGCATGCTCGGCCCCCAATACAACACCAGTTCCGGGGAGTGGCCTCTCAATCCAGCGCCCCGAAACTACCGCCTCACGTACTCCGGTATCAACAGGAATATAAAGCACGGAACCGTGCTCTATTATACTATACCACTGCGGTGGTAAGCCTCGCCACCGCTCAATTTCCAAGCGTGTCTGACAGTTAACTCCCTACATCATTAGATATTCTTTGTTGGAGGAGCTTCATACGCTGCTGTTCCGATGTATCGAGCATTTTGTTCAGCGACTGGTTATAACGGCACACCCATGACATCTGGGCGGTTCGACTCGGACCGAATGGTCCCGATGACAGAAGCTAAAAGCATTAAGGTCCATTTCAATGCCGACAGGTCTTCATCACTACCATGGACATTCACGCCTCAACAAAAATACGTCGTTGTCAAACCAGGCGAGTCGTCTTTGGCCTTTTATAAAGCGAAGAACACCTCCAAAGAAGATATAATCGGGATTGCTACTTATAATGTGACGCCAGCCAAGGTGAGCATCGCAAGGCAAGTGTAGAACATTTCACATGAACTTTCCCTCGCCCCCCTCAGGTTGCCCCGTACTTCTCCAAGATCGAATGCTTCTGCTTCGAGGAGCAAAAACTGCTTGCCGGGGAAGAGGTAGACATGCCCCTTTTATTCTTTATTGACAAAGACTGTCTGGAGGATGAAGGCATGAAGGACGTAGATGACGTTGTGCTGTCGTATACATTTTTCAAGTGCGTATGGTGACATAAGCGTAGAGACTTCCGATTTAATCCACCTCCCTTAGGGCACGCCGCAACACTCGAGGACACCTTGAGCCGGATGCATCTCATGAAGAAGTTCAGGCCTCTCAAGGCTTCGAGGACTTCCCGAGCATCGACCCAAACGCCTCAAAACCATAGAGACCATCGTGTCCCTTAGAGATAACATCCCCACTCTTAATATATCCGTCAAAAGTCCATGGGTTGATCGAAAGTCTAGCTAAGGAGCGTCTAACTAGGGGTAGGTGACAAGAGACCGAGTGAGGAACGCAAAGACAAAATTTCAGAAAGAAACAAAAAGGAAATGAGGGTAGCAGATGCCACGGTGGCAGAAAAAACTAGACTGTGCAAGAGAAACTACGTAAATGGAAAGCGAACGCGAACTCAATTGGTATTTGTACGACCGTTCGGAGGGCTTGCTCTGTGGCTTTGTTGGGACTGGGAAGCGGATCGGTCGGGTTGCTGAGGATTAGTGTCAGGGCTGTTGTTGAAGGAGTTAAAGCGACTGCCTCCTTGGAACTCAGACGCGGGACTGGGACCACTGAATGGAGTTCCAGGGGCACTCCCATTCATCCCCATGCCCATCATGCCCATCATCATCGGGTTCCCCATCATGCCCATTCCTGGCATACCGCCCATACCGCCCATGCCACCCATGTTGCCAGTCATCATGGGGGTCATCATGCCCATTTGAGGGAAAGGCGATGTCGCCCCGAGGCGGGAACCGCCGGGAGTCTGATCACCAGCTTCTGACGGCGCCTGCGAGCCGGCTTGGGAGAAAGAAATCATGGCGCGTTGATACGCTTCCGCAGCAGCAGCTTGTGCGGCCATCATCTGCTGAGGATTCATGCCCATGCCCCAGCCCATTCCCATCATAGGATTTCCCATCATCGGGTTGCCCATCATCGGATTGCCCATCATCATCGGGTTCATCATCATCGGATTGTATCCGAACTGTCCGCCGGGGGTCATCATCGGGTTTTGGAACTGGCCGTACGGGTCATACATTTGGCCGCCATTACCCATTGCGCTGTCAAGCTGCTGGCGTTGAAGCTCATCCAACTTCCTCTGACGTTCTTCAGCCATCCTCTCGTCAGCGAGTTTTCGGGTGAGCGCCGCACCGACACCCCCCTCGCGCTTTCGGTCCCTTTCGTGAGCAGTAACGGCACCGAGCAGTCCGGTTTGCGGGTCCAGAGGTTTGTTAGGTACATTGATAAGCGATGTGCCCGCTTCCCGAGCAAGTTCCTCTTGTCGTTTGGCGGAACGGTCGTGCTTGTCTTGAAGGCCGGCATGGAGGAGACCTTGAGGCGCGAAAACTTTGGTCATTGTCTCGGCCTCATCTTCGACCTTGATGAACGTGTCACGTCCACCGGGGTTGGGATGATCCTGGTTCGGATTGAGAGCTTGGCTCCACATGTTTTGACGCAGCTGCGGGGGCATTTCGCGACCGCGGGCAGCGGGTGACAAATCGCGATGCATAGGTGGAGGTTGCTCTCCATATTGTCCGGCCTCATATTGACGTGGGTCCCGGTGTCCACCGATGGATGGCGATCGGCTGGTTGGGGCAATAGGAAGGTTTCGTCCTGCGCGCTGTTGCGAAGCGTAGTCTGGAGACGGGAGGGGACGACCAGTTGGTGGCGTTCCATATCGTGTAGTTGGAGGAGTTGGTCTCCTAGCTTCATAGAGGTGTTGTTGTGAAGCAGCCGACGTCATGTTGGGACCAACTGAGTGATGCTGGGACGAACCTGGTCCAGGTCGGCTCTTTCCTGGAAGGGGTCCGTCCGAATCTTCGTCGTCGTCGTCTTCCTCCTCCTCCTCTTCCTCCTCCTCGCTATCCCCTTGCCATGCACCTTTAGCTTTAGCCTTACGGGTGTTGCCTCCGCCTCCAGCACGTCCTGGCTTAGTGATTGCAGATTGAGCGGCAGCCAATTGCGCCTCGGCCCTGGCCTTGCGATCCGCAGCAGCCTTGTTGTGGAACGACGACGGGTAAGATGGGGAGCCAGCTCGGGGAATGCTCTGAGCTGCGGGAATGGGAGGTGGCGGTGGGAGCTCAGCAGCGGCATTTTTGGCATGTTCCCCGTCTGCCAGGGTGAGGGCTGCGAGCGCGTCGGCGCTGTAATCGTCAATTTCACTTCTGACCGAGGTAGATGTCATCGAGGAGGCGGGTTGGATTTGCGATGTGGCGGATGGTGACGGTGTAGAATCTTCTTGGACAGAACCAAGGTCGCTGCTGGGAACGCTGGGGTAGATCTTTTTGGCTGGAGGAGCACGGGCACCACTCGGTTTTCTTTGTAGGTGAACTTGGGACGCACGGACCCCAGCCACCGGGGTCTTCGGTGTCACATACTGTTGCGGCACCTCCACGTGCGCGCCCTGTACAAAGGACATCGCCGTTGCTTGTTTGCCCGCGAAGCCATCTCCGTTTGCTGGTTGCTTGTTGGAAGGAGAAGCAGGTTCAGGGCTACGTGGATGTTGTGGGGCGTGCCAATCAACCGGAGACTGGTTCCTCCCACTCTGCGCCTGGGGGCTGAAGTTTGAGGAGGTGCTTGCTTGAGGCGCTGCGCTTCGGTCGCGGCCTGAGGAAAGAGCTTTGGTCGGGCTTGACTGTTCGGGTCGATTCTGCGTAAATAATGAACAATTGGTTTGTCTACAATTAAATAATGATCACCCACCATGAACGGCGCATCGAGCACAGCATGTGACGAGCGCGACGGCTTTGGTTGAGGTTCGATGAGGTCCGGTGATTGCATCTGAGCACCAGCGGGATACGAGTGCTGTGAAATCGTCGGGGACAGAGGGGGAGCTGTATCAATTTGCGGCTGTGGCTTCTTCTCCGGGGTGAAGTGCGGAGAGCCAACGTATTGGGGCAAGCCGTCCTCTCTGTACGGAGCTGTTGACACCGAAGGTCGTGAGGGTCCGGCGACGGATGATGCGGTCGGCGAGGTTGCAAGGGGCGAAGTGACTCTCGGAGACGTCGGGGAAACCTGCTGGCCTGTGGAGGAGATTGAGTTGCGAAGAGGAGATTGAGATCTTGGGACATTTCTCAGAGAAGGTGGTCGCTCAAGTGAAACCGGCGACACGGTCCTAACAGGTTGCTCAGGGCGTTGCTGAGGAGTTGAGACTTGACGAGGCACAATAGGCTCCGGACTCGTTGTATTTGTGCGACCTGTGATTCCGGGAGCAGCCGCGGGTGGAGAAAGAGGAGAGATCGGTCCTTCGCTCCAAAGGCTACGAGCGAACGAGCGTGGAGACAGCGGGTCATCTCCAGCCTTTGGTGGGGGAACTTCTCGAGCTGCGGGGGGCGTGGGCGCAGATACAGGCGCAGGTGCGGGCACAGGCGCAGGTGCGGGTGCCTGAGGCAGCGCTGGTGTTGTTCCCTTGCTTGGTACATTCGGTGGAGTATTTGACTCGCCTGGTGTGATTGGAGGTGTGTTGAAGTTGGACCCTGGGATGGGCGGCAGAGGCTCAAAGGCTTGCGAGGGACGGATGGGAGGTGCGGGTTCTGTAGGAACGACTGCAGACGCAGGAGCCATTCCTCCCAAGTGGGGGCTGCCTTGAGTAACATGTTGGGCGGCGGCCGTCAGAGAAGGCGACGAATTGGTTGTTGCGCTTCGTCCTGCAATAGCTCTGGGAAGGTCTCCTTCAGCTGGAGAATTGATGCTGAAGTGGCCGTCCACCGTGTTCTCTCTCGTGCGATCGCTCAGTTCTGTGATCGGTGTCAATAGGCCTTGTCCGTGGCGTGATCCATTCATGTGAAGAGGAGGTAGCGCGGGTCCGCGATTCGCGTTTACCGCATTCGGGTCTCCAGTGGGTGGTCCTTGCATCCGTTCGACTAGGACATTCAGAAGCCGTGAACGAATGACCGAGGTTCTGTCCTCCCGAGGGTCAAGATTTTCCGCGAGCTCTCGGTCAAGGAACAAGTGCTAAGACGGTAGGGAAAATAAGCAGCTTTTCACGGTGGGGCGTGCTGTATGATACCCACATCCTTAAGAGGTCCAAACGGATAGGCAAACATCATGGAGACGGAGTCTCTCGGGTCCCAAGTATAGCCTTTCGGTCGACCGTATAGCTCGAACGCGTCGTGGAACGCTATAAAGAGCATTCAGTTGAGCTACAACCAGCATCCCGTGCACGACATTGCTGCTTACCAACAGTCCATTTCAACATTTCCATAACTCCAATTTTCCCTCCGGTAGTTTCCAACTCTGGCATGATCAAAAGCCAGCCCTCACGACCCCGTAAACTTCCGGATCCCTCTTCATCTGACATGAGACCTTCCACCTTAATAAGCGTACTCTTGCTAATCATCTCTGGTCTCTCTGGATACACCGCGAAAGATTGGGTGATGTCGTAGAACGTGAGCCACGGCTTCTTCTTGTCCTTCATCTTTGGCGTAAGGTACAACGCCAGATTGGACTTGATCACGGGATTTGGTTGCTGTGCCCCGCCTCCACCAAAGATGCTCGAAATCCGCCGTCCCTTTGAGACAGTTTGGGGGGCGTGGCCGTCATGCGAGCCACCGCTGCCTTGAGGGCCGGATGCGGCGCTCAACACCATCCAAACTCGCTTCCAATCGGTCTGCCCAGCGACCCGAACCTGGCCCCACCCTTCCACCTGACCCCTAACTAACGTTGTTTTCGGCTCTTTCCAGGCCCCGCCATCGCTTAATGTCATTCGGAGAAGGTGGGCTGTATAGATCTCCTCGAGCCGAGATTTCTCCCATGCAGCAAGGCGGAGAGCGGCTGCCCACGAGACGAGCGAAGGCGCATCCGGACAGGCGAAGAGAATGAGATTGGCTCCAGCGGTATTGAGGGTCAGGACGTTCGTAAACCGTTTAGGAGGAACGCTGCCTTGCGGAGGAACGGTGATGGAACCAAGCACAGACACAAACTAGTCATGTCGGGAAAGCGTAAGATATCGTCTCATTGCGTCGAGGCATGTTGTTGCAGAGACTCACAGCATCCGTGACGTTGATATAGCTAGGGGGCACTTCCCGCCCCTCTTTATTCGCCCTCTCGATTTCTGACATCTCCCATATGCTCAGAGTCGTTCCTCCAAGTTGACCCCAAACGTCTGTCCACTGGTCATCCTTGGGTTTACCACCATCGGGGGTTCGTTCGATTTTTCGGACGAGTGGGCCCTTTTTCATTGAACAGAACAGGGTCAGCAAATCCTGTTGAAACAACGAACAATCGCCGCACGTACCGAGAAATAAATCTTGTGAACATGTGCAAAAGACAAGGAAACGAATGATCGGAGCTCTGGGTGTAGAGGTGGTGGTTGGGGAGGCTGTGCGGCCTGTGCCCCGGAAGTCGACGAACGTCGAAGACGCTGAGGATCTTCTCCGAGTTCAGAGACGGGTGTCTGGTTATTGGGTGCAGGATAAGTCTGAGCTTGAGCTTGATACTGCTGCTGTTGTTGTGGGGGCGGGTTTTGTTCTGTGTGGAGCTGCGACCGAGTTCCGTTCCCTATCGCTTGTCCGTTCATCTGCTGCTGCGGTGGTGGGACAGCCGGAGGAGAGGTAGTATTGGCGCTTTGGACACTTGGGGAAGATTTATGCCGTCCGAAGGAAAAGAACGATGAAGTTCTGTGTTGATTGGTCGGCCTGGGCTCAGTCTGCTGAGCGCCTGTGGCGTCAGGATGGGAAGGATTTCCAGAATTGCTTGAGAAGTTGTGAGACGGGGGCTGCGAGAGGCGACTTGGAGGGATGGAGTTGGCCTGACGCTGCTGCCAAAGATGACTGTTATTTTGCTGGGGGTGCTGGGCCTGAGCCATTCGCGGCGAAGGCAACAAGGGAAAAGGCGCTCGGTCAGAAACCAAACCGCCCGGCATGCCGACACGTGCACCAAATAAACCAACTTCCCACGATCCTGTCCCGCCAAGACGAGGACCCCCTTCATGCCGAAGTCTCTCGGTGAGGAAACCACGCAGAGTACCCTGATATGCCGGGGATCTATGTCTCAGTAATAAAATACGATACACAGGAGAGGGAGGGCGCACAAGAGTCCAAAAAAAACACAATAGAGCATATATACAGGCGCGACCATGACGGCATAAAAATCGGTGCGGGAGACAGTAAATCTTACTCTTCAATCCTTGACCGCTTTGCAGGATTCTGACCCATGTTCATTCCTCCACCCATCCCACCTCCCATGCCCATACCCATTCCTCTCATTCCACCGCCCATCATTCCTCCACGCATGTTGTTCATGCCCATCATACCGCCTCGGCCCATCGCTCCCATCGCATTGTTGAAGGGCATCCCCATCCCCATCATGCCATTCATACCGCCCATGCCTCCCATGCCCATCGGTCCGCCACGACCCATTCCCATCATTCCAACAGGCATTCCTCCCATCCCGCCCATTCCCATTCCTTGCATGCCCATGGTACCCATTCCACCGCCTGTCATCATACCCTGGCTCATGCCCATATTGTTGATTGGGCGTTGCATCCCTCCTGGTTGACCGCCACGTCCAACTATTGGCCGAGTAACCTGCTGTGTCGGACCAGAGTGGACGCCAATCGGCTTGCTCTGATTTTCACCCACAGTAGTTCCCCCACCGGCTATCGCAATATCATTTAACTCAAATTTGGGTCAGGGGAGTAGAAGTACGTACTTTTAGGTAACGTCCGGAATGGATTGCCGTTCGCAGCATTTGTGAACGACGTATTAGCTCGCTTCCCGTTGATATCGCTAGCAAGAGAATAAGTTTGACTGTTATCTGGCATATTATAAAGGTAGACCCACTTGGAATCAAACCAGTTTTTCAGAGTCGTGGCGTTTTCGGGAGAATGGCACTCAATGTACGCCATTCTTTGTTTACCAGACGTGAGCACCTGCGGCTCAAGCGTGTTCGAATTGCTTGCTCACCCTTTGCTCTTGCCATTCACCTTGTGCTCGGAGAAAGTTACGTCCCTGTACTCGATATGGATGCCCAGGTTGACCGCAACCTGTCGCAAATCCTCATCCGTTGTCCACTGTATTGCGCCACGTCAAGTCTTCCATTCCAACTGCCCGACTTCGCCTTGAGTAACTCACCCATTGTAGATCGCCGACATAAAGAGCGTCAGCACCGAATTGATTGGCCTGTGCACCGGAAGGGGGTCTTGGAAGCGATTGTCCTCCGTTTGACATTCCATTGCCCATGCGCATTGCGCCATGATTCTGTATCGCAGCATTGACATAGACATGATGAGGAGAGGAATAGGCATGGCACCCGAAAGAGAGATGACAGATGTAAGTTAGATGCAGCGACAAGGAAGACATGAGACTGAAGGAGAAGCAAACGGAAATACAGTGCAGCCACATTACATGCGCGTATGTGTGGCACAAATCCCAAGATATCCATGATCCACGGAGGAGTCGCGTACAGTGTTCTGTGTAGGAAAACATGCGAGGAAAGACAGAAACGTACATCTTCTGGCTTAGCGGGCAAATTCGACATAGGCGTGGCAGAACCTCGGCCGTTCTGCTGGCGTGCATCCAAATAGTCGTCATCTGACCGCTGTCGCTTCATCCCTACTACCTCTTGAGGTTGGGATGTATGCGAGGCGATTTGATTTTGTGCGGCGTTCTGGCCAGCGTCCTCGTCATACTCGGCCATAGCGTTGTCGGCCTGAGGAAGACAGGTAAGCAGGGTTTAAATAACCAAACGGCACGGCCCTGGACTCACCAAGTCACCAATTGGACCGGCATTGTCGTAGTCGAAGTCATCGCCATAGATATCAATGTCATCATCGGCCATTGTATTTGGGTGGTGCGAGAGAGACAGGAGGCTTTGTAGCTTTTTGTTCGACTTTTATTATGTCTTCAGGTGACAGAAAAACGCTGAGACAATGGTCAGAATGTCAGCGAGTCGGCGGAAGGTGTATGCACTCGACAAAGACCATCCTTATCATGGTACTAACCTGTGGTAAGATCGTTGTCGGGTTGTTGTCGTCCAAACTGAAAGGGCGGGTTCTCACAGGTCGCATTAGGTAAGACATCTACGTCTCGGAACTCTGTTCCTGTTCTTCCCTCTCCGCACTCAGAACCTGCGCGAGCGTACGTTGGCGGCCCGCAATGAAGTTCGCCAGGTAGGTCAAGCTATTTCATTGACATCCCCTACTTTTGATCGTCTCACTGCAACTCCTGGTGCAGATATCTAGAGGATACCCAGGTTCGAGATAACAGCACCCCGCTCTGGAGATGCTGGCTCACGTACTTGCACTGATAGATTCCAGAATGGAAGAAGAAGTACATGTAGGAAAATACCTGACTCCCCCGTTTAACGATATAACTAAGCCTCCCTCAGCGATTACAAAGGCTTGAAAAAGCGCATCACAGCCATCCGGAAGGATCGAGAAGCCAATAAGACCTCAGACCGGAGACCTTCAGAGTCCATTCGAATCACTGACTCGCCGGAGGCATCTTTCAAACCTACTTCTCCATTATCTAAACGACGAACGTCAACCGTCGCTGAAACCCCCTCCATGGTGAACAAGACGCCCAAGGAGACCTCTCATCTAGCTGCTTCACCTCAGCAGCACTATGGATCTAGTGGCTCTACACCCCCCCTACAGGCAAGAGCAAAACGCTCACCGTCCGTCAGGATGCAACTGCCACCACAGCATGAACCGCTTGAGGCATTTACGCTACCGCCACCTGCGAAGTCCCTAGACGAGAATGACGTAAGCGGATTCATTTGCCGATTTGGTTATTTCATTCCTAAACATCGCAGACAGGATGGAATACGGAGGGTTGTTCCTGGTACCTCGGCCTCAGTTGTTTCGGCGACATCTTCGCGACCAAAGATTTTCTCCAAACTTAGCTTTCGTCGCAGCACAGCCAGGCTAAGTAAGACGCATTTGCTCTATTTTATTAATTTATTAATTTATTGATCGTGCTGCTCACACTCCCGACGTTTGATAGGGGGTGATCCGACTCGACCTCACTTCGAGACGTATGCCGCTCTCCTAGCGACCGTGCCCCAGCTTGAACGCAACTTTTTTGACTACCTCGATGACCAAGTTGACAAGGCAGAGATGTTTTTTGATGAACGTTATCGCGAGGCCGGGGTCCGTTTGAGCGTCCTGAAAGAACAGTTCGCAGAGCTGGCCCAGCATCGTCGGGCGTATCATGTATGACAGCTGCATATGGCGCCCCGCCTATACCTCTCCCTGATTGTACATCCTTGTCCCTACAGAATTCTCTGACCACCCGGTCGTCGAAGTGGAAATCCATACCCTTGCCAAGGTTCGGTACCAAAGCCATCCAGACTGCCGTAAGCGGAATTGCACGCCATGTTGTGGCCGCGAAGGATGAAATCGAGCAAGCCGTTGTGCAAACCGTCGAATCCTCCCTTTCGTTTCACCGTGATCCCGAAACTTACCAATCTGCAAAGAAAGACCTGAAGCACGCCGTCCTCGAGTATCATCGTTTCCTTGAACTGCTTAGTAACTTCCAGGTACGTGCAACAGTATATTCTGCGGCATTTGAGATAACGGTCATTGATCTCGATTCAGGCTCTTAACGTCACTGCAATCAGAAAGTCGTTAAAGAAGTTCGAGAAAGCCACCGGGGTACGTGGCTGATTCCGCCCAGCATTACTGGGCTCGGTTGACTGATGACCCTCCAGCATAATATCCATGAGCTGTATAACAGGGAAAGAGTACGTCTCAAGGTTTACTAGCCGTATATCAATCTTAATCACTGTCCTAAACGCTAGGTTGAGATCTTGGACATTTCAAGCGACAGAGGAATCAAATCAATGATCGACGAGATCGAAAAGATGTATGCGTCCCGATTCGGTAAGCGGAATTCCTTTGTTGTAAAGCCCATTCGTAACAAGAAATCATTCCCAGAGGGTGGAGACCTCAAGAAGGCACGGAATCGATTGAGGACGTGGTCAAGACAGAAAACCCACCACTTTAGCACTTTTCGTTCAGGGCTGCAAGTTGGCCTCGCCATTCCTGCCTTGATCATTGGGTCATATCAAGGTCCGCCTTTTGTTCCCAGCGCTCACAACAAACAACCCGCTTAGCCCCGCAATCTTGACAGCATCCCGTCCAGAATTGCAGCAACGCATGCCGTATTGGAGGGTGATGCTCGAGGTCTATGCGGCTCTAGCCATTCCGGTCGTATTCTCCTTGTTGATCGGTCTGAACATGATTGTATGGGCGAGGAAGCGGCTCAATTATGTTTTTATCTTCGAACTTGACTTAAGAACGGTGATTGATCCCCGAGAATATTTCGAGGTATTGGAACAACCCCTTCCCCGAGGGTCAACGAAACTGACCTCGTTCATCTGCTCTACTTCAGGTGCCGAGTTTTTTGTTTGCGACGCTCAGCTACGCCTATATGCTCTCCTTTTCACGAGTATTCGAGCCGAGCATTCCAGCAACGGCATGGCCGATTGCTTGGATAGTACTTTTCGCTGTTGTCATGATTGATCCCTTCCCTCTGATGCACAATCACTCCCGTTTCTGGCTTCTGCGAAATTGGACCAGGCTTTTATTGCCTGGGCTCTACCCAGTGGAGGTGCGCAATTATTTGTTGCCTCTGGCCACAACGTTAGGCTAAGCGTCATATTCCCCAGTTTGCGGACTTCTGGATGGGTGATCAGATGTGCTCCATGGTCTACACTCTGTCGAGGTTTTACTTCATGGGTTGTCTCTACTCTGCGGGATGGAACAACGCAACTGCCAAATGCAACATGTCAAACAACTGGATAGCCGGGGTTCTGTTGGCCTCCATACCGTCTCTCATCCGTTTGATTCAATGCATCAAGCGCTACATGGATTCCCAAAACCACATACACCTCATTAACGGTGGAAAGTACAGCAGCTCGTGAGTTCCACTTCATCGGTTTGAACGTCCCTCCATTGACGAACCATTGGTGTAGCATTATCGCAGCTGGATTGTTCTATAACTGGCGCAATCACGGTGCGCACATGCAAGTTCTCGAGTGGTCTTTATACTCAAAACTTCCTTCTAGGCTCTCGTTCGGACCGGCATTACGTTGCATGGATTTTCTTTAGCACTTTATCATCGGTCTATACGTCGGGCTGGGTAGGAATTGATCCTTCCATCCCTCTGTTCAGAGCCTAACCCATAATCAGGATCTCCTCATGGATTGGTCCCTACTTCAAAGCCATTCCACTCGTCGGTTCCTCAGACCCGAGCTGCTTTATGGAGATTACTTTCCGGCAAGTATAGAATACGTTTCGTCATGCATGTACTGACCAACCTACCTATATAGATTTACTACTTCGCCATCGTAAGATGCAACATTCTCATCCTGACAACCGCTAACCAACTTCTGGATTTCTGCTAGTTTTCGAATGTTCTCATTCGCTTCGTTTGGGTGATCTATGCTCCAATGGGTGCTTTCGACTTCCGGATCCGTGCTGTCATAGCCGCAACTTTGGAGATGCTGCGTCGGTTCCAGTGGAACTTCTGTACGAGTATTACTTTTCAAGTGTCGGATAGGCCATCTAACAAATTTGATGTTTGCAGTCCGTGTGGAAAACGAACATGTTGGTAACGCCGATCAGTATCGAGTTACACGGGAAATGCCTCTCCCTTATTCCTTCGACAACCCTGAGCCGCGAGATGATTCTGACGATGACGAGAACGACAAGCCACGCCGCTCAAGAGAACCAACCGATACTGCCGATGCCATCCAAAAACCCCCAAGTCGAGAGTCGTTTGTGGATCCCCAACCCGAGAGGCGAAGCGTTCGGCTGACCCCAATCAGAAGTGGAGACGCAAGTCAGAGCGTTTAACGGGCCTTATAACATAGCATGCACACAGCGATAATCATAATCTTCCACCACTTGTATTTATTCCACATCATCGGAAATCCACGATATACTATGATTAGTTTAGTTCTATGTTGCGGACCCAAAAATAGCGTAGCGACGGCAGATACTCGGTCCGATCTCCTCATACTGGGCTTTGGTGTGGCATGACTGATAGAACTCGGGCTACGGGGAATCGACGGTTCAATTGGAGGGCTCGTGTTGAACATCTGGCGCAGTAACTTACTAGTGAAGCCAGAAGAGAACCTCCAAACCAAACTGCGTGTCTCTGTCGCTTATGAGAGATGACGTTGACCTCCATACCACTCGACTGCAGGTCGAACGGGTCAGCCCGAGTAATGGTCAGAGCAGGGTATTCGTCCCTACCTTCAAGTGGCTCCCGGATGCGCTTTCACTTGCCAAGATACGGCTATCGACAATCTGCTTGAGGTCTCTCTTAAGACGCTGACCAAAGTGCTCGAACATCGTGGAGCCGCCAGACAGTACAATGTTCTGCATTCCGATCAATTGAACGGTCTGCAGCATGGGGATTTCCTTTCGTGACATACCTTATAAAGCCCCCTTCTGACGTCGATCGGTGACTGCTGGATCACGCCATCGACAACTTCAGGGAGAGGGGTCAGGAAATCGCTTGAATAGATCTCGGGGTTGAAAAAGATTTCGGGTGCCAGGAAGCGTTCATAACCGACATCCACCGAGTATTTCTATCATGGGAGTTGAACTTAGGATACCTGTTCAGATGTTGCTCTAACGCAGACTTACCCTGCCAGTCACGCTGTGCTGACCCTCATATCTCTTGAAATAAGTGGCTGGGTCGGTGTCGTATTTGCGGAACTCTTTAACAATGTCCTGGCAGACATAGCTGTAGTCCTCTTTAATGGTGCGAGCGATGATCATCTGATCTTCAGGAGGGATAACGGTTGTCTCCCCGCGTTCTCTGAGAAGGTTCTGCACGAACTGGCTGATGTCACGCCCAGCAATAGGGATATGCTTGATAGCAGACCCAATTACGTATCCTTCGGCCTAAGTTTTGAATATTAGATCGGAGCCACCCCTGTCGTCGTGAGCGAGATCACTCACCACAGGAATGACGTGCGTCACACCATCTCCCGAGTCAACGACAGTTCCGGTGAGCGTCCGATCCGTCACCTTGTTCGACGCCCAAGAAGCTGCAAGGGCAAGAACAGCTTGAACTGCGATATATAGACCAGCGATGTTGAAGGACTCGAAGAAGATCTCCGCAGTCGTTTCGCGATTCTCTGGTGGATTCAGTGGGGGCTCAGTCTAGTGGCAGCAGCTACACGTTAGCATCACACGCAGCCATGCACAGGCAATTAGCTAATAAATGACTGACCAACAAGAAGTAATGGTCCTCGGGTTCGGCCTTCATGTATTTGAAGATGCTCTGCTCCCAATATCTCTCCATAAGATCCCAGTTATCAATCGTTCCGTGTCGGATTGGATATTGTACAGAGTAGGTTTTGGAATTGGCAATCGCCTCATCGCCAATGAAGAAGTCCAGATCTTCAATACCTCTCTTGGATGCCAAGTGGCCCGGCTTGCTAGGGAGCGCAGGCCCTCGGGAGCCTGCAGACGATGTCGCGGCTGCGGCACTCTCTCGCGTTGCTATAGCCGTTGGAAACGTGCTGTAAGACAGTTTAGAATAGAAAGATTCAAAGTTCAGCGTGCCCAGCTTAATATCGAGCGATCGCGACTACGTACAACGAAGGCTCAGAGTTACCCGCAAATCTATGGCGGATCGTCAGTCCAAGCGAATCCTGACGATATTAGCAGGAAATGCCATACCCTATCTTTGAGTAACCTGTGCCGTTGTCCATGATAATGGGGACATTTTGAGCCATGATGTATTCGTCGCAGCACCGCGGTAGGGTATTGAGAGGCGCTCGTTCTAGTCGAGACTGAACCGCCTGAACCTTGACAATCAGTCTACACTTCCAGTATTCTACCACACCAACCACCTAACACCTAATACCGCGGTGAAGACTCGCTTCCCTAAAAGTCATCGGATCCAAAGCAGTACCAGTCCGTCCTTCCTCTTCAACATGTCTAGCGTAGGTCTAAAGATTGCACAGCGTGGCTGCCCACGAGTTTACGCCGACGTTGACCCCATTGTCTTTCACCCACTTCAGTTCGCAGATTTGATGAAGGTGGCCGAGGCTAACACTCGGTCATTGAATCGAGAGGCTTTGGAAGCGGCCAAACGGAAGGAAATGGCTCTGCGACAGGCCCGAGAGGAGCAAGAACGGAAGGACAAGGCAGAGCGGGAACGACAAAAGCAAATGATGATCCAAAGACAAGAGGAGGCGAAAAAGCAAGAGGAGCAGAGAAAGAAGAAAGATGAGGAGGCTGCAAAGCGAAAGGAGGAAATTGTGAAGAAGAAAGCTCAGGAAACCGAGCAGTCGAAGTACGGAGTTGCAGGCTCGTCCAAGGACGGACCAGCCCGTGTCAAAGTAAGCATTAGCTATATACGACGAACGTATTTGTTAAGCATATCTGACCTATTCCTACTTGCAACAGCCTCCCAATCAATACATTGTTGTAAGCTCGGCGGCCCTCACCCGTGAAGAGAAACGCATGGCAAAGGACCCGTTAATGGCAGACAAGATCAAGGCTCGGAAAGCAGGGATGACTACATCGCGGCAGCGGAGAGATGGCAGGCTACCTGGTGGTAAGTCCCAACCTTCCGTTCCTCCGCAAGATTCTCTGCTTTCTTTGACTAAGACAAGACCGCTGCTGTCACAGGAGCCTTAAACGCCACCGATTCCGGCGGTTCCTCTGCGTCACCGTCTGGCTCAAGAATCAGTTCTCCGTCCGCCAACGGCTTGACTGCTCGCGCTAGGCTCACCTCATCCTTTGCTCCTACCCTGACCAAGTTGAATACCGATAAACGGGATACAAGAACCATCGATGAGATCACACGGGATTTAAAGCGAGGAAGGCTGGGAGGGTCCGGAGAAGTCGATTCGGTTCTCAGTGGGGAGAAGGCCCAGACCTTTGGCGACTGGTTTGGCAAGAAAGATAAGGGCAAAGCGGTGGAAGTTGGGGACACGAAGAAGCGACCCGAGGCCGCAAACGCCGTCCCTGGTCGCACGAACGGCTTCCCCGCAACCAATCATCCCATGTTGAAACCCAACGCTTCTGGCAGAGCACAGGCATCGTCGGCGAATCCATCTGGGTCTACCTCTACCAATCCTCAGGCCAGGCCTCGTCCCGGCGTTGCGCAGACCAAAGCCGCGGGTAACCCATCCAATCTCAAACCGCAAGCGTCCACGACGGTGCGGAAACGCTCCCGCGAGCGAAGCTCCTCGCTGGGTTCCTTCATTGAGGACGATGAAGACTCGGAGGAGGAGCGTAGGTACGCTAAGCGGAAGCCTGGAGCTGGTGGTCGCCACCCTCTGGACGAAGATCTCAATGGCGACACACGAGAATTGATATGGCAACTTATGGGTAGGAAGCGCAGCGAGTACGTAGCGTATCCTTCCATCTGTCGGATACCACGTATGACCTCCAACACTTATTCTATTTCAGGTACATGGCGAGGGAGGTGGACAGTGACGATGATATGGAAGTTACTGGATACGAACTTGAACGGGAAGAGATGAGAAGGTGCGAATTTTCTGCGAGCGCTTTCCGAGTCCCGCGGATTGCTTACCTGTTACAACAGCGCTCGTATTGCAAAGCGTGAAGATGCCATGGAAGAAGCTGAAGAGAAGCGCCGAGAAGAGGAAAAGAAACGTCGCAAAGCCGACCGCACTGGTCGCAAGTAGCATCAGGTCGTTCCGCTTTGGACTTGGCCTTTGCTATTGACCCATACTTGCAAGTTTCATTATACTACATACATATTCATCATCATCTGCATCAATCCTGCTTCATGGCCACCAGTAGATGTCTCTGTAATACGTTGGATGGTCGTCTTTGTGTATGAATTGGACAGCAGGGCATTTGCTTTGTGCGATTCAGGGATTTGATGATCAAAAGTCATGTGGCGTCAGGGGCAATCGACAAGCACGTAACAAACAGTTTGATTTCTCCGCTTGGCAACCGTCTCGAGTTTTTCCCTCCCGTTCCTTCTCTCTCCTCCACCCACTTCGCTCGCTCGCTACAGTCTCCTTCGCCCCCACCGGCGATATACATTCTTTCTAGGTTGGTTCCGACGGCGAGCATCATCTAGCTCGCGATTCTGACCGACCGTTCTCCTATAGACAATCGTTTTCTGGACCAACCGGCTCTACCCCCCACCATTGTACGTGCACTTCACTGACAACTTCGCTATACTTCAGTCTCTCGATCTGTTTTCCTAACGCAAACGCTCCTTTTCCAGCTTTTTACTGCTCATCGCATTACACAAAAACCCAAAGACAACATGCTCTTCGCTCTTTCGTCCTTCTCGGTCGTCCTGGCTTCTCTCTCTCTTGTCGCCGCCGTTCCCCACGAGCAAGCGCACGGTCTTGTCAAGAAGTCCCATCACAACGCTGCTGCTCACCATCACCAAAAACGGTTCAGCGGACGCGCTACCTGGTACGACGTCGGTCAGTCTGGATTACGCATTACGTTGTGCTGGCTGCCTTTCTCACCTGCTTTCCCTTCCTGGACCCTTAGGTCTTGGCGCATGCGGTGACTACAACGGCCCAAGCGATTACATCGTCGCACTTAACAGTCACGTACGCCTTTCCCTTATCCATTCGAAGCTCTATGGCTAACCTGCACGTTTCCTTGTTTAGCAACTCGACACCAGTGTCTAGTGAGAGAAATACTTGATCGAGTAGCCCAACAACCAGTCTGACCTTCTGCTCTAGCCCTCCTGTTCAATGCGGCAGAAAGGTGAGGATCACATACCAAGGCAAGAGTGCTGTAGCGACAGTCAAGGACGAGGTTCGATTACACCCTTTTTCTGGCCTTTTCGGAGTGTCTAACTTGGATTTCAGTGCCCTGGTTGCCCTTTTGGTGCTCTGGACATGTCTAAGGGTCTTTTCACCCACTTCGAGTCTCTTGGCACTGGCGAATTCACCATGAACTGGGATTGGACCGATGGCTCTGGAGGTGACGATAACAACAATGATGATAACAAGAAGGATGACAACAAGGACGATAACAATGATGATGAGAAGAAGAAGACCACTACTACAACTCATCGCACCACAACCACCACTCGCAAGACGACGACGACGACTGTAAGTTCTGGGCGCACCGCTTTTGTTTCGTGAATTCCTCTGCTCACGATTTCTTCTAGACAACTACTACTACCAAGAAGAAAACCTCGTCTTCGTCTTCTACCACGACAACCACCACTACTACTTCGGCTGTTCCTACGTCCAGCGTGGTCCCCGATGTTGATGATACCAAGACCCAGACGGAAGACAGTGATAGCAACATCGCCAACCAGCAGCAGTTCATCGCCCAGATGGGCTACATGGCTTCCACCGGCAGGTCGTCGTAGGGTATCGGATCCCTTTCATACCATTCTCGCTCTCATCGCTTGTTTCTCTCGAGTTTGTTTGAAACATCTCGTCTTGGCTGTTGAACCTTCTACGTTACCCTTCATTCTATCTTGGGCTGCCCTTTTTACCTGTTCTGTTACACCTCTGTCCTTCTGGAATATACCCGCTTGTCTTCATGGTTCACAATAAGGTTGATTGCAAGAATTAGCCTAGTACATGCCGACCGCCTCATACTGGGGACCTGAGTAATTGCGCGGGTCCATCACGGCACGTTCGTCGAAGAACACTTTCTCAGCAATCATCCCAAGCCGCGTCTCGTCATTTTCCTTTGAAGTCGGTTTAACTCGTTTGCGTCTCTCCTCCCAGTCGTAGGGACGATCCACCCGCAGTTCGTTGTCGCCCTTCGCTATCCTATAGAGGTCTGCTTCGTGCTCCGGGGTCCACCAAGCCGGAACAAGGTCCCTTTGCTTGCCCTTTTCCATGAAGGACTTGAATTGCTTCATTGCTTGCTCAGACGACCACTCGTCTTTGATGTCCGTTCCTTGGAGAGCCTCCGCTCGACTAAACTTGAAGGCGTCCACTAAATCGCCATACACTTTGATCGGCTCCTCTTTATAGCCCATGTTCTCGTCAAAGAAACTGGCAGTAAGAGACACCGGAGTGTATTTTTGTGTAAAGATGTCAAACGTAACCGGGTATTTCGTGAGATGCGATGGGAAGGGGACGTTGAGAGGCTTTGGTTGAACTGGACGCCCGTCGAGAGTCGCTCCTCGCAGACCACTCGGAACGGAATCATTAAGGCCGGAGCGAGACTTGGCTTTCTTCTTCGTGCAATTTTGCTTATGCGCTTTCCAATCCTTCGAGAACCCAGACGCGATGGACGTCAATGTCGAGGTAATGCAGTCTATCGCGCCGGTCTAGGAGTGGATTCACCTTTGTTTGACATTCCTTCGAGCAATATTGGACTCCTCTACATGCGGAGCAAGTTTGCTTCGCGGGACTTTCGCAGACGGCGCAGGCTGTAGTGGTTTCCGTAGGCCCCATCGCCGAGAAAGACAAGGTCAAGATGAAGGACCCCCCCCCCCCGAGCAACACGTAACAACCGCACCGAGACTCGCACTCCAAAAACGTAAACGAACGTGGTCGGGCTGCAAGAAACGTCACAAATGAAAGGAAAGTATAAAAGCGGTTCGGGCTGAAAGCAGAAATCGGCTTCCCGTCACAATTTCGGGGAGTGAGCCAAAACAAAACAAATGATCGGAGCCAGGTTCGAACTGACGACCGCCTGTGTGTTAGACAGAAGTGATAACCAACTACACCATCCGACCGAATTGGTCTGAAGGTGGTGCAACAACTCCCAGAATGTTATGAAGATTAGGGTCCGCAGCAAGTTGGATAGATACATGTATAAACCTCCAGCAGCCGAACAGTCCTACTCAGTTACAGTTCTTTATGAATCAGTATTAGCATACAGGCTGTGTGCAGTAGGAGGCAATTAGCAGCAGCAGCCTCATGTGCCATCAGGAGATACTTACGTTACCAATAAGTCCTTCATATTTAATCTTTCGGCCTTTCTCAAGTCCGCAGCGACAGCAACTATTTCCGCTGGAGAGTCGTGGGGAAGGACGAGCTCAGTGTTAAGTGGAAGAGCCGTTGCGGTAATCTGAGAGAGCGCGACCAAAGAAATAAAGCATTCGTTGGTAAAACGAGAAGACGACGACGGAGTTTCGGATCCAGGGATGTCTGCCGACCGATGTTTCGCATTAGCTCTGCCCTCCGAATGCTGGTCCCCTGAAGCGCACCTGCATGCGAAGAAACATAAACTTCGATTGATGATCTCCAAGTCTTCGTAACGACGGCTCGGAATGTCAAACTGACGTTTAGGAATTATCAGGGCTCAGCAACAAGCAGAGCAAGGGGCGACTCACACATCCCCGATGGCTACAGCCTCTCTAAACTCCAACCCATCCATTCCTGCAGTAGTCCAGCTACAGTCCTCTCGCTTTAGACGCTGGGCTGAAAGAAGTGCAGTCTTCTCCATCCATTCTAGATCTCAGTTAGTAAAATGTCAAACACTCCCCGAAACGCCAACGGTCCGTACCCATTAACTGTCCACCAAAAAGGACGCCACTGCTGTTCGCATGCTGCGGCATGACAATATGGAGGGTGCTTGCGTAAGTGTCTTCGATCGGAATGAAACGAAGAGGCACTACTGGCGAGTCAGCAAAAAGCATCGAGTGTTCGCTAATCGAGGTTGGGATGTCGATCCGTCGTCCTATACGTTTCGAGGGACTTCCTGGTTCCAGCATCCAGCTTGTGGTTGAACGAGCTAAATCTGTATCCATGGAGCTTCCTGGTTCAGTCCAAGTGTTGCGTCGCCCTCGCCTGCGTTGGTTAAGGACTTCTTTGATCTCAGACAGTGGAATGGCCGGAGCTGGGGACCCCAAGCCGTCGTATAAACCAGGGGCAAGGGATACAACCTCTTCACCCAATGGATCAACAGAGTGAACTACAGAAGGGTCGTTTTCTGAGAGGGCGTCGGCGATTAATTCTTTCTCCATGTCCGAAATGACCTTGCTGTGGTATCCGCCCCCGGGGGACATGGTTATCTCGGAATGTACAGAGCTTGACATGGTAAGAACCTCTGTGCGAAATGCTTTCATACCCCCATTTAGTTTCTTGCCCGCCGCTAAGCGCAGCTCACGACGGTGCCCGGCAAGCAGATAACGCTTCTTTTCGATCAATGTCGCGGGAAGGACCTTCTTGACTTTGGGACGGATGATGGGCCGTTCGACTTTCCGACCTGGAAGGCGGATGGATGCGGGTGGCCCCGAATGACCTTCCGGTGAGCGAGCCAACGCGACAAATGTGAGGTATGCTGCACGAGTGGCAATATCAAGAAGCGCCCGTAATTCGCCGAAACTTCGCTGGCCACAACTCACCGTGACAGCAGTACTGCTGGCTACCTGTGCGAGCATTCTCCCGCATGACCCGTACACCAGTTTCTTGCGTTCCGAGTGGGGGACATTGATTATTCGGAAGAACGTGGAGAGATACTCGGGGGAGAGCACTCACCCATGGAGCTCGTCCAAGCACGGTTTACTGCAGCGCTGAGATGCAACACATCTCCAACCTTGACCTCCTGCACGAGAATAAAGCGGTCGAGGCTGATAGTAACGACACCGGTTTCAGCATGACGCCTAGACGCTACGCCAGCGACAATATCAATAAGCTTTAGGATTTCGCCAGCGAACATGCGTCCGTGTTCGTCTGCAAGACCAGGAGTGAGATAGTGAAGAGGTCAGAACTGAGACTAGACTTACCAACCATGTCTGCTGTTACCCTGTAGGAGACATCAACGGCACTCTCAGCAACTGGCTTAGCTCCCAGCTCTGACGGGTCGTCCTTAGGGGGCTGGATCACTGCCACCTCTTGAGAGGGATGAGTCGACCTTGCCTTGCTGTGTCCATAGTAGAGAATTCCGCCTATGGAAACTGCTAGCAGACTTCCAGCTATGGTTGCTAATCGGAAGGTCTGGGAGCCACTTGGTGAGGTCATCGTAGTCACCGCATGCCTGTTCCGCCGACCGTGGGAAGCCAACTCTGTGTTTGGGACAAGCGAGTCCAAACTGAGCTGACGCGCTTCGAATCTCAACCGCAAGACCAGCAACCACCCATGGACGACACGCCTGACCCAGCTACTCAATTCTTCCCTGGAGTCGCGCCCGAGGACATTGACCTCTACGCAACTCTTGGTCTGACAAAAGACGCCAAAGCCGAGGAGATTAAGAAAGCATATCGCAAACTTGCACTTATTTACCACCCAGACAAACACGCGAATTCGAGCGACTCTGCTAAGGAGGATGCATCGGTGAAGTTCCAGCAAGTGGGGTTCGCTTATGCGGTGCTCAGTGATGAGACGAGGCGGAAGCGTTATGACCAAACTGGTCGAACAGACGAGAACGCTGGACTCGAACCTGGGGAAGGCGGATGGGAAGCGTACTTTGAAGACCTCTTCGATAATGTTACGCGCGGGAAATTGGACGAGATGAAGAAAGAGTATCAAGGTATGTCTAAGAACCACCCTTATCAAACGGCCAAGTTTGGGCTGATGGTTCTACATCATAGGTTCGGATGAGGAGGTAAACGACTTGAAAGAAGCATACATCAAATGCAAGGGTTCTATCGACGGAATAATGGCCGAAATACCTCATTCTACGTACGAAGATGAGGACCGCTTCGTCCGCATCCTTACCCAACTCATCAAGAAAGGTGACGTCCCAAAGTATCCAACATGGCAGGCCAATGTCAAAGATAAGAAGGGCAAGGAGAGACGGCGGGCAGAGGGCGAAAGAGAGGCGAAGGAAGCCGAAGAACATGCTAAGGTGATGGGTGTTTGGGATGAGTTCTATGGGAGCGGTAAAGAAGGACCAAGGAAGGGGAAAGGGAAAGGGAAAGAGCCGGAGCTGGGCGATGGAGACGAAAGCACCCTCCAGGCATTGATTCTCAAGCGGCAGCAAAACCGGGGCGGAATTCTTGATGGGCTGCTTGCAAAGTATGGGGCTGCTGACGCGGCCGAATCTGAACCGAAAAAAAGAGGATCGAAGCGGAAAGCTAAAGCTGATGAAGAGCTGGATGAAGCGGAAGAAATTCCCACTTTGCCTAAGAAGAAGGCTAGAACTGCCGCAGCGGGAGCCAAGAAGAACGCGAAGAAGGTCTCAAAAGGTCGTTAAAGTTTCCATTGGTCCTGCAGCATGTCACCGGAACGCTGTATTTATGTACTTTATACTCATTCACCGTTACTCTTGTTACCTGAGTCAAGTGAGTGTCGCGTTGTGTGAAATGAATGCCTCAGGGTTACGTGCAGGACGGGCTTCCGAACATTGGTTCAGCCGAAATTTAAAGCCGTCACGAGACTCCCATATATAACCTTCCACATGCTTCTCTCTCGTATCTTCAATCCATCTCGTCTCCCTCTGAAACGACTTGCAACCCCACTCTTGACTCCCAAACCTACGCTACTCGTCAATATGTCCGTCTTTAACTCTTCGAGATTGCAGAATAAAACGGTTCTCATCACGGGCGCAAGCGGAGGGATTGGCGAGGTGAGTGGCTGAACTTCTTCCCTTTGCGCAACGTGACGGTGCTAAATGCTTGCCAAATGCATCACTCTCAAGGCCGCGGCCGTTCTATTCGCTAAGGTGCGTGCAACTGACTTGGCCGTCTTCGCTAAAGGATTCGTATTGATAAAAGGATGGGGTCTTCTAGGCCGGATCAAATGTAATCCTTGCTGCGAGACGGGAAGAAGCCCTCCAAAAGGTTGAAGCAGCCTGCAGAGCGGCTCATCAAGAGTCTGGAGTTTCTGCGGGTGGGAAGTTTTGTTCCGTCAAGCTTGACGTCTCAGACAAGGCACAGGTCAAGACTTTCATGGACAATGTCCCCACGGAACTCAAAGACGTCGATGTCGTTGGTGCGTCCGCTATGTAAAAGTTACGAATACGCTAATCAACTTCTTTGGCGACGAATAGTCAATAATGCTGGTTTCGTGCTTGGGACCGAACGAGTGGGAGAGATTGCGGACGATGACATCGAAGCCATGTTTGCCACGAACGTTTTTGGTCTGATCTCTGTCACCCAGCATTTCATAAAATGTGAGGATCCTCCCTAGCACCTCTCTCTTTCCCATGGTGGTGGAAAACTCAACGTCATCCGCCCGTCACCTAGCGTTCAAGACTCGCAATACCGGTCATATCATTAACATTGGATCTGTCTCGGGTCGAGAGCCATATGTTGGTGGAAGCATATATTGCTCGACCAAGCATGCCGTTTCAGCATTCACGGGTTCCCTTATGAGGGAGGTTGTTGACACCCAGATTCGGGTGACCGAGATCCAGCCAGGAATGGTGGAAACAAGTACGATATCACGCATGTTGACTATCATGGATGAAACTCAATTTTGTGCCTGCAGATTTCTCCGTAGTTCGGTATCGCGGCGACAAGGGCGCTGCAGACAACGTATATAATGGTCTCCAACCAAGTAAGCGAAGCATCTCATATTTCAGGGCCTGGCTAAATCGTCGATTAGTGGTTGCCGAGGACATCGCAGAAGAGATTGTTTGGGCAGCTTCCCGGCCTCCGCATGTTAACCTCGCGCAAGTTTACGTTCTTCCGGTCAACCAGGCATCCGCGACCATCAGCTATAGGGCTCCAAAGTAATAAGGTTGATTAAAAGTATGTAAGATAGTGAACACCAAACCTCGAAGACGCAGCCTACTGCGGTCAAACAATGCAAAGAGTGTCGTGAGCATAGGCTATAAACCCTTTAATAGCCTTGCTGTTCCAACTGTGATCTCCGCCCCGGACCGGATCACCTTATACCCAACGAAGGGACGACCAGTCTCGACGACGAAGCCCTTGTTGATTTCTCTAGGATTCCCAGCATCGGTTCCTGAGCCTGCTCCCAACTTGTCAACTATGTCCATGACTCCAGCCAGCCACTCCAACACGGGTTTCTTGATCCACCGTTGGGGTGGGGTGCCTTCCCGTTGAAGTAATCCCCCTTCGAACCAACCTAGATGCCCACCGCGCTGGGTTGTTACAAGGCATATCCAAGGATTCTGTGAGCATATCTCGAAAGGAATCTCTGCAGCGATGGGGTCATGATATCAAGGCTGTTGATTGCGAGAAACGGGATTCGGATTCCAGGGACTTTGTGCTGAGAGCCTGCCCAGGCATAATACGCGTCTGCACTTGGGAACGGGAACGGTGGAATCGAACCACCGGCCACGCGGACCTAAGGTAACTGGATGTAAACGGAAATGCCTTCTGGTCGCGATACTTGAGCAGGACACACGCACCATGTGTCGTCGACTTCCCTCGTGGTTGGATTCTTGAGTGCTAGAGCTTTCGGAGCTTCCTCCAGCAGAAGAGAACCTTCCATTTTCTCGATAGCGGGCATATGAGACTTGAGCAAGGCTATGAGATTTGCACCCATGGCCTTGGAGTAAATTTCACGATTCAGCAGACGGCCTTCCAACTGCCTACTGTTTGCTAGTCCATCCCATGGCTAGCACATACGCAGAGCTGTCAGACTATTATAGATAATTTGGAAAGGAAATTGGGGCCTACGCAAGCGAGCACTACCGCAGGCTTCAGCCGCGAATGGTCCCCCTCCTCCTCCACATATCGCGTTAGAACGTTTGCTCCTAACGAGAAACCGAGTCCCAATAGGGCTGCCTTCGGATACTTCGCCGATATATACAGCAATTCAGAACGAATGTCGTCTGTGTGACCTGCACTGTCTGCATGACAAGGGGTGCCAGTCTTTGCCCGTTCTAGCATTCCAAAGCAACGCGTACAGAACTGAGGGCTTGTGAGAGGCACCCCGCAGCATCCGCGGGAATTCACGACGACCGCGCGTGCTCCGAGACCACCTTCAATCTTTGGTGCGCATGCAGTTGCGAGAATGTACCGGATATAGGATTCTTGACTTCCTGAGCTCTAGCCGTCAGCAGCTTGAAAGAGGACGAACAGAGGCACCGATATCACCTCCCGAAAGCCCATGAAGCACTACAATGACAGGCGCGTTTTCATCCTGGTCTCGTGTGGGTGTGGGTGGCGTGAAGTGTAGGCCGCTAGAGGGGAGCTTGGATTGAGAACGCAGGGTACGACGACGGGAGTGCACAATATCTACTTACATCGTTCCTCCATCTGGGAGACGCAGTAGTGTCCTCCAAAGAGCGACCAAAAAGGGTCAAACAAACTGTCAGCAACACCCAGCAGCGATACCATGATCCGCGGGCCGTACCTCTTACATATATACGACGGTATCAACAGCATCGAAGTCCGCAACGACACAGTACGCGGTTTGGGCATGTCCACTGGGTAACCACCAGCATGCATTATAGGGCTTGCTCAAGCTGGGGACTCGAGATTCGACAAATGTTCGGAGGGACATTCTTTCTTGTCCGTCTTCATCCCCGGAATCCGAACATGAAGACCCTGCTGCAGATATCCTGCCTGGTTTAGGGGCCGGCGCTTTCTTCTCCTTGTTCAACAGGACATGGTCGGGGTCTGAAGGGAGGATTGCTGGTTCGATACGGCTACGAACAGTGAAGTGAGCGACTTTGTTGCCAAATTGCACGTTGGGTCGATAATCCTTTTCCGAAAGAAAGAAACCCATCGAGTTTAACGATTGAAGAAGAAAAAAAGAGTGTGGGTGAGACTATGGAAGGAGAGGTTAGGTATGATGAAGAAAAGGAGAGTGGGGCATTCGACGTGGTGGGTGACAGAACGTCTGCAAGCCACCGCTGATGCTTAGTGCATAGTGCTTGAGTGGGGTCCAGGGTAGATTTCAGCTGGGCCTAAATTTACATCCGATTTTTTTTTTTTAAGTTTCTCGGCAAGAAATGGTTCAACACGACGGGATTGGCAGGTTATCTCGACTTCAGAAGATGTCAAGCCCAGCCAAGTCCGGCCGCCGGCGCGGATCCCAGTTGGACCTTGATATGACCATGATCTCACGCCTGCCACACGATACCCCTGGTACCAAGCCAGCGTGAATAGGTCAAGAAATACTGGAGTCCTCGGGAATAAATATATGTCTATCAATAGGGAGACCCTCAAGTCTAGGTTGCTTGGCGGGATGCAGAGGATCATGATCCTCTCAGCAACCTTGCCGTTCCGCCGTGATCTCCATCCCCGACCACAGAAGGGTGACCTATCTCTACGACAAAGCGTTGTCTAAACTCGTTTTGTATCTGATGGGTACCAATAGTCTTCTTCTTAGCATTTACCAAAGAGAGTGATCGGACTGGAAAGGGCAACTCCCTCCAACGAAATAAACGGGACCGAGTCGAGTTCCCGGAGGCGGGCATATTCTATTATTCCAATACCACTTTATCATACACCGCAATCCGAGCATTCCTACCCGGTCATCCCGATCATTTCAGAAATGGAGCGGTACAGGTCTGCTCTCCGTTCGACGAACGAAAAGTACAGCCGTTTGCGTTTGAGGTTGCTCGATAATCGCTCTTAACCATATTTCACTCTTTGCTGATGATCTTATTTGCTGTTGCGCTCTCTGTTTTAGCTTTGACCTCAATTCCTCTTTGCTGTCTAGGACTCGACACTTGGACCGTTCTCCCTCACACCAGCAGACTGGTAAATTCCCTTGCCCCAAGGTCCCAATGCCCATCGCGAAGCGAGGCGCATCGCTTTTACTGGTAATTCAGCCACGCTTGGGTCTCAGTTGTCCCTGTACGCGGGGCAAGAAGACAACGAGGGATCGCAGCTCAGAAGAGATGGAGGGGCGAAAGGGATGGACTGGGAGGCGGAAGCAAACGCCGCCTTGGAACATGCTGCTCACTCTGGGGAGAACTATTCAAAGTGGATTTACCGGATGGGAGGAAGATGATACATATTATGAAGCCTGGGAAGCAGTTTAATCTTCAATTTGGGTGGCACGTTGCTTGGGTCTTGGAGTTTGAGGCGATTCGAACTGACTGCAGATAATGCTAAACACATAGTTGTCGTGGCCAGTTGAAGGAGCGCGCTAATTGGAGGGCTTTCACGTCGTCCGATGAAGCTGAGAAGGATGCGTTCCAGCTGAAGATTGATTTCGCGCCGTTTGATCCCAGTCTGTAATGGTACTGAAATCTTCGATCCGTATCTCACCGGCGTTCCGAATTGTTTTCGACCCCGTCGGGTTTGTAATGCACCGCATAATATGGGAAAATCGGGATCATCATCACGCTCTGGGTGGTTTGG
>KN822943.1:399309-409474 GCA_000827465.1 Tulasnella calospora MUT 4182
GAAGACATGCTGAGAGATACACTCAAGAGGTTCGAGGATCTTGAGGCGGAGGGCAAGTAAATGTTTGGAACCTCGGTATACTCATACCCTGTGGCAATGATCAAGCATATGCTTCTATGTACTAAATAGTTGAATGAATGGATTTCGGTTTGTGATGTAAAAACATGTCCACCTCCGTTAGGGAGATAAAAATGAGAGCTACGATACCATAAGGAGATGCATCCTCCACCTGGGCTCCGGGTGTGGACGCTAGTTAGTTCGGGGGTCGACGAGCCCGGAAATTTTGAATAGGCGGAACGTAATATGCAACGAAATCTAGAAAATAATTCTCTATCATTATTGTTTAGTGGCATGTTGCGCCCTCGTTGAGCGCGGAGTTCCTGGCCGGCGCTATTTCGAACCTTCTATCTTCACGCCATAGGCCCCCGCATAGTCCAACCCTTCTATCTTTTAATCTGATGCTCAAGAAAACGGGATTCCCTCGGTGATTTATATCATTTATCTGGATTGACAGGGGCGCACTACATGTATGTGTATAGAGCGTCTCGGACAGAGGCGAAATCGGAACGGATATGGCTCCACGCCAGAAAAATGAATACGAACTTCCTAACAGGGATAATAGCTGGTTGCCTGCCCCCAAATTCGTGGCGTTTCATTCAGACCGCTATATAGTGTCGAGTCTGCAACGCTTTGCGTTATCATACCTCCCCCCCCCCGGTCAACTTGCTCACCTCCTTGTAGCTCCTGATGCGGTTCCCACGCATACCAGTACTAAGGTTCAGGGATCCTGGTCGAGTCTGGACCGCCACGACTCTCTTTCAACTCGTGGATCGCGCTGTATTTTTGTGTGTCTGGGGGTATCTCTGCCTTTCTCAAGACGTCGTAGTGAAGGACTTCGTGTTCGGTAATTCTTGCTGATAAAGTCCCCATTCGTAAACGCTAACAGTGATTTTCCAGGCCGCGGACCTTGGCTAGATATTGGGATTTACTTTGCACTCACGGTGCTGCAGCTAGCTTTGTAAGCCCTCGCGTTGCTCTAAGTAATGATCCAAGCGGAAATCAACTTTTATGTGTTGCATGAAGCGGTGCCAAGGCCGCCCGGCGTTTGATATCTGAAACCTGGTTGGAGTTTTGCGGCCGGTGTATTGTGATCGGGATTGATACCGGTACTTTGTTCTTTCCCTTTGGGACCGAGATACCCTAGCATCAGGGCTGACGAGGTTTTGCTGAAGCGTTCCTCGTCCGTCTGGTCTGGGCAAGGCCCTCTGAAGACGACATTTGGTTTGGCTTGATCATCCCACCGTATGATCAAATATCGCATGGTCTGGTCTACGTCGCAATCGTGTGCATATCATTAGACCTATTGGTCTCGGCATCACTTGCTGTCATCGTACTAACCGCAGTATTGCATGAACTGTCTTCCAATGGGAGCTGGGGAATATGGCGCCTTGATGTCCTAGTTCTACTTGGGCCCATTGAGTCCAGGAGAGGTAGCACTACACCGCTTGATAGGAGCGTATTTACCTTCAAGGGCGCTGGCAAAGTCGCTCTTTTACGACTCCGAGCCTTTCTAGAAAATCACACAGTGTACCGGCGAAACCCTATGGTTGAGCCAGCCTGGTTTGCTGCAGTTCGTGGTACTGTTGCACTAGTAGCCCTGGTGGTGACATTTGCCTTCGGAGCCCTCAATGTAGTTGTCAATCCCACGCAACAATTTCACCATCCCCTCCCAAGAAGGGCTATACCCATCCCTGTGCCTTACGAAGCAGGCTTCCCAGACACCCTCAATGGCGTAATCGTAAGCAGATACAACTCATACGTCTGTTTTCAAACTAAACGACTCGTTATCCTCAGTGGCTCAAACGGGCTGATTATCGAACCCTTGACACTGAAACATATCCGATCGACACATTTAAGGCCGCATTCCCCGATAACTTTACTCAAGTGTTCGACTCGCTCCTTGTCCATGCATCGCCGCCTAACTCGACATATGCATCGCGGCCTAGCTCGACAGATCCACCGCAGCTTAACTCGACAAGTAAGCAGGCTTAATCAAGTCATATCTTTGCCACAATGCGGCATTAACTTCTTCTCGATAGTTCCATGCGAACAGTACAAGACTTGGCATAGGTATCTCCACACTTGGGATATGGATATTGGGATTAGCTGGACCTGTTGGGGCCTCAGTGAGTCGATGCTGAAATATGTGATCATATGGCCTTAATTCTGGAGTCGCAGGGCAAGGTCTGGCATATTCGATGCTTGATAGCAGTGCTTTGTCTCCGATAATTCGGTTGAATTGGACCGGCAGCTCGGTTTCTGGGCCTATCCTTAGAGGCTATGTCACCGACTTACCCATCTGGGAGGAAAATCGCCTTTGGATGGAGAGTTTCGGATCTTGGAACGTCTCTGTAGGCGCTAATGTCAGACTAAACCTTGGAAGGAGAGCGATCTACACCAGGCCAGGCAGCTTTCTCGAGATGGTCGGTTTCAAACAGGTCATGCTTCTTGTTCTATTTGACAGGGACTGTCGTGAATTGAAATATTCCATCCACAGAAATCAATGGAAATAATTGAATATCCTGTAGGTAGGGTTTTTTTCTCCCAAGTGGTTGTCGGAACGCTGTTTACTGAACTACGGCGTTTTTCTTTATTTTTGAGCCTCCGCAACATTCTCCAGCATGGAGCTATCCTCGCAGACTATCATCGAAATTTCACCTTCCTTCGGTGGCTTCTATGACAATAACGCCGATGCGTGGGAGGAGTATCTCGAACACACTGTGCTTGAAGGCTTGGCAGCAACGGGTATGTGGCCATGACTCCAAGATAACAGATAACACGATATACGATATATCCCATATTTTCTCAGGTGGTTTGTATACAGCTTTCGACCTTGTATATGCTCTGGTCTTTGGTCGATCGATAATTGGTATACTCTTTGGTGAGTGAACAGCTGATCTAGCTACGGTTCTTGGATAAGCCGCTGACTGCTCCTCTCGCAGGTGGGAAACCATTATCGCCTTTTGGAGTTCTGGGATCTGCATCCGGCAAAATACTTCGGAAGAGGCTGCTCCTTCAATATCCAGGCCTAGAAACGGATGATGCTCCAGAACGATCAAAGGCGGTCTGCGATTTCCTCTGCGATTTCCTGCTTGATATCGGGCCTGCTCAACCCACCCGCAACACTCAAGATGCGGTATCACATTATCCCAGCAATATTCAACTTCAGGGCATCCAAGGCGGGAATAGGATAGCCGAACCGGGCAGTGAAAGGAGGTCGAGGGAGGAACCAAGGGAGAATTCAACCGCTAGCGCTGCGTAGTTCCCTCAAAGTTGGCACACTTTTCATAGCACTTAAGCGTTGATTTGATCGGGCGCAATATTATGTAATGAAGTTATGACACTCCGTTCGTTCAACATTTCCAAACTCGCATAGAAATCCCCTTCATGCTCTGAAGCGCTTTTCCTGAAGGGACGTAGGATTTATTGCAACACCTCCTGATTAGAAGAAAGTCCTTCCAATCAGAGCCTCGCAGCGTCCTTCTCGTGTCATAATAGTCTGAGAAGCCGGAGCCAGACTGTATTATTCAGGAAGTGATAACAACCAAGGCCAATTTCCTTCCGATCACCTCGCGCGACAGGGCGGTTTGCCCGTTAGAAGCGGCTAGTAAGCCCTCGCAGGTTGTGGTTACGCCGATTCCATACCGCCTGACTACTGTCAGTGTGCGCAATGGAATAAGGCAATGAGGTGGCGCTGACCTGTTCGCTTGTCAGTACTTTGGTAGGAACACATTGAACCTTGCGTTCCGTCACTTTATGACTGACCCAAAATGCGATTTCTTTGCTAGCTCAATCGTTGTGTGTATTGCAACCATGTTGCTCATAACAACCTGAGCTTCCCTCGTCCAATCGAGGCAACGGCAAAGACAGCACCCTTTCTCAAGATCGCAACGACTTGTCGGCCGATCTTCACCGGCTCTCGAGCTGGATTTGGAGTAATTAGTACCATCGCTCCGATACTTTAGTTTCCGTGGTGTAAAACGCTGGCCTAAAAATCTGCTTTTATGGGTTGGATGGCTGCAGCAGTTATTTCACGTCCTGTGACTTCTGGAGTCCTAGGGCCAGTCGACGTCTGCGCGATAGGAGGGCCTACCCGAAGCCAATGCGAACGCGATGTGCACGTGCGCAACAGAGTTACCACCATATCAGGATCAGTGGCATTTCCGATGTCAGGCGCGCCGCATCCGCATACATCAGCGCAATGGCGACCTTTTTGCTAGCTTAGGGAGCGTTATGTAATTGTCACTTCTGGCTGGTTGAGTACTTTTACACGTGAGCTCGCGCCGGCGCGGTGAGAGTTGGAAACTTGGGCTCAGCAGTGGAGCGGTGGTACCGACCACTCGAGGAATCCAGCTTGAGAACCGGCGAAAATGTGGATCATTGACCTTATTAGGGCCCAGCGGGGGCTTCATATGGAGGGGGTGATTTATCGGCGAGTCCGAAATTATCCAACAAACGAGGCGTGACGTCATAATAGACTATCTGGGCTACTTCTGCCGGATGATGCTCGGCCTTATAACCGATTGCTTACTGGTCTGTCCATCGAGCATTCTCGACACTTCCTGCACCCTTGGGCAGACTTCGCGTTCTCGATTCGATGCACTGTGGACAACGGGGACTTGAGACATTCATTAGTCTGGGGAAATTATCCGCTGTAATAGAATGTCTAAGCAATAGGAGTCGCAATCGCGGTGAGGGAGGGGCCAACAACAGCCACCGTTTCTCTAGCGCCTCAGCCCTCCAAAGATCAAAGAGGATAGCACCGAAACACGTTGATGCTATGTATATATTACATTGTCAAGGCTTGCCATGTTGCGGTCACCGACCCTTGCTTGCTTGGGGGGACTGGACGCGCGGTCACGGTGTCGATGCCAACGACTCCTGTAAACAAAGATGGAGGAGAAGCCCTGGAGGCTCAGAGCTGTTCTGCCTTAATTAATGACGCAGGAACTATTCGGAGGAATCGAAGGATTAGAGAGGAGGGGATTGACGTGGAATCACACCACTGGTCGAGCCGACGCGTTTGGATTTTGCGTTCCCTCGTGGGTCACATTTACGCAGACACCTTGGCACCTCTCAATACTATCAGAGGAGCTAGTTATCCCATATCATTTCGAGTATATCACCTCGAATATTGAGTGGCATGTTTGGCGTGTGACAGCTGGTCTCGAGTCCATCTGCGTTCAAGCGACGGGATCCCTCCCTGACCTGGTGAAAGGACACGAAGGCCCTTGCGTTGTTTATGTTTTGTCCGTGGACTCTATCATAATCGTAATAGTGGCATGTGGCGCCCTCGTTGAACGCACGCGCTTTTGGTTGGCGCTGTTTCGAACCTTCTACCTTCATGCCAACCCTTCTATTTTTCAATCTGAGCCTCAAGGAAACGGACTCTGTCGGTGAGTTGTACCATTTCTCTGGATTGACAGAAGCGCACTACCTGTGTGGAATGAAATTGGAAGGTAAATGGTTCCACGCCAGAAAAATAGAGTGCGTGCGATGCGGCATTTTTCAAGCTTTGAGCAATTTGAGTATTTCCTCCCAGTGGCCGCAGCCAGTTTCAATACTTGTGTAACCCGAGATAACCTATAATAGGGCGGTTCACGCAGGAGAAAACGACGCGAAAGCGGTGGGGAAAACGGGTTTTCGAACCCAGAAGCCGTTTTCCACAATCACGAAAACCGGACCAAAACCGGAGCTCCGGCCCTAAGCTTGCCTGAATAATCTACCTGAAGTTTATCCATGGCTGTGATAACCTCTTCTTCTTCGTCGAAGATGGCTTGTGTTTGGATATAGTGCTCGATGAGCGCTCGGCCGGCGCGTTCACGCTCAGAGGTGGCTGGCATGGGGGTGAAGAACAGGATCGGACCATAAAGATTTCGATTCTACCTACCAAGTGCACAATTACCTAAAGCCGAGGCTGCCCTTTACTGGATCCTTTCTGAAGAGGGTCTTGGTAAAATCAAAGGAGGGGGTTTCACACAGAGTGCGAAAACGGGCAAAACCCGCCGCAAAAACAAGGGGTTTCCCCCCCTTTTAAACGTCATTCTCGCCTCGTTTTCGCCTCTTTTTTTGCCTGCGTGAACCGCCCTAATCTCTGGCACTGTATTTTGACGTAAATTTCAGCGTGATACACCTTGTCACTGGTGCGGGACTTGAGGTCCTTTGGCGATTGTGTTCCGCACTTAATTTGCTAAAATATGGCGGATCGCACGCTCTCTAATGAATACGAGCGTCTTAATAGAGACAATAGTTGGTTGCCTGCCACTAAATGCGTGCCATTTCATTCGAACAGCTATATAGTGTCGAGTCTGCAACGCCTTGCATCGTCATACCTCTTTCCTCCAGTCAACTTCCTTGCATTGTCATACCTCTTTCCTCCGGTCAACTTCCTCGCTTTCTTATACTTCCTGATGCGGTTTCTAGGCGTACCAGCACTATGGTTCAGGGATCCCGGTCGAGTCTGGACCACCACGACGCTATTTCAACTAGTGGATCGCGTCGTATTTTTGTGTGTCTGGGGGTATCTCTGCCTTTCTCCAGACGTCACAGCAAGGGGCTTCGTGTTCGGTAATTCTGGCTGATAAAGTCCCCATTCGTAAGCGCTGACAGTGATTTCTAGGCGGCGGACCATGGCTAGATCTTGGGATTTACCTTGCAGTCACCTTGTTGCAGCTAACTTTGTAAGCACTCGCGTTGCTCTCAGTAATTATCCAGGCGGGATTCAACTGTTATGTGTTGCATACAGGGGAGCCAGGGCCGACCGGTGTTTGATATCTGAAATCTGGTTGCAGTTTGGTGGTCGGGGTATCGGCATTGGGATTGATATCGGTACTTCGTTCTTTCCTTTCGGGACCGAGATACCCTAGCATCAGGGCTGACGAGGTTTTGATGAAGCGTTCCTGGTTCGTCTGGTCTGGGCCACGCCCTCTGAGGATGACTTTTTCAATTCCAACGTCTCCCCACCGTACGATCAAATATCGCTTGTTCTGATCTACATCGCGATCGCTTGCATATCATTGGGCCTATTGGTCTCAGCATCACTTGCTCTCATCATACTAGCCGCGGCATTGCATGAACTGATTTCCAATGGGAGTTGGGGAGTATGGCGTCTTGATGTCCTGGTTCTACTTGGACCGAGTGAGCTCAAGAGGGATAACCCTGCACGGCCTAATAGGAGCGTATTTACCTTCAAGGGTGCTGGCAAAGCGGCTCTTCTGCGACTCCGAGCGTTCCTAGAAACTCGCACAGTATACCGGCGAAATCTATTGGTTGAGCCGGCCTGGTTCGCTGTAGTTCGTGGTACTACTGCACTAGTAGCCCTGGCCGTGATATTTGCCTTCGGAGCCCTGAATGTGGTTGTCAATCCCATGCAACAATTTCAACATCCCCTCCCAAGAAGGACTGTCCCTGTCCCTGTGCCTTCCGAAGCAGGCTTCCCAAACGATCTAGTTGGCGTCATCGTAAGCGGATCCCACTCATACCGCTGCTTTAAGTGCAAACTAAACGACCCATTGTCCTCAGTGGCTCAAAAGATTTCATGCTCGAACGATAGACGACCCAGCCATACATTCATTCCTCGATCATGCCGTCCGCGACTCATTCGCTGCCGATGTGTTGCTGGGTGACAAGCGAAGTAAGAAGGCCCAAACAGGTTACCTCTTTGTCATGATGCGGCATTAACTTCTTCTCAATAGTTCCTTGCCAATGGTACGCGACTTGGTACCCGCATGGTCATAGCTGGGATATGGATATTGGGATTGCCTGGCGCTGTTCGGGCCTCAGTGAGTCGATGCTGAACAGCTTGAAATATGTGATCATATAGCATTAATTCTGGAATTACAGGGGAAGGTCTGACATATCCTGTGCTCGATAAGAGTGCAGTCTCTCCGATAATTTGGTTGAATTGGAACAACAGCTCGTTGGCTGAGCCGATCCTTACAGGCTACGTCGCCGATACACCCATTTGGGAGGAAAATCGCCCTTGGATGGATAGTTTCGGACAGTACTTCTCGTGGAACGTCTCTGTCGGCGCCAATGTTAAAGTAAACCTTGGAAGAAGAGTGATCTACACCAGGCCAGGCAGCTTTCTCGAGATGGTCGGTTTCAAACAGGTCATGCTCCTTGCTCAATTTGACAGTGACTTTACTAAGTTCGAGATTCTTTCCACAGAAATCGTTGGAAGTAATTGGATATCCCTTGGGTAGGAGGTTTTCCCCCTCCAGTGGTTGTGGAACGCTGTTTTACTGAATTGATGTGTTTTTCTTCTTTTTGAGCCTCTCCACCAAACTCCAGCATGGAGCTACCCTCGCAAACCATCATCGAAATTTCACCTTCCTTAGATGGCTTCTATAACAATAACGCCGATGCGTTGGAGGAGTATCTCGAATACACTATGCTTGAAGGCTTGGCAGCAACTGGTATGTGACCATGACTTCGAGACGACGCGGTGGACGGTATATCCTCTATTTTCTCAGGTGGTCTGTATACAGCTCTCGATCTTGTCTTTGCTCTGGTCTTTGGTCGATCGATAATTAACATACTTTTTGGTGAGTGAGGGGCTGAAGCTAGCCACAGTTTCTTGGTCAATGCAACTGCTTATGGAACCTCTTCTCGCAGGTGGAAAACCATTATCACCTTTCGGAGTTCTGGGCCCTGTATCCGGCAAAATACTTCGAGAGAGGCTGATCCGTCAATATCCAGGCCTAGAAACGGATGATGCCCCAGAACGACCAAAGGCGGTCTGCGATTTCCTCTGCGATTTCCTGCTTGATATAAGGCCTGCTCAACCCACCCGCCACACTCAAGATGCGGCATTCCATAATTCTACCAATCACAAACTTCGGGACATCCAAGACGAGAAAAGAATAACAGAACCCAGTAGTGAAAGGAGGTCAAGGGATGAACCAAGGGAGACTTCGACCGTTAGCGTTGTATAATTCCCTCAAAGTTGGCTCACTTTTCATGCCACTATGTGTTGGTTAGATTGGACGCAATATCCTGTAATGAAGTTATGATGCTCCGCTTGCTTAACATTTCCAAACTCGCATAGAGATCCCCTACCCTATCTGAAACACCTTTTCTAAAGCGACCGGAAAGGGGATAGAAGTTAGTGCAATACCTCCCGGTCAAAAGAAAGTCCTTCCAATCAGAACCTCGCAGCGCCTTTCTTGTTTAAAAACAGCTTGGGAAGCCGGCGCCCTGTATTATATAGGGAGTGATAACAACGGAGGCCAATTTCCCTCCGACCACCTCGCGCGATAGGTTCCGGGTCGGTTTTGCCCGTTTGGAACGGCTAGTGAGCCCTCGCAGTTTGTGGTTACGCCGATTCCATACCGCCTGGCGACTGTCAGTGTGCCCACTAGAATAAGGCAATGAGGTGGCCCTGACCTGTTCGTTTGCCAGTACTTTGGTAAGAACACATTGAACTACGCGTTTCGTACGTAGATCGTCACTTTGGGCCTGACCCAAACTGGGATTTCTCTGCTAGCTCGACCTTTGTGTGTATTGCAGCCATGCTGATCGTAACAAGATGAGCTTTCCTCCTTCAGTTCTGGCAACGGCAAAGATATCACGCTTTCTCAAAATCGCAACGACTTGTCGGCCGATCTTCACTGGCTCTCGAGCTGGATTCAGAGTAGTTAGTACCATCGCTCCGATAATTTAGTTTCCGTGGTGTAAAAAGCTGGCCTAAGAATATGCTTTCATGGGTTGGATGGCTGCAGCTGTTATTTCACGTCCTATGACTTCTGGAGTACTAGGGCCAGTCGACGTCTGCGCGATTAGAGGGCCACCCTGAAGCCAATGCGAACGCGATGTGCGCAACAGAAGTACCACCGAATATTGACATATCGGTATCAGCTAAAGCTCTGGCATATCCGATGTCAGACGCACCGCATCCGCACACACCAGCGCAGCGCCGACCTTTTTGCTTGCTTAGGGAGCGTTATGTAGTTGTCACTTCCGGCTGGTTGAGTACTTTTAAACGTGAGCTCGCGCCGGCGCGGTGAGAGTTGGAAACTTAGGCTCAGCAGTGGAGCGGTGGTACCGACTACTCTAGGAATCCAGCTTGAGAACCGGCGAAAATTATGGAGGGGTTATTTATCGA
>KN822943.1:413852-429558 GCA_000827465.1 Tulasnella calospora MUT 4182
ACCTGGAAAGCCCAGAAGACGGCTGTCACACCCAGGCAACGATTCCGATGTACGTTTGCCTGTACAACCGCAGAACATTGAGATAACTGATATTTTGTATAGCTATATACCCTAGATCGTATAATCCCACCTTCGGGCTCGGATGCTGCATCCTGGCAGTCGTCTTCGCTTGCGCCTTCTCCATCATCTTCCCACTCATCGGTCCTCCCGTGGTTCTTCTACTCATCCTTAGCTTGGTCGCCCATCGCTACCTGGTTGGGTATGTGTTCGCGCGAGCTAGCGTCGGCCAAACTGGAGGACTTTTGCATATCTGGCTGCTTCGCCGGTTTGGAACGCTTGTCGCGCTCCAGCCGCTTCTCTTCGGGCTTGTCGTCCTTTCGAGGCGTCAGTGGGTTCTCGGAGGTATCCTTCTCGGTACCGCACTTGCCATAGTCGTTTGCGTCGAGGCCTATACCCATTACAAGACTCGTCTAGCACCGAGGGGGAAACTCGCGGCAACGACTCGTGACGCCCTCAACCGGTTCCAAGAGACCGCTCGACGTAGAGGTGCTCGCCCGCGATCTGCCAAAGAGGAGGAAATCACTAGCAATAGCTCGGCTCCCGGCGCAAGACGACCACGAACGTCAATGGCATCCATTCTGGACATGATCTCGCTCACTTTGGCAATCATGCCTTCTTCCACCCGAAGACGGGGACCTGTGCCCCTAGGTATGTTTATTCGCGCCGGAAATAGGACATATAGCTTACGTTGATCTTTCTAGACACGGAAGGCATGGATGACCTGGTCTCAACGGAACGTGCGGCAAGAACACGCCCGGGTGCCCTACCCCGAGTTGCTTTCAAGGACAGGGCTGAGGAGACTGCCGGTATGCTTTATCCTCCAGAACTCTTGGCCCCAACGCCAATCATCTGGCTCCCAAACGATCCTAACGGAGTTGGTCGATCCGAGGCGTACGACTTGACAAGATACCACGGCCTTGAAGTAACTCTCGACTACATCAATGAGCGTCGCCACAGCACCGATTCTCAAAGCAGAAGGCGATCCTCCCTAGGACAGGCTCAGTCTCCAACACCTTAATGATGGACCACTATTTACGACGATTTAGACATTTTCTTTTCTCGAGTTTACGGTTACCTATTTCGCTGTCAGGACCTTTCACGCTTCTTCTGGACTGTATACCTTTATAATACCCCGTGCATTGTATTGTACAGATACCATTCTAGTATTGATTCTTGCGTTTGGTTGTATTGGTCGAGTCCGATGACGTCGTGTGTCGGTTCTGACTTGGATGGGAAAGGGAAGCTCGCACAGTAGCTATCGTTGGGACACGGCGAACGACAACCACCATTTCTATACAACCCCGAAGCCATCCCCACCAATGCCACCTCTTAGGGTTGGGTACGTCCGTGAACACTTTGCGTCACCGCTGCTCCAATATACGGAAGACGATGGTGGGAAGACCTTCACTCTAGTGAACTGTCCAGGAGGAACCGGCCAGATCATCAAAGCGCTGGAAGAAGACCAAGTGGACGTCGTAATGTACTTAGGCTCTGATAATCCAAAATACGGACCGACTAACCCCATATCGCAGAGCACTCACGGACGCCCTCATCGCTGGCATTGCCAAAGGGAAACCTTACAAGCTCGTCGGGAGCTACGTCTCCACTCCCCTGAACTGGGCAATTGTCACGGGGAAGGAATCCAAGTATAATTCTCGGGCCGATCTAAAGGGTACTACGTTTGGGATTTCGCGGTTTGGAAGGTCAGCTCCCTCAACGTGGTTGCAATCAGAAGCCCCGAGTTGATATGCATTGTTGGATAGCGGAAGTGAGTTGATGGTCAAGCTCATGGCTCATCAGGAGGGATGGGTTAAAGGAGAAGGAAAAGATTTGGAGGATATCGATTTCAAGGGTACAGCTAATGCAGCATGAAGTCCCCGATCAAGACAAAGGCGGTTAGATTGACTGAATTTGTCTCCGGTGCAGTTTGCAATAACATCGACGGACTTGTTCAAGCTGTCAACGATGGCAGTTGTTCGGCTTTCCTCTGGGAATGGTGCGTGCGACTGTGCGACTGACAGTTCGTCAGCTCTGCTAGGCTTATGACCGCTGATGCTCTAGGTTCACGACGAAGCCGTGGTTGGACCGGGGGGAAGTCCGATTTGTAAGTGGCTGTAACCTGGCACATTAGTCTGTGTTTCAGTGATTATGATATTTAGATTGGATCAGTCCCTACTCCCTGGCCTTCATGGATGATCGCCGCCCACACCTCGCCGGAGCGATGCCCGAGGGATAATGTGATCAACTTCGTCGCCACACTTACTAGTTATGTCAACGATTTCGACTCGGAAGCATCCCGCAAAGGAAAAGACGTTGAGTTCATCAAGAAGCAGTTCGGGTATCCAGAAGAGGACATCAAGGCTTGGCTTGAGACGGTTGGCTACCCAACTGATTGCACCAAAATTGATGGTTCGATGCTTGTTCGGACGTTTGGGTAAGTCGTTCTTCACATTCTGAAGCGGCAGCAAGGCAGTGCATCCTGACCACTCCTCAGCATTTTGGAGGCGACTGGAGCCATGGTTCGTCCTCCCAGCGGATTCGATCCGGAGAATTTCACAAACGTCGAGGCCGTCCGTGTGGTGTAGTAAGGGGTGTATCCATAATCAACCTGTTTAGGGGAATTGAAACATGTCTTGTGAAGAAAACCTGAAGTGATTCCAGATATTCAATAGCCTTTCGTTCCATATTTTGCAATCCAGAGGCCATGGAACGTCATTCCGATCACGGAAATGAGGTTCGTCAAGCTGCTAACTCCATGAAGCGCACCAAACTTCTTGGTAATGGCCTTCATCTCATCCGACGCCTGAAAAGTGGGGCGCCGTTAGGTAAATCTTTCAAGAGGAGCAAGAAAAGAACCCAACGGTAGGATCATTATATGATTTGCCCTCGGCGCGTTCGAGCTTATGACGCTGGAACATGAGGCTGAGAGTATGCAAGCGATACGGTCAGTCCCTTCATGCTCGGCAGGGACACGGTTGGCACAAAGTCATTACCTTGTCGTCAAAGGTCCTAAATAGAACCAATTCAGAGCTTGCATTGAGCCGACTACAACCAGCGTCCAAGCCTGGGCAACATCCGCCAAACCAGGACGGCCGAAGTTCGGCACGACATCAGGGTGATTGAACACCCAGGATGCCAGCAAGGCAGCAGTGATGCTTGTTGAGATTCCAAAATATACGGGAAATATTCGTGCTTGAAGGTTTCCGAATTGCTGCCGGGCTAACAAAACCATTGCCCAATATCAGTCGGACTACGCTTTGTTTCTTGCAAATCGGGCATACGGAGCGTTTTGAATTGAATAATACCTGATTCGGGAACCGAAAGTTGAGTTTTTCTAAACTAGGTATAGACTGTGGAGACCACGAACCACCGATAAAGGTATGGAATATTGCTAGAAAACAAACACCTGTCAGCGTCAGGGGCCCTCGCCCAAAGAGCCACCACTCTCACTCATCCCATATTCAAACGAGAAACCAAGTTGGTACATGCCAGGTCCGTTGAACAGGGATTTGACTGCATCAAAAGATAGTACTTGATACCTTGACATTGGACGAGTGGAGTTCAGGGGTTGGTCGTGGTGGAGGGAGCTGGCAGAAGGTTCAGCGAACCCTGTCCGCGTTCTTCCGTTGCGCTCGTCAGAGTCGTCACACAGTCCATCGCATTATCTATCAACAATTAACTACGCCAACTACAAAACCTCAACTAAATTGGGACGAGATAAAGGCCGTCGTAAATCGTCAGAACGTCAGAGACTCTAAGCCACGAGATCTCGAGAGCGCTCTTTCGCTCTCCGTGACGTGCGATTTAGAGACAGGATGGAGCTCCTGACATGGTCCAAGTTACCATTTGACAGAGCACTTACGAGGATTGGGCATGTTAGTTGAAGATGAATAGGTCAAACATTGGGTTACTCACTTTCCCATATCAGTAAGGAACTTAGCCCGTGCCTCCGCAGGAAGGGATGGTGCGGGGAGCTGTTGTACTGCAGGAGGCAGCCACGTAGCGAGTTCCGCTCTCCATCCACCAGCGAGTAGACGGAACAAGGATGCGACGAGATGAACCGAGTCTTCTGGGAATGTCGTGACCAGTCCGGTAAGGAGCAGGCCCACAAACTGGAATCCGTTCACGCTAACGGTTTGTCGGATAGTATTAGCGTACTGAGCGTACTTGGCGGGTTGAGATGCTGATGGCGTCATGCTTTCATGCCCTAAAATCATCCATAGGAGATCTAAGGCTGGGTAGATGATGTCAGGATGAACGAGAGTGAGAGCCGTCAAAATGGCTTGGAAGGATGGCGGGAAGGATGGCGAAAGCAGAACATAGTCAGGACAGAAAGTCAACATCTGAATTATTAGGTGCAAGTAATCCTCAATCACTGTTAGAGATCTAGAGTCAGTGGACAGACCTGACGCACGCTATCTCGGAATTGACTCACCGTCTGGGATGTCGGACGGTGCCTGGACTTTTAGCACCGCAAACGTCTGAGCACTGGACTGTTCCAAGGTTTCCCTCAATGCTACTTGCAGTGCCGGGTCTGGCGAGGTACCATAATACGCCACGACCTTGCCTTGAAGCCACAGGAAGCTCGAGAACCCAGTGCTTTGATACGCTCCGCCGACCCGTCGCAGCAAGCTGGGGGCAAGAGCGGCGGCAGTGATCCCAAAGAATTGCATTCCCTGCTTGATGACACGGCACACCCTTTCACTGATAAAGTATACGTTGCCGTACTTGGCGATGAGCGCATCCAGGACTGTGTAGACTTCTGCAGCGGTGTCTTTACATGCTGTTGGCAATTCTTCGCCGAAAGATTGAACCACCGCCAACATGGTTTCTAAGAGCTCAAGTGCATCTGAAGGACCCTAGCCATTAAGTTTTGCCTTCAGAGGGAGATATCCTGTCCGCACTTACCTGCAACACTCGTGAGCTCCTCTTTTTCAGCAGCTGGCTTTGAGACGGTTCCGTGGATGTGTGTGACGAGATCCAGACAGAAAAGACGAAGAGTCTGGCCTGCATCTTCCATGGGCATTGATGTGATAACGTAGGCAATGGCTTCATACACTTGCAACCGATCATCTTGCAGGAGCTTAGAGCCCATAGACTGAACAAAAGTGTGGAGCTGAGGAATAAAAGGAACCAAATGCTAGATAATCAACGAGAGTGTAGTCAGCTAGACATCCTTTTAACCGATTTCGTGTCCATGACGTACCTGTCGGCAATCCTTGCACATATATTTCATAGCTTGGCCAGATGCAGCGGCGACCTCTTGGTCCGGGTCATCGAATCCGGCCGAGATGTAGGTCAACTGGAACGGAATGTATGTCGGGTGTCTGTCCGTCCATTCCGTATAACGAGAGATGACCATGATGGCAGCATAGCGAACTCGGGGATGGGACGGGAGTTGGGGAATGAGATCCATGATCTTCGGAAGGATGTCATCGTCATCTGGATTCACCTCCGCTCCCATCGAACGCATGGAGAACAAAGGAGCCTCGATATCCTGCCACGATACTGGCTGACCAGCCGACCCCTTGGCCAAAGCTTGCGTGATCATCTCGTACGTGGTCAGCAGGCAACCGTCCGTCCCGAGGACGTAGCAGCAGTCCTTCAAGGTATCGCCCATGATATGTCGGAATCCCCTAAACTCGTCACGCTCTTGAGGGGACATGCTCTCCGGGTTGGCAGGGAAGTGAAGATCCTTAATGATGACTGCCATAAGACTGCGATACGCGTCCAGGAATGGTTTGGGAACATCGGGTTTCTTGCCAATGCTTTGGGCGAGGCGGAACCAGAAGTGGAAGGTAATAGGAACGATATCGAGGTCGTGATATGCGGCGCATTCTCCTATGGCTTCGACAAGTGGGAAGAATGATTCCGGGTGTTGAAGGATCAGAAGGCGATACGTCTCTCCAGCTTCCGTGAAGAGTCGGCAGTACCCTCGAACTTTGTCCGCGTCGTCAGCTTGCAGTGCTGTCGATAGCATTGATCGCAGGGCCACGAGTCTTGGAATGAGAGCTTGGATGACATCCATATTCTCGTGGATCTCCTGCGTCTCGTGAATGAGGCCGCATAAGACGTCGATCGCGGGTTCGAACAGCTCCTCGTGCACTAGACCATTGAATGTGACTTGGAAAAGAGGCGTAGCTGCGATCATATTGGGTGTAACCTCGCCGGTTTGGAGCCAGCTACGAAGGCATTTGAAGACTTGCGCTTGCACGGCAGGAGTAATGCCTAAGAGTATTCCGTCAGCGTACCGAGTTTGAGGAACGTTTCGATCACGTCCTACCCTCAGCTTGACTGTACATCGTGAGTAGCTTCAGCACTTCCGGCCCATTTGCGGTAAGCAGCTGGGCCTCTTGAGCCCGGAACTCTTCCGTCTGGAGACGCCGTCTTTCAGCGGATACACTAGAGTGCCAGTGTCCCGGGGCAAACATACCGACATGGGTATCCTGGTATTTCCTGCGACCTCTTCCGGGAGCACGGTCAGGAACAACAACAGCGCAGGTACGGTCGCAGGGTTCTGTCCCAATGCGTTAATCATATCCAACACGGGGTTATCCCATTCCTTCATCTGCAGCGCAAGACCTGACAAAGCCAAGCAGAGCTGAATGAGAACAGCCCGAGGCCCATTTGCGTACTTTTGAATTGCAGCGATCAGAGTATCTCGTAAGCCGGCTCTTTGAGACGCGTCCAGTTGATGGAGATCGTGGGTGACCTTTTTTAATCGAGAAGAAAAGGGTGGAAGGGGTTTGACTCGGTTAGGGCCGCGGGACGACGGACGAGGGCGAAAGAGGGCGCCGTAAGGAAGCTGGGATCCACCTTTGCGCGGAATGTTTGAGCTGCGAACGTCCTTCCTGCGTCTGGGGTGTCCGGCGACATCAGGAGGACATTACAAGTTGGCCAGGACTCTGGCTATATAACCCCCGAAGGGTCCAGGTTCGAAGCAACGAGCAGCAGCGTCAGTCGCGATCAAACCACCAACGAACGATAACCCAAACTCACGGCATGCTGGAAGTTCTGCAACCACGCATTGGCTTTGTCTAGAGACTCCTTGTCTGGCTTTCCGCTAAAGACCTCTAACGCGGCTAGAACCTGCTGAATGCTCTCGGTAGCCACGTCTGCCATGGCTCAGTACTTATCGAGGAGAGAAGAATAGAGGGAAGAGTTGATAAAGTACGTGAAAGTGAGCTGAGTCCTCGGCTTTTTAGGTGACGATGAGGCAAAACAGCCGGGAGGTGGTTGAAAGAGTCGAGATCGCAATGATTACATCGTTTCGCAGGGTTCCCCTTGATCACGCCCAAAGGCCAGGCAAGATTTTAACAACCAGCCACCAGCCCGACTCGCTCAAACAGGAGCCGAATGCGGTACCGAGGATGCACACCAAGCGGCACAATGGAGGGAAGCATCATAGTAGATTGGAAGAAACAATTGTAGCGAGAAACCAAGAACTCCAACTGCCGCCAAGGGGTATTCGTGATTTTATCTGAAGTAAAAGGCAAAAGAAAGAAACAGTCGAGGAATGAGGAGGCTGAAACCACCTGAAGGGGTGGCGTGGCGATTTTCTGAAAGAAGAGGGGATGAAAGAAGGAGAGGACGGGACATAGGACGGAGGATAGGGAGAGACAAACCGATAAATAGCAAAGGAACGAAATACGCCAGGGCTGCGGATAGAGTAGCACCGAGTGAAAGGGTAGGGAGGGGTAAAAATGAAAACATGGAAATACAGACGAAGGCATGATTCCATGCCGCAGACCACCCTGACGCACGCCTAAGTACGAAGGAAGCCCTTCTTCTTTGTTTGCTGAAAAACACGAAGGGGAAATCGTGTTAATAAAACTCGAAAGAATGAAACCGTAACCGAAAGGACCACTCACGCTTGCCTTTTCGGGAGTCAGGGGTCGGCCGCTCTCGAGGCGCCTCTTCTTGTCCTCCAACTCGGCTCTCTGCTTCTCGAGTGCCTCCTTCATCTCTCTGTGACGCGCGTACAACTCCTCTTCCGACTGCTTGAGCTTGGCTTCCTTCTCCTGGACCTTCTGTTGGAAGACCATCTTCATCTCTGCCTCCATCTTCGAGAGCTTAGCTTCGTGAAGAGTACGCTCTTCGGCGGTCTTGGCTGCGGGGCTGTGAGATAACGAAGGTTGAGTATGCGGTCATGTGCTTTCCGCAAGGCAAATACGTACTTGACTTCCCGGAAGACCGAGTGGTCCTGGGTAACACCCATACCGAGCAGCTTGTCACTACGGTAGTTCTCGTACAGCACGTTGTTAGTGTGCTCCCTCAGTTCCTCCATGTGCGTCCTGATCAACATTTGCCTGAGCTTGACAAAGTCGCAGTGCTCCTCGTTGTCGACCTCGACAACACCCCAAGGATACGACCGCCCACGGATGACACGGCCATCTTCAAGCTCGAGCTCAGAGTTAGAGCCAACAACAGCGAAGGGGATCTTGGTAGTGATGGCCTCGTGTTCGGCGAGCGTCTCCTCATCTTCGTTCTCGTAGACGGGGGCTTGGAAGATACGGATGTTGTGGTGCTCGATGTCAGCCAAAACCTAATGAAATCATCCTGTGAACATGGTGTCGCGCATAAAGGATCGATAATGCTCACACGTCGCTTGAAGTTCTGGACCTCTTCATCGGTCAAGGTATCAGCCTTGGCGATGATGGGGATCAAGTTGACCTTGGTGTGCAATCGCCGCATGAACTCGATGTCAATCTGCTTGAGACTGTAGGATGATATCAGTTACCATCTGGGTGAATGGTATACAGAGTCGGGATGACGTACGCGTGGCCGGTTGGCTGGATGAAGTACAGGCAGGCGTGGACGCGGTTGTCGACCATCTTTTGTCGGTTGACCCTGTTCTCCTGCTCGAGGTAGGCATCGAAGCGAGCCTCAATGTTCTCCACGATTGGCTTCCAGCTCTCGTCGTTGTTCACGAAATCACCGAAACCGGGGGTATCCACAACGGTAAGGCGGAGACGAACAGTGCTCTCCTCAATATCTGGATAAAGTGGACGGTGTTAGACCGGCGTTGAACTAGTAACCGTGATAATAAGACGAACCAGCGCTGATGCTCTCAATGGCAACCGTCTTGGGGCGCTCAACAGCAGGGTCAGGTGATGGCCTTGCTGGATAGAGCGTGGTGTTGAAGAGAGTGTTGATCAAAGTCGACTTTCCGAGTCCAGATTCACCTGAAAACACATTGAAAGGCAAGGAAAAGTGATCAGACACAAATGCACGACGCGTTGCGAACCAAACCGCGATTAAAACAGTTGCAAAAAAACGCAACATGGTACGCACCGACGACCATGCAGGTGAATTGGAAGCCCTTTCGGATGCTCTTCCTGTGGACCTGGTTGGGCAGATTGGCGAAGCCGACATAACCCATGAGCTTTTTCCTGACGATGCTGGACAAATGATGGGAGCTGCCGTTGGGGGCGGGAGCAGGACTTGCGCTGCCGTTGGGAGAAGAAGCACCGTAGCCGTTTGCACCACCGTTGGGAGCGTAAGGCTGGGGCGAAGGAGAAGGAGAGACACCGGCACTGGACATGGTGAAAAGGAGGAAGGGGGGCCTTTTTTACGACGAGGTTTGCGCTATCGCGACGTGGACTGGAGATGAAGACAGGACAACTGCAGAACGGAGAACGGTCAATACGCAAAAGGAGGACAAGGAGAAGAAGGAAAATGAAAAAGTGGGTCGAGTGCTGACCTGCGAAGAAGGGAGTGGGGGGGAGGAGCAGTGGGTGGTCGTTGAGGGGACGGAGGGGGAGAAGGTGAAGAGAGAAAAGACGTGATGCTCGTTTTTGTTGGAATTCGAATTCGAACAAGGCGAAGTTCGCTCTCCCTCGACAACCAGCAGAGCGCCCCTGGAGGCGTCCCTCCCCGTTAACACCTTACTAGTACCATGGCTAAGCCATACACAGAATACATATATCATGAACTAGTGAGCAGAAAAATGCCTTCATTCCTTCTTTTTCGCTAGCTGTGGACCAGCGGCGCTTCCGTGTGGACCAGGTGCCCCTCAGGGAACGAGTTTTCACGTCTTACGATAACCCTCGACGTCGACGCAAGCTGTAAAGCCAAATTCAGGCTTACTCCTAGGCCTCAGTCTCGAATCCTGGACAAGGGAGGGCACGCGGATCTGACGCGTCTTCCCCGCGTGTCGAACTACCCAGCTTCTTTCGACCTGCCGAGCCGTCTTTTGACTAAAAGCCCTGATCCCGACAAACCTTGCATTAGGCAAGGAACTACCGTATCACAGGTTCTAGTACGCTATCCTCCGTTGCTGCTAGCTAAAAGCGCCCCCGATCGCGGTCATTCCCCGCGGCCTGGGAAGATTGAGCTTTCGGGTTTTATTGAAGACCGTTTATCAATCCTCCTCAACGCCCGCCATGAAGCTAACGCCAGAGCTCATCGCGTCGTCACCGTCCTACATCAACCCTCTGAAAGACAGAGAGCTTGATCTTCGAGGTTAGGGCTCACAAACAACGCAACTGCCAGAACCACTGACAATGACTGGTCGTCTGCATTGTTGGTTATAGGGCACAAGATCCCAGCTATTGAAAATCTTGGCGTGACACGAGTATGTACGTTCTCAGTCTCGCCTTTGGAGCGTTCCTCTTGACACAGTGCTGCCATTATTCAGGATCAACATGATACAATCGACTTGACCGACAACTCGGTCTCGCAGCTACAAAACTTCCCCCTCCTCAAGCGCCTCTCTACCTTACTGGTCTCCAACAATCGCGTCGCGCACATCTCTCCAACCTTGGCCAAATCGATTCCGAACCTTACCTCTCTATGCCTCACCAACAACGCGGTTTCCGAGCCGGGTGATCTCGTGCCATTGGCGGAGTTGAAGCAGCTCGAGTTCCTTAGTCTAGTGGGTAACCCCGTCCGAGAGAAGAAATACTATCGAGAATGGGTGATATTCAACTGCAAGTCGCTTCGGGTGTTGGATTATCAGAGGATACTGGATAAGGTACGAAGACAGCCGTCTGCGAACAAGGCCTATCACTGAATTGTCGGGCACATGCAGGAACGGAAATCAGCCAAAACTCTGTTCTTGACTCCTGACAACCTTCCAACAGCCTTGGCCACTTCACTCACAGCGGCCAAAGCAACACCAACAAAAGCGGCGGCGACGACTGAAGAAGAGCCCTCCGGTCCAGGAGGCTCTGCCCTTGGAGCCGGCAAAGCTGGTCGACTCATGACCGCGGAAGAGCGAGAGCGCGTGAAAGCTGCTATTCTCAAAGCTACCAGCGCGGAGGAGGTCCGAAGGTTAGAAAAGACGCTGAGGGAGGGTTGGGTACCAGAGTAGAGTGGGTCGCTCGACTGCTGTGAGCACCAGTGGTAATCCAAGCTGATTTCCCTAATACTCTAGTCTGAAATTGTTTACTTGTACATTCAATACATTCATCAGCTGATGTTGCTTCGATCATCCTGAGACGTCCAGCATGAGCAATGTTTCAAACGTATCGTCGCCCCTCGCCGTCATGAGCTCCTCGTCGCTGCCGGGTACAGGCCACGCATGGCTCTCGGCACGCCTCCTTCCAACGAAAACAAAATAATCATGAGTGTCGCCACTTTCTAGGCTCCCGAACCGCGTCCAATCGGACCACCGCTTGTCGTCGGATTGCTCGTCATCGTCTTCGCTGCGGTCTCTACATCGCAGGAACACCGGCCTAAATTCAAACCACGCCCCAAACGCTCTCCAGAATGGCGTTTCAAACGTGTAAGACCGAATTTTATCTTTCATTCGGGTAGGAATCTCGTGAGACCTGAGATGAGAAAATCAACAGTTGCGGTAAACTTACACGAGATGATCACCTCCACTGAAGGTATAGTCGCATCTTCATCAGGCCTCCTTGATGTGAGTTGCAACAGAGTTCGAAGTAAGAGGGGAATCAACGGGGGGAAGTAAACCTAAGGAATAAGGATGTCTGAGCAAGGCTTTTCGCCTGCCGCCGGAAAGGTTCCCTGGCCACCGCCATACGTACGACGTCGCTGCAAACTACGTGCGTTATCCCACCCAACTTCAATGCTTCGTTCAGGACGACCTCTCCGTCGCGACTACTCCCCCACCCCAGCGGGCGAATGCGGACCTCAGCGCCTCGTCCCGCTAGGCCTGCCTCTATGGCATTCTTCTCCAGAAGCGGACAGACCTCAGCAAGATCAGTCAAAATAACCACATCCTTTGGAGACAGCGTCGCGGCAAGCTCCAATCCAGCGTAACCCGTGCCCTGGCTTCAGAAGCTCTACATGAAGTAGTGGCTGCTGGAGGAAAAGAGAGCTTAGCTCACCGATCCAAGCTCAATAACGACGTTATTCTCGTCCTTTATGTGGAAGGAAATTGGAGGATCGAATTCCATATCATCGTTGTCGGAGATGTTACTTCGGAAGTAATGAGGGAGGATGTACGCTGCCTCCCTGACAAGGATGGCCACGAGAGGATTAGATTTGGATGTTCGGTACGAGTGATAAGCTCGTTTCCATACCAGATCCTACCAGCTATTCCAAACCCATCTATATCTTGAACATAACGCTCGCCACCGTCTGAGTCAGGATCAGCTTGTGTTCGAGAGGTTGGCGGTTTAGAAGGTGCAATGGACATGTCCTTGACAAAGTTTGGCGAGTCTCCTTCCAACTCTAGACTCTGATATACCTTACTGCCCATATTGAATGAAAAACTTATAGCAGAGGGAGGAGGAAAGCGTTACGGTCAGTAAAGCCGTACTTTCTCGATTTATTTGTTCCTGTTGACCTGCGCCATCGGAACTTTCCGGCTAATTCCCGAAGTTCAAATACGCAACCTCCCTCCAACCCAGCCATTTCGAACCATGGCCGCGCTTCGTCGTGCTCACTCCACTGCGAACTTGGTCCTACGTGCTACTGGGTCCACGACGTCACGGTCGGTCCTCCCGGCCGCCGTCAACGCCGGCAATCGTCATCTGTTCTCTCGAGCCAAACCAGCGTACCCCGGGCATTGGCCACTCAACACCCTTGAAAACGCCTTTATGGCTGTTGGATCCGGTCTTATGGCGTTGAAAGACCCAAGGAGACACGGTCAGTTGCTGTTTGTTGATTCCGGAAATTCGCGTTCATCCAAAAGTGTTGACATTTGGATCAATCCCATCCTCCTTTTTACAGATATGGTTGCCACTCTGGGAGAAACCACAGCAGGCTACGCACTTCCCAGGATGCGTGATGCAATGTTAGCGAGTGCGGAAGGACGAAGAATCCTGCGTAAACGACCGAGCGTCAACTCGGATACGGTCGACATGGAGTGGTTGAAAACTCTTCCGGAGGGCACGTTTGGGCGAGCATATATTACTTGGTTGGAACGGTGTGGTGTCACGCCCGATACACGAGCGCCTGTAAGCTTTCCGTCTCGAGTACCGGACGCGACTAGTGACTTAACCGGTTCTCCTGGCAGGTGCATTATATCGACGATCCGGAACTCGCATACGTCATGAAACGTTACCGAGAATCGCACGACTTTTATCACTGCCTATGCAATCTGCCAGTCAATGTCGAGTCCGAACTCGCCCTAAAGTTCTTCGAATTCTTCAACATCGGCTTGCCAATGACGCTTCTCGGGGGCGTTCTTGGGCAACTCCGCTTAACTCCTGACAAGCGACACAGGCTGTTCTCCGAATACTTGCCATGGGCGTTGAAGTGCGGCGGAGGAACTTCAAAGCCTTTGATTGGAGTGTATTGGGAGGAAAGATGGGAACAAAACCTGGAGGATATGAAGAAAGAGTTGGGAATCTTTGATCCTCCGCCGGCAGTCTGGCGCCGCCCGCTGAGCGAAGCCGCAAAGGCTAGAAAGAACAAGTTGGCAGCTGAAAAGGCGGCACAGGAGCGAGCGGACCTCGAAGCGATGGGTCAAAAGCCTCCACAATAGATGCCATCGTAGGTACGAGCACGGGTTATGTTCTCATATAGCCGCGGAACTTTAAAATGTTACCCTATTATTAGTGGCACTCAACGCTAGCCCTGGTTTACAACTTGAATCAGACTTCCCGCCGTACCACTCCCACCCCGAGTCCTAAATTATCCGTTTCTGTTTTAAAACCCCACTCCTCAATAGAATAACCTTCCCGAGGATGCTTCCTTAATGCTTCTCGGACATTCTAGAACTGAGCCATCGCAGTGCAAAGTATGATGCTTTAGAATCCTTCGAAATCTACGGCACCTGCTTAGGGCCGGAACACCACCTCTGAAGTCCCTGGAAGTCGGCAGCGTGGCAACAGTTCGGAGGTCTTTTTCCTCGACCTGACTGTGCTGCGCATCGGGCGAAGGCACTCCGAGTCTGACATGTCAATTTACTTCCACGACCCGTCCAAGCCGCGCCAACCGCTTCCCTAGGACGTTTTATCCGGTATGGATATGGAGATGTTCAACTCCCGCGGCTCGTTCGCATCCGCCACTCACGTGACACCGGGTCAGCCAGACCTCCCACCACTCCGGGCTCCTTAAAACCCACCGCTTTCAAAACTATATGGGGCGGGGGACAAAGATTGAGTTGTTTGTGCGGGTGGTTGACCTTGTATGTTTAGGAGTTTTCCTGTTTGAGCACCCATGTCAATCTCGGGCGCGCGACTGGCGGAATTTGTCCTCCACGTCGCGCTTCACTGTCAAGGAGTCCAAGTACAAAAGGCATAATATGGACTTGTTCTCTTTCGAAAGCGTGGAGAAGACGGTCAATGCCCTCGCTCGATGGAATGGGCCTATTGCTCGAGAAGTATGGGTCAAGAGATAGCTCGCGGTGACAGAAGGGAAGGCATCCGGAAGTAGTTAATACATGAAAGATACTCATATTGTAGTGTGCACGTAAGACAAATTGACGGAGAATATACTAGGATCTACTAGAAGATGTCGGTAGAGTTCTCTGTCACGTTCCTGCGCCAGCAAAGCCACTTTCCACTTGTTGCTGAATCCGGTGACGTGCGATTCGAGGACACCATGCCTGGAACTAGCATTGGTCACGATATCCCAAAATTCAAAAGATCACCCGATCCACAAAGACGTCGATCACGACAAGCGAAAGTGGAAGTTTAATCCCGGAAATCCCGAATACAGCAAACCAACGATCCTTCGGTTGGACACCGAAGCGGATAGGGAGGTAACCGATCTTTTCGAGATTATTGACAAGCACGCATCTCCCGAGGTTTCCTTCTTATTGGAACGGTCCCTGCCCGCGGAAACTGAGGACAAGCTACAGGAGATGCTTCTCAAGGCGGACCTCTTGGCGGAACCGGTCTCTGACGCCCCGGACGACTCGACGGGCGAAGAAGAGGGATCCGAGGACGAGGCTACTGAGCCGGGTCGAATGGCGGGTGTACCCAAAACCCGCCTCCAATAGCAATAAATAACATCAATGAAGAACTTAGGATAACGTGCGACAAGGAGGAAAGGGTTGATACTTCACTTTAGATAGGCTCGTCTAGTAGATCGATTTCAAAGCTGTGTACCTGGACGGTAGCCTCGCTATTGCTCACTTCACCTCATACCACGTAACTGCTCGGTTCTCTGATTTGCATATGATCACTATTGTAATCACAACGCGCATGTTATCGACTGTGGTTGGCATATGACGGCCAAGGCTTGTTCTGGCTCTGTTCTCGGCAGCTGGGCCAAGATCGGAGTG
>KN822943.1:429658-446738 GCA_000827465.1 Tulasnella calospora MUT 4182
CCACTCCCACCCCGAGTCCTAAATTATCCGTTTCTGTTTTAAAACCCCACTCCTCAATAGAATAACCTTCCCGAGGATGCTTCCTTAATGCTTCTAGAACTGAGCCACCACAGTGCAGAGTATGATGATTTAGAATCCTACGGCACCTGCTTAGGGCCGGAACACCTCTGAAGTCCCTGGAAGTCGGCAGCGTGGCAACAGTTCGGAGGTCTTTTTCCTCAACCTGACTGTGCTGCGCATCGGGCGAATGCACTCCGAGTCTGACATGTCAATTTACTTCCACGACCGGTCCAAGCCGCGCCAACCGCTTCCCTAGGACGTTTTATCCGGTATGGAGATGGAGATGTTCAACTCCCGCGGCTCGTTCGCATCCGCCACTCACGTGACACCGCGTCAGCCCAGACCTCCCACCACTCCAGACTCCTTAAACCCGGCCGCTCGCAAACGAATTCAAAACTATATGGGGCGGGGGACAAAGAATGAGTTGTTTGTGCGGGTGGTTGACCTTGTTTGTTTAGGAGTTTTCCTGTTTGAGCGCCCATGTCAATCTCAAGCGCGCGACTGGCGGAATTTGTCCTCCACGTAGCGCTTCACTGTCAAGGAGTCCAACACAATATGGACTTGTTCTCTTTCGAAAGCGTGGAGAAGACGGCCAATGCCCTCGCTCGATGGAATGGGCCTATTGCTCGAGAAGGATGGGTCAAGAGATAGCTCGCGGTGACAGAAGGGAAGGCACCCGGAAGTAGTCAATACATGAAAGATACTCATATTGTAGTGTGCACGTAAGACAAAGTGACGGAGGATATACTGGGATCTACCAGAAGATGTCGGTAGAGTTCTCTGTCACGTTCCTGCGCCAGCAAAGCCACTTTCCACTTGTGAAACGGGGACGAAGAGGGATCGGGGAAGAACGCTGAGGAAAGACAGATTCCGCCAGTCGCTTCACAGAAAAATTAAACGGGAAAACTCCTGAGCGGACAAGGTCAGATCACCCGCACAAACAAACTATTATTTGTCCCCCACCCCCCGGAGTTTTACATTCGTCTGCGGGTTGGACTCTACCGCTACTCGTGCGCCTGATAAACCTTCCAAGCCTGTAACCTAACTCCTTCTCGTCGTCGCGCAAGCGATCTCCCCTTCAAGAAGAGCATTTGTATGTGACGAAGAACCCAATGTCCTCTCCGCTAAAAAGCGGTTCGGATACCTCCCCATCCTACCGGATAAAAAGCTATGCAACGGTCGGTTTCAAGTTGTTCGAAAATTAGGGTGGGGCGCGAATTCCACTGTATGGCTTGCCTCCGCCACTGGGTACGTCTGTTCCGGCCTGTTGTGGGCGATGTTGGAACTGATTAACATTAAAACCCAATCTATAGACCCCCACAATACGTCGCAATAAAAGTTATTACGGCTCATGCTACCGCCCTCCATCGGTCCGGCATACTGGCCGAAGTTTCCTTCCTCAAACGCATAGAATCCGCGAACCCGAACCATCCTGGGCACCGACACTGCAGTCGCTTTTATGAGGCTTTCTTCGAGACGGCAGCAGAAGGGCAGCATCTTGGCTTCGTGATGGAACCTCTTGGAACGGATCTGGCAGTGTATCGAGAGTTACCCCCGGGGACTAGACTTCCTATTCCTGCCGTTAAACGACTCACGAAACAAACTTTGCTTGCCCTGGACTACCTTCATACCGAATGCGGAATTATTCATTGCGGTGCGGACTTGGTTCATTGAGCTTATCGATCGGTATCTTATGAGTTGAATTTGTAGATCTAAAGCCAGGAAATGTCCTCGTCTCTTTCGACGATGTGAAGGGGGCGATCATCGTCGACCTTGCCGAAGAGCCGACGGCCTTATATCCACCTCGTTATGACCAATCCATAAGTGACCAAGCAATTATCACAGTTAAATCTCAGACATTGCGGTCTAGGGACCTGAAGGATGATGGAAGCAACATTGTGGTGAAGCTAGCAGACTTCGGTCATGGTATGTTTCTCGAAGAGGTTCGCTCAAGAGATTTCCATGTTGACACGGATCCATAGCAAACTGGGTTTCTTCTCACTTAACGGAAGACATCCTTCCTGAGCTTCTGCGCCCTCCAGAGGTCATCATTGGCAGCGGGTGGGACACGGCCGCTGATATATGGCCACTTGGATGTTTGGTAAGCGTATGATTCTCGCATCTTCACTACATGCACTAATCGTCGCATCTTCCATTACAAGACATTCGAGTATCGGACTGGTGTCAACCTTTTTATAGAGGAAAAAGAGCCAACTTCACTGTCCTTGATTCCCTGCTGGCTCAATTTCTGCAAATCTGCCAAGACGAAGAATACCTCAGCAAATGATAGCACGAGCATCTCGTCGAAAAGATTTATTTCACTCGTAGCGGTAGGTCGAGCTCTGACGGCAGCGACTCGATACTAACCACGCCCCCAATAGCAATAAATAACATCAATGAAGAACTTAGGATAACGTGCGATAATGGGGAAAGGGTTGATACTTCACTTTAGATAGGCTCGTCTAGGAGATCGATTTCAAAGCTGTGTACCTGGACGGTAGCCTCGCTATCGCTCACTTCACCTCATACAACGTAACTGCTCGGTTCTCTGATTTGTATATGATCACTATCGTAATCACAACGCGCATGTTATCGACTGTGGTTGGCATATGACGGCCAAGGCTTGTTCTGGCTCTGTTCTCGGCAGCTGGGCCAAGATCGGAGTGTCGTCTTCACCCAGGACGTCTATAGTGACGTGGGGACAAAGATCACCCCTAAGAGCTTGACCATGATGAATACCACCGCTATATATCAGGCCGCACTGAGCTTAGGATTCTGTACCTTTAACGATTGAAATAAACTGACCGAATCACTACCTTTTTTACCTTCCCCGCCAGGCGGCCCCTGTTGACCCACCTCTTCACTGCTTCCCTAAGCCGAGCTTTGAGATGGGGTTCCGAATTGTAATTTCCTGGTTGAACATCCGGTTCAGCGCCACCACTGTTGCTACTTGAACCCGCCAAGTTTTCCCTCATAGTACCTTGGTGAGGGCTCTGGGAAGAAGGTTGCGGGTTGATGCGATGGGGGCGGAGGGTGTGGTAAGGAGACTAGAACTGTGCTATCAATCGATAGACACGTGAGTAAATTATACTAACAACCAAACCCGGGTACGTATTCTATAGGAGAGCAGTGAAAGATGTCATTACTTACAATTGGTATTGGTTGCTCGAGTTTTGTAATCTCCTTATGTCGTTTTTGGATTCACCCTGTGGGACAAGCGTTGAGATGTTCAGTGTGAACATGATAGTAGCGACCCTGAATGTGTACCAGGATATAGGGGTCCGGGTTGTGACCTTGATATCGGGAGTGTATGCGGGACATGAATCCAGATCCACTTTTTCCATGAATTACCCCTGAGTCTGCAATGCGCCCAGGCCGGAGACTACATTCTTTAAGACTCACATTTTGTCCGGTCGAAGGAGCAACAATGTAGACACCGCCAAGGACACTTTGGGGCCCACCAACCTCCCACGGTTGTTGTGATATCTCAGAGTAGCCAATCAGTTGTCACCCCTAGTCAGACTCGCTGCACAACCTCCGGAGTACCGCGAACGTCCAGGGAAGATGACACCATATATAATTAGTGATATGTATACGAATTAAATAATATAATTGGCTATTGTATACGTGTCTTGACAGCCATTTATTTGTCCGCCTCCGTAATCGAATATACCAACGCCCAACGTCCGCTGGACGACAGAGCTTCGTTGTTGGTTCTAAGCCAGGCATCATGACCGTCAGTTCCAGGGCTGGAGAGCAGACCTGGGTCGAGGGTTCCCACCGCGATGCCCGCTCACAAGGCTGTCGAGTGGCGTTCGGCGGTGGCAATGAGGAGCGTATTTTCTTGATCTTTAGTCGCGGAACGCGACAGCATTGCTTCGTGTCCGGTGAACGCGAGGCTTGCGCCGTGCCACTAGATTTATAGGGAAAATCTACACCATTTAGGTTGCCAAAGTAGTGAAAAGACCATTTCTAAAACGAGGCATCGTCTGTTGTCGGAGTGACGCCGCAAGGACGGAACATACCGATCTCACGGCGAGCAACCCTCCTGTCGCTTATCGAGCGGCGTCGCAGATGACTGAGGCGTGCTCAGCGGCACCGGGCCCCGAGCTCAACTCCCACGGTCCGTTCAACACCAGCAGATACCCCAGCGAAACAGCGCCGTGTGTTTCTCAACCGCCCAAGCTTCTACTTGACTCGCCATGGGCAGTTGCTTCTCGTCACCTTCCGAAGCTCCTGCCCCTCGAGAAGGATTTATATGTGACGAAGAGCCCAACGTCCTCTCCGCCCAAAAAGGATTCGGATACCTTCCGATCGTGCCGGACAAAACGCTCTGCGACGGCCAATTTCGAGTGATCCGAAAATTAGGATGGGGCGGTAATTCTACCGTCTGGCTGGCCCGCAACACCCAGTATTTATCTTACATTTATTTCGTATAAAAGGTTCACTAATCTTCAGAACTGATTTATAGGTCCTCACAGTATGCTGCAATAAAAGTCATGACAGCTCACGCCACTAGCCTTCAGAAGGCAGGGTTGCTGGCTGAGGTTGCCTTCCTGAAATGCATAGAATCGACGAATCCTAAGCATCGTGGGTATCAGCACTGTAGTCGCTTCCTTGAGACTTTCTTTGAGACAGGAGTAGAGGGGCAGCATCTTTGTTTTGTCATGGAACCCCTTGGAATGGATCTAGCGGCTTATCGACGATCATTTCCGGGGTCAAAACTTCCTCTTCTCGCGGTTAAGCGACTCACGAAGCAAACTCTACTTGCTCTTGAATATCTTCACCTCGAATGCGAAATAATTCACTCCGGTACGGCCTTGCTGCCTAGAGTGTACTCCCTAGACCTTACTGGTTAATTTTGTAGACTTGAAGCCAGGGAATATCCTCATCTCTGTCGAGAACGTGGAAGACGCTCTCGCTGCCGACCTTACCCAAGAGGAGACGAATTTGTACCCCGCTCGTCATGACGAAAGAATAAGTGACCAGCCAATCATCACAGCGAAGTCTCGGCCATTTGTTTCTAAGGACCTGGAGGATGATGGAAGTAATATTGTTGTGAAGTTAGGGGACTTTGGTCATGGTACCTCTTAAACCTGCTCGTTTGGGAAACGTCCGCTGCTGACGAGGATGATCAGCAAACTGGACTTCTAAACACTTGGCCAATGACATCCTTCCTGAACTTCTGCGCCCTCCAGAAGTCATTCTTGGATGTGGGTGGGACACCTCGGTTGACATCTGGTCTCTTGGATGTTTGGTAAGCGATGCGTTCCCTGGCCCTCAACCCCATTCACTGAGAGTAGTTCTCTTTGCTACGAGACATTTGAATACCTTACCGGTGTTAACCTCTTCATTGAGGAATCAAGCCCTAACTTCACTATCCTCGATTCCTTGCTCGCTCAGTTTCTGCAACTTTGCCCTGAGACGACATATCCCCCAGAGATGGTAGCACGAGCTTCTCGTCGGAAACAGTATTTCACTCGCAGCGGTAAAGTTGAACTGGGACTGCGGCGCTCCGCTACTAACCTGAAATATTATAGGGCAATTACGTCGTGTCAGACCGGGGCCGCGAACTGACTTGAGAGATTCGCTGCGGGACTTTAACTTGCCAGAGGAGGAAATACAACCTGCGGTGTCTTTCATATACGCCTGCATTCAAATCAACCCTGCAAGTCGACCTCAAGCACGGGACCTTATTAACGATCCGTGGCTTCAGGGAGTATAATCTCTACACCCGAGTGCTTCCTGCGGGTATGTCGCCCTTGCTGTATCTTGGTCGGCAGAGACAACTATCCTACTGACCGCCATTGAACACGGCACGAAGTTGTCTACACGTCCTAATATTCAGAGGTGTATACTAGGATGATAGCTTCGCTATCGCTCGTTGTTCGAATTCGCCGTACTACGTCCTTCCTCGTTGTTTCCATTTTGCATACAATCGTTATCGCAACCGGCGCGGCGCGCATGTCGAGGGATTGCCAATGGTTGCGGAGAATGGTAGAGCCTGGCCCGGGCCAGGTACTGGTTGCTGCACCAGAACGTGGTTTGGGTATCGAACACAGTCCGATGGTGGGCGTCCCTTCGGGGGTTCTCGGGATAAAAGAATTGTACTTTGAGGCTTGTGGATCTCAAGGATGGCAACCGCAGTCTAGCCTACCTAGGGTACGTATCTGCACGCAACAAAGGGAGAACCCGCCGGCAAGTTTAAACCGGAAGGAAAAGCATTGTAAGGTCTATTGAGCATATAAGAAAAACAAGAAAGCAAGATAATAACAAAGTCAACCGATAACAACCAGAAGGGAAAAAATCCCCAGAAGAGGTAAGAAAGAAGCAACTGTCTGGATTTTCTTTTCTTCTGCTGTTATAAATGTCGTAAAGTAAAACAGAAAAAGAGAACAAAGTCCGGTTGAAAGCAAGTTAAACAGATACCAAGAGCGCGCGTCGTGACGGAGAACGAGAACAGAAGGAAAACAAAACACGGTGCGACGAAAACCATCATAATACGAGAAATGTCTTAAAAAAGGGTTCGTGATCACGAAAGTAGCGGTCGTTATGTGCAGAAGGGGGGATAAGGCGGGAAGGAGGAGTTGAAAAAAAAGGGAGCAGGGTTGTTAAATGGTATCAGTGTCCGTAAGGTATTGCTATTGAAGTTAGTTGGTCGTTTCGGTGGGGAAAGACGTTGAGCAGCAGAAGGGGAACGGCGGTTATAGCGCAAGGACCGCAAGACCCATAGCGAACGCTAATAACGCTCCTGAAGCCGACAACGACCGAGCACCGTTCTTGTTGTCCGAAGAACCCTGGGCGCCAGTACTTGATGTAGCAGCAGCAGCGGAAGCACTGGTGGCGGCGTTAGCGCTCAAGTCGATGGTGGTGGCACCTCCGCTTGCAGGGTCCAAAGTAGCAACGACGGGGGAAGTGTTGTCTTTGGCGTTGAGGTAGTAAGAGGCGCCGAAGAGGTCAGGGATGTTGCGGGTGTCCCAGCCGTTGGACTTCATGAGCGGGTAAGCGGCGATGAAAGCGTCGACGGTGCTAGCGGCGAGTTCGTGTTCGAGGATGACTATTGGGGCATAAGAGATGGTAGAGTAAGTTAGGAGGGAAGGAGGAGGCAGAGTTGGAGTGGGCGAGGCTACGCACTGAGACCAGGGGACTTGGGACCAGTGAGCCACTTTTGGAAGTTCTTGGCAACGGCACCCTCGGTGTTCTTGCCCTCGGGAATCTCCCAATCATCGGTATCCTGGTTCCAGTCGACTTGGGTCATGCCGAAGATCTTGGCGATAGCACGAGTGCGGAGATCACTGCCAAGCACGAGGCAAAAATAGCGATGGGCAGAGCCTCGGTTAGCCGCCCGAGTTCTCTTCACAAATGGCTGGAAGCCCCAAGCCTCCAAAAAGAAAAAAAAAAAACTTACGAATCGCCATACGGAGGCCTCCAGTATCTCGGAACCCTTCCATCGGTCAAGTCGGAAATGATCTGACAGGTCCATCCCAACTCGGCCATGAACTCCTCGTTCGATAAGCTCGTCGACCACCTGTGCGTGTAAGTGTGCACGGCGAGATCGTTACCACCCTGGAACGCGGTGAGGGCATGTTGAGGTAAGTCTCGAATGTTGCCGCCGATGTAGAAGAGGGTGGCTTTTTGGGTGTTGTTCTTGAGGAAATCGTAGAGACGCGGTGAGGCGTCCGTTGGACCCTGGTTGTTGAGTCCCGAGGTGAGATTGTTTGGGGGATCGACAGACACGGAGGCGAGTTCCGTGGGTGTCCGAAGAGATTTTTGCAATGCGCAAGATCGGTCCGAACAGCGAGGATGGGCGCGTATGGGTGAGGAAGGGAGCGAGGAAGGGAAAAAGCGGAGAAAAGAGAAGGACCCAATCAGCATTCGAAGTTTTATCGTGTGGCGCTTGTTCCCACTGCGTGCCACGAACGAAAAAAAACTCACGTCGTCGAAATTAAGACCGAGCATCCCATCAGGAGCAGCCCAAATATCACCGTCAACTTTGCACTCGGCGGCGCTGTTGCAGACTTTAGGATCGCTGGCGTCCGTGCCCTTGGGGTAGTTGCCAGCGTTGGTGAGGGGCACTTGCGGGATCTGTCCGGCGGCTACGGCCTTGGCGAGCGCGTCCTTCCAGGCTTGGGGCATCTTGGTAGGATCCGGATTGCCCTGAGGATACTGAGCTTTCCATTCTGTTTCGGGGATAGTCGTGTGGGGGCCGGCGGTAAAACGGAAAACCCAGGGAGGGGGAAGCGTTGATCAGTTTCAGGTACGTGTGTACGTTACGGGAAAAAATAAAATAAGTTGGAAAGTGGCTTGGAGATGATGCTGAAATCGGTATGCGCCCCCCATCATCATTTCGGGCGCATGGGCGCATTTGATGGTTTGATGGCGATGGGCAGCCAATGGCGTGAAGGGAGAAACAAGAAACGAAATACGTGCTTACCTGCTGAACCGATCGTGAGGTTGTTGGCGTTCTGGCGACGGAAGAGAGCAGTCACTGGATGATCAACTGGATGGGCCCATTCTTTGATGCCAAAGGCTTCGAACAAGCTGCGACCAGAGTGATTGTGGTCGGCGTGGTTGTCTCCTGGGGTTGGACGAGCGAACGCGGCTGAGGCGATGAGAAGAAGCGACAGAACGGATTTAAAGGCCATTGTTGGTTAGAAGCGCGTAGCAAGAAATGGGCGAGGTGTTGCTGTTCTAGTTTGATCAAGAGGAGACTACCGTAAAGCCAAGCCAAAGGGGTCGTGAAGAGGAACGGGAAGGGGGACGGGGGGAAGGGGAGGACCGGAGAAAAAGAGAAGGGGGGGGTGAAAGGAAACTTATAAAGAATCGAAGGGGGAGGTGATGTGACGGCGAGAACGGGAAATGTGTGCAAAAAGGGATATCCCGCTTTTCTCCCATCTCACCTCAGACGCCCAAGGGGTTGCCTAATTATACCATATCCTGTGCAGACGGCCGTTTAATTGCTTGGCACGCCGTTTGATGCTTGGCAGGGTTCACAATCGGCCCAGAACACGCCTTCAGCCTCATTTCCACTCGACATCTCTCACTCTTTCGATATCCCCCCCTTTCAACATCGTCGGCTAGGCTAGGGGAGTATCAGACGCATTGCCAACGTGCTGTACAGTTGCTCTAGGGTGTCCCATGGCGATGCTACACCTCCTGCATCGTGGCTTTGGGGCAGAGAAGACGACCGAATGTGGAGCTACCAATCGAGGTGCATCGCGCGACACAGCAGCAAACGACGATCAACAGGAACCCAGCCCCTCCCCCTTCTATCTCGCTGCCCAATGCTCTCGGCTTCCTCGGCGCCCACTGTTGTCGGGCACGGCGTAGTCGTCTTCGCTACTCCCGCCGCTGACGTCGACAATCGTCAGACACAGTGACTGCGTGTTGCCATGATATCTGAGCTCAAGGCTTTGTAGTAACCAGTCCGACCTAACCCGAAGTCGCGTCCTTATGGCATTATAACATACGTTTTGCGCCACAATCGCTCCTCCATTGGGACCGCTGTACCTTTTCTTTGAACCTGCACAGCTAACCATGAGGCGGATCCCCCTGAAACACGCGTTCCGCCGGTGTACAATGCCAAGCAACGCCTTTCATCGTTCCCGCGTCGCCGAGGTCGGCTTCAACGCTGTCCAAGACCGCCTCAGCGTCTTCTGCCGAAAAGTTGGGGGAATTGTTTCGGGAATTGTTGTGGACAGGTTTTTCATTTCAAGGCTCGGGGGTCATCATCCAAGACATCACGTCACCCGGGACGGTCCGACAGGGCTCAGAAGAACGCGTTGCAGGGAATTCCGGCGGTCAGCAACATTTGGGCCGATCCGCAGACGGTTTCCCGCTAACCTTGAAGAGTATCTACGTCGAGTCGGCTGTAGTAACTGCTTCAAATCAAATCGCTTCGTCGTCGTTACAGTCGTAAAACGTTTTCCCTTTATCGGTATCTTCCGTTATCATCACAAATAAGCAAATCTCCTCCGACTCACTGGACCTTTAGCGGATAGCGCTCAAACCACCCACCCCCTCCTTCCCGAACAAAAACCCTGTGCCATAATGCCAGCAATTCAACCCATCTCATCTTTGCCGCACTGCGTCTCACCAGCCGAACATGCCGAGTTTATCTCGAAGACCCCTGAAAATTTTGCCGACATCCCACCAGTCCTCAGACACAAACAAGAAAACGTTACAGTCGAGCTGATACCGGCACCCCAACCGTCCGATAACGGTCTTGAGGGTGTTATGATAGGGACGTTATATGTTATTGAAAGGTACGCAGCCCTTCATAATTTGCGCACCCTCGTATTTCGTGCATGCGGGCTTGACCACTCCCCGACCGGCCGACTAGCGTGTTAGCCTTCATCCTTCCATCAGGGAAAGGATTCGCAGTGACATATCCGCGCATCACGCTCCACGCTGTGTCAAGAAGCGATTCCACGGGCCCCCACGTCTACTGCCAGCTCGACGAAACTCCTGAAGGTGTGGAAGTCGCGGATGACGAAGATGCCGAAATGAGCGAGTTGAAGATAATGCCAGGCGACATGGACGCAGGTTCGATAGTTCCCTCGCTCAATTAAGCCTAGTGCCCCAGCTAATGTCTTTGCCTTTGCGTCCCTTGAACCACTAGTCGAGAAGATCTTCGAAGCGCTTTCCCGCTGCGCAGCTCTACACCCGGACCCAACCGGTGGCAACGACGGCGAAGGCGACTTTGACGGCTTCGAAGACGACGACGCCTTCATCGACGTGGATGAGGAATTGAACGAGGAAGAGTTGAGCGAAGTCGGAAGGGTACGAAGCGATAAGTTCGCCAGCTCTGAGGATAGCCGATACAAGCCGTACTGAAATCTCTCCCTTCAATATATTCTCTTTCTTTGGTTGTTGGCGTTGGCTGTGCTAAAACCGGGCCTGTTCGTGCGCATCTTTTTGGGGAATTCGGATTAGGCTGCTCTCGCTCACCTGGAATCCGTCATTCAACCTCGGCGAGTCGATCCACCCCCACCCGAAGCTGGCGCTGCGGGCGCAGACCCCGACAACAAAAACGATGAGGAAAGTAGTACCACGGAGAACCGCGATGACGAGTCCAAAGTGAACGGAGTGCATTAGTGAAGAAGAATCGAAATTTTGGTTGGCCGGTTACACCAGTGCGAAAGCGCGCTGGACGCCGTCCATTGGCAAACAGCTGAGGCTCTGATTGGCTCGTAAGCTGAGATGATTGACCTCCGCCGGGTAACGCATGCCGAGTAAAACGTGCTTAGATGCTTTCTGCTGCGTTCGATCGATAGTAGCGCAGAACAGGCGCTTCGATACATGGCAGTCGACATCGTCACCATAGAGCTCGAGGTCCCGGTCGAAGGAGGAGAGTAATGTCATTCTACTACAAGTACAATTACAAAGAGTGAGTGTCCGTGGTATTTGAAACCAAGTCCATTTGCATGAAAGGGTGTGAGGGAAAGTGTGGAAATACAGTAAGGAGCAAACCAAGCTTTACCAAGTGGGAGATTGACTTATATATGTAGCGATATTGACCAGAGCCTCTTCAGATAGTTTATTCTGTTGCACAAGATCTTCAAAGCTCTTGACGTCGTCGCCGGGATGATCATTTAAATATTGAAGTAGCACACCGTTCTTGATGGTTTCAGGGTCTCCAACAATGCTGTAGCAGGGGGCACGTTAGCCTCGGTAGCGAAAGATCGAAGGTTTCAACAAAGAAAGAACTTACCTTTCACCCAGAACTTCCTCTATCTCAGCTATCCCTTCGTCATTCGGCGGCGCGCCTCCCTCACTCCTTTCAGAGCGATTAGTAGGGCTTTGCCGAGGACAATCATTGACGATCCGAGCTGGAATGGTCAAACTCTGCGCAGGCTCAAAGAAAAGGTTCCTATCGCCCCTCTCGCCATTATTGGTGGAGACGGGAGATCTTGCAGTCGACCTCGGGCGAGCGCTGCTCTCGTACGGCGGCGGCGACCCAATGGCAAGACCACCTAGCCTCTCCATGAGCGATCCGATCTTGCCCTCCTCCTCCTCGTCATCTTTCCCAGCGGCGGACCACAGCGAACCGGGACTGGCACCGCTGCCAGGAGTCCCCTCGGAAGAAGGAGAGAACAACGGACGGTTCGGACCTTTTCTCGTCATTGGGGTAGCCGGGGATCCCGGCGAGTTCGAGTCCGAGCGGTAGGTTGAATAAGCCGTAGTAGAAGGTCGAGAGGCTTCCCTCGACGCGGAGGACGGCTCGGCTGCGTTTTCAGATTTTGCTCTTCTCCTCCATAGAGTAACGGTGTCCTGAAGAAGGCCTGGGGATGCTCGGGTCGCACTCGCGTCTGACCGTCGTGGTTTGGAGGGACGTTTGCTACGAGCCCGTTCCGTGATAACCTCACGCTCTGGAGTGGCCTCCTCCGTTTGGCTAGAGCTGTCACTACCCAATCCCTCTAGCTGAGGTTCTGGGGACGCTGGGCCTAAAAGCCGAAGCCTGGCCAATATTTCCTGGAGTTGATCTTGAATGGACGAAGGGAGATACTTGTCCAGGATGAACGCAACTTCGTGCGACGCATTGTTCCAGTAGAACTCTTTGAGAGATTCGACGGGTCTCACGGCGGTTCCAGCGCTCCAGATCTCTGGCCACGTTGGATCGACGCCTTGTGAGTGTCGGAAGTGGGAACTGCTTTCCTGACCTTTCCAGTGAAGAAGGTTAGGTTTGTGAATTTCCTCCCTGCATGCGACTTTAAACGCAGTCTGTAAACAGGGGAGCTCTGAGGTTACGGAGACTGGTTCCAAAAGCAAGGCCAACCAGGTGAGGACGACTGTCCATTGAAGATGATGGCTCGGCGTTTGGAGCAGTTGCAAGGCCTTCCGGCAGGAGTCCTGTAGAGTATCCCCGTACCAGGTGGATGCCAAATCCACAGACGAGTTTCGCCTTTCGAGCGATTCCGCGCACTTGGCGAATAAACTGTCGGGGTTATTATAACCCGCTCCAGCGAACTTCGGCCCAAGTTCTTGAAGCCCGTTCTCTCGCCAACACCGTAACGTGTCCACCCACAGCCCTCGGGAGGATGGAGCAGAGAACCTCATAACCTGTGACATCTGTGTCCGTGAGGTCAGTACTTATCAAAAGAGAAGGCAGGCGCCCTCTACTCGTCTCGAAACCCACCTTGGGAATCTCGAAAGCACCCGCACGAAATGTTGACGACTGCAGCCAGTACACGATACACTGGAGGACGGTCGGAGAATTGTTGTAATACGGAATAGGGTCGGTGGCGAGTCCCGTATCATATTTAGCAGAGAAGACGCCGAACACCCAGTGCTCGTACTACATTATAGCTTCAATATCACGCAGAGATAAAGCAATATGATTCACTCACATTTGTAATAATCCAGAAGCAATGCCCCTGCTCTTTACAGTAATCATAGACCTGCGCGAGCACGCTTCGGGCTTCGGGACCCTGTCAGCGATTTCAACAGTGCTGTCTCATGTCTTACTAACCTGAATCGTAGTTTTTTTTGTTGGTAGGGGTCGTCGGTGGAAGCTGAAAGTGTAGGAAGAGTTTAACGATGTGCTCTGCGATGCAAGTCTGTGAAATCTTACCCCGTCCGCCACACGCGAAATCTGCTGCATGTCAGATCGTGACAACGTCCCTTGAAGATAGACAAACGATTCAGACTTGGGTAATGAATCGATAGAGATCGTACTGACATGGGCATTTAACTTCAACCAACAGGGTGTTCACTTTGGACGTCTGCCGACCATGGGGGTTACCCAATCGAAAAACGACATCGGAGAGGGCACCCCGCGTTCCTGCTCCAGAAACGTGGCCAAACTCCAAATCGAGCAACTCAGGCTCCGCACTGTGAAGAAGGCATAGCGCAGTTTGCAGTGCAACTTGTTCAACCCAAGTCTGAACTCCCTTCTCGTCTTCAGCTGGAAGAACACCAGCGTCCGGAATGCTCGGATAGTTCGTGTGAGGGACTCGAAGAGACCAATTTCCCGGAGATCTGAAGAAAGTGGAAGGAGGTCTCGCTTTGAAGTCTAATTCGAACTAATTAGCGGTGGTCGTAGGGAGGCGAGCGAGGAAATTTAGAAAGACCCACAGGATGTAACACGGTCAAAAAAATTGTCTCTTGAGATTCCGTGCATAGCCTTTAGGGTCCGCCGATCATTCGGGGACCTCGATGTTGATCCCCGTGATGATCGCTCTTCGTACCGCATTTCAGGGAGGGTGGCCTCGGCGGCATATCTCTCCAGGTCCATGTTAGGTGCATCTGCGGGTCTCTGGTTTAAAATTGAGCTCATCGGGAGGTAGGGGATCAAACGGGGGAGGGGGAAATGTGCAGGAGGACGTGAGAATAGTCGCGCTCTTCGCTCGCCCTCCCGTGGTCTTATACCAATACCAGTGTTGCAGTGTTGCTCAAGGGACGGAGATGTGCATCAAATCCCTCGTTTTGGGTACGAGAGAAAGCGGCTGACCGTCTCGTTGGAGCTACCTACGAAGCATGGCGGTGCTCGAAGCGATTATGCGAAAGTTGGGGTTGCCTAGCCGCGCACCATGGTGACCAAGAACGCCTCCGGGTGGTTCTGATCTGGAAACGGGTTCATATGTGTACGGTGACGTGTCAACAAACAAAGGAACTTGTGCTTAGTCCCCAACCCCATCACATGCCTCGAAAATGGGTGAGCTTAGGGTCAGTAAGCTCACTTTGAACCTGAGTGATGCTGATTTTCCTCAGGTCAGCTGGAGGCGCCGAGCAGCAATGAATTTGGGCTGCCCGCCAACTGCTCGTCTCATCGGCGGATGTAGTTTCGGGTTCCCCTCACATCAAAGTGGCTTGTCAGGATGTGAGCGGGCTAGATTGGGCAGAGCGAGGTCATTTTTCTTCCTTGTTTGGTCTTGAGTCCCATAGAAATCGAGAAATGGGGTAACACGTGGTTGCAATTTACATGGGTCGAATACGACATGCTACTGTGAATCGATAAGGGGATGTCGGTGTCTACGACTGTCGTTTCGGCCGTCAATTACACCCGCTCGATACTAGACACGTGAGTCGTGTATTTTGCTGGAGGTCTAAGCACGCCGCTCCGCACCGTATTAGATACGGTTAACGCCCACTTGCTTTTCACAGCTTATCACGTGGAATTCAGCCGGTTCCCTGTCCACTTCGCTCAGATTTGGAGGCTGGAAGTGCCATCTATCTTTAAGCGATATCCAGCGCAAGACTTGGAAGTTATGAATGCCTTTACCCGGACCCTACGCTCAGCCTTTCTATAAGCCTTGGTCAAGAACCTAAAAATCCTAGTCTACGGGTTTACAATATATCAAATGTCTATCGAGAGTCGTCCATTTCTTCCCAGTGATATACGTTGTTGGGGTGGTGAAGGAGCCATCGACATCTTATTTTCTCACTCTGTTTGACCGATTGAAACCAGTGACTCGCTGTTGTCCAAGTTGCACGATAATTAGACCGAGTAAGAGATGTCTCCCGCGGGCAATGGCGTAGGGATGACGAGCTAAGCAATAGGAGGGAGGGCAGACAATAAAGGAGCGTTCGCTGGATTTATGCCTGTTCTTTCAGCATCCCATGAAAAACGATTGTCGATGAACCTGTCTTCCCAGGATACCGTTACGTCGACAAGCCACCGGCTGCCACCGGGGCGTTTCTATGCGAGCGATGCACTGCTTCCACGCGCGACCCTGTTAAATTGGCTCTCGATACCACCGATGAAAGCTGCAGTTTCGATATTGAAACGACGGGTCCTGTCAACGAAGGCTGTAACTCGACCCTCTCGCTTAATCGGAAAGGGGCGCTTCATCACAGTAAGAATCTGCAGGGTGTTAGAGAAAGGGAGTCCGGTTCAGTATGACCATCGCGCGAAAGGGTCCCAAGTGCCATCGCATACCGCTTTAAGTAACAAAATTTGACCATTTGAAGAAGAGAAAATGGGGAGGATTACTTTGTTGCCGAAATCTCTGTCGGCGGATGGCGTGGTGTGCGCTGCGTGGGAAAGGTGGAACAGACAACAACTGGAATTCGTGTCGAGCTTTTCCTGTGATCTCAGGCTACATTGACCTCACTTCAGTATCCTTTCACCCGGGGGCTAGATGTTGCTGCTAAAGGTTGCATCTAGTCGTGCCGTAAACAATTCCCCCAACATTTTCCCAGAGCAGTCCAAGGATGTCGTGTTCCATCGTATTACAAATTGAAAAACCATCATCATCAAAGTGTATGCCGTATCCCGTTCTGGTCGGAACCGACAAGGGCCGTATCCTCGGCGGTGGCTGACAGCTCTCTTGCCCCAATGGATACGAGCAGCCGGTTCCAAGAAGCGGTATCATGGATGGAGGAGGCAGCCTCGATACATGAAACGATGTGTCGTATCAAGCTAGCGCAACTGGGATGGGGGTGTGCCAGAGAAAGGGAGTCCAAATTAAGTAAACCCACGGCACAAGACGGACCTCCAAATGCCACCAAGTTTTACCATTTGCAGACAAGAACGCTTTTGGTCCATCCCGATTCATTGTTGGTGGAGAGCGGGTGTACACTGCGTGGGAAAAGCTGAACGGACAACAACAGGGATTGGTGTCGAACCATCTTTCAAGCTACGGTGACATCACTCGAGTATCCTTTTGCCAGGAGGTTGGAGGCTTGCTGTGAAACGTCGCGTCTGGTCGTGCCGTGAACGCTCAGGATCAATCACTAGCGTTTTCTCAGTGAAGTCTAAAAATGTCGTGTTTTATCGTAGTACAATTTGAATGCAAAGGGTCAAGAATCATCAATCATCATCATCAAAGTGTGCGCCATATCCCCTTCTGCTCGGAACCGACAAGGGCCGCATCTTCGGAGGCGGTCCAGTGCCAAGACTGAGGCGTTGGGGAGCTTTGGTTCCCAAACCAGGCGATCTTTCCACCCTCGTCCCGAAAAGCGATGCTTCGCCTTTACGACCGAATAAACCACCGTTTTGAGATTCGGTCGCTGCCGTGAATAATTTCGTAGTTGCTTGTTTTGAAGAAGCGTCAGGTGTTGAAGGGGTTGCTTTGTC
>KN822943.1:457759-485618 GCA_000827465.1 Tulasnella calospora MUT 4182
TGGGTGCGGGTTGGGCCTGCACGTTTGGTGGATAAAATGGCCTCGTGGTGTTTGTTGCGGTAATGTCATTGGTCCGACGAAGTTCCGGGCCGTCAGCTGGCCAAAGAACTGGCTCGGACTGAGTCGGAAGATGACGACGGCGGATTCTCGGCATCTGATCGAGGCCCGAGAAGAGCGGGTAATGCCAACCCCCACCACGCCCCGAGGTGGTTTTGCGTCCAGTCCCCGTCGTCCGCCTCGACGCCCGCCCCTTCTTTCCACCTCCCTCCACATCCTCCTCCCCACCCGCCACAGCCTGTATTATCTACACCCGATACCCAAAGGCCTTTGCTCGTCTGTTAGTTCGTCTCGCGCATACGTGTCGCTTTCTCTCGTGTCTTGACTCCAATTTCGTTCATAAAAGCTTTCTCCTCTGGGACATCTCCGACCGGCCGATTTCCTAAAACCTGCTCTGCGCCGTTACCCCATATACCAGCACACCCTCTGATGGACCACACGTTCCGCTTTATCTTAGAGGAGCCCAGCGGTGGCTCAGCCAAAGGTCAAAATAATCGGAAACGAGCACGACTCGTCACTGCTTGCGACAACTGGTACGTGGAGTGGTGTCGTGCAATTTGTCTCGGTCAGCAGCCCTCACCCTTCATCTTCCTCCATCCGGGGCATCACAGCCGCCTCAAGAAAATCAAATGCATCCGAACAGCTCAGCTCGACTCGGAATTGCCCTGTGAGGCCTGCAAGGTCTCGAATACAGATTGCTCCTATGGGGACCGGGATCGCTACCAAAATGAGCGAGGACTCTCTTTCGCATCAACCATTCCTCCCCAACCAACGACACCAACCGCCCCCGTTCCATCAAGGACAACTCCCACCGAAGAGCCTGGACGGAAGCGCAAAGCCTCCATCATTTCGAGCCCTGAGGAGCAGCACGAAACACTAGTAGATAGACGCCGCAACTCTAATGCGGAGAGGAGGCCTTCCATTTTAACCAGCCACAATTCTAGCCAAACCACAATCTCCACAAATGGCGATGGATCGAGGCGAAGTGTCATCTCCCCGATCCAAACGACCGCTGCACCCGCATCTGAACCAGTCCCAGATCCAGCGCTGAAGAGAATCACAGTCCCCTTTTTCCGGTACGTTCGGATTGAAAGTCCATTGCTCGCTCGGAATCAATTTCTTTTCGGAGATCTAACCCTGTCTCATCGTCCGGAAAAGGTATTTTGGGCCGACAGCCAATACCCCCGGCTACCGGAGGGTCAAAGTCCGGTAAGTATTAAACATTCCTCGATCGACCTCAATCTGTCACACTTCTTGACTTTGATTACCTTGTTTCGATGCATCTCCCTCTTAGAACCTTGACCCTCAATGAGGTTGGGTCGCCGATCTCATCTTCCTCGGACTCGGTTCTCCCAGTCGGATTTAGTAATGCGGATAGCAATCCCATCTACCCATACAGTCAACGTGTTCACCCCGAGAATAACTTATTCTTCTCAAGCATCGAAGGAACGGCAAATGCCAGTATCTCGGCTTCATCTGCCACAACAGGCTTGTTCGATCCTCATCGACCCCGATACCCATCGTCGAAGTACCTTCCACATCTTGCAGGTCTCTTCTTCGACCACCTCGCCTGTCACTTCCCCTTCCTTGACCGGAAGGAAGTCATGCAAGCTGTGGAAAACGAGACGCTCCCAGCCGTTTTGGCCAATTGCGTCGCAGCATTGGCGTGTCGGTTTTCAGAAAACCCGGAACTGCTGAAAGGGGGAAAGCGTGCAGTAGCCGGGGAAGCTTTTGCGGATATGGCCAAGGTTTGCTTCTCTTGTCACATGTCTATTGAGCCGCCGACTGAAGATGGAATTTACCAACTACGCAGCTTTTGGTTGTGCATATGCTCTCGTGGCCGTCGGTCGAAGTAGTTCAAACGCTAGTCTTGCTTGCGTGGGCGGAGTTTGGGAGTGGAAGGGATAGCGGTCTATGGATGTATAGTAGGATGGCCGTTGCCATGGCCATGGATCTCGGTACGCATCGATTCGTCGCCGAACTTAATTGCTCTTGTGCTGAACTGGTTTATAGGTCTCCAGTTTGAAGCTACCGTTCAACTAGCTACAACACATGCAGAAAAAGAAAAGATTAGGCTCACGTGGTGGTCGTGTATCCTTATTGACCGGATTAACTCTTGGGGTGAGTGGCGCACATGGGGTTCCAAAGAATGACATTAACCGTCCAACTGTTGCACAGGTACTGGGAGACCCATTGCCATAGCTGATGACCAGGTTTGTGGCCTGACCTTGATCTGGATCAGGTGGCAGATTTACTAACATTCCTTCTATTCTAGTTTGATATTTGTCTTCCACTATGTCCTGTCGATCCTCACGAAAATATCACTCAACCGCCTCCACCAAGCTTGGTTTTCGGACAATTGGCGAGCTTGGTCCAGCTGCGTGGCAAGATTGGCGACGTGCTAAACAACCTCGTCAAGAAGAGCAATGATATGACACTCGAAATGGAACTCACGTGAGTCGGAAACAATAGGGCTCTGAGAACTCTCCTTGATCGCGTATGAATCTTCTCAGGCAACTGCAATATGAAATGACATCTTGGTATCAAAACCTACCACCTTCACTAGTTTTTAACATCCACAACTTCCGACGATTCTCCCACCACAAGCAATCGCCGATCTTCCTGCTTCTTCACTGCATGTTCCACTCAGTTATTACACTTTTGCATCGTCCTTCTCTACTTCAACGCTTCACTCCGGCTGTTGCGCTCCCATTAGCCAACAGCGTCGACATGTCCCGCTCGGTATGCCTTTACATTCTCAGCCCATATCGGTTATTCTGATATCCTTCTCCTTTGCACAGTCTGCACGCTCCCTGGTGGATATGGTCAGCTTGGCAGATGAAGTGGACTCGGACTCTTTGATTGCGAACCCCTTCCTTGACTTGCCTATTTTGACGGCTGCGAGATCCTTCCTCGCCGAGCGAGAATTCCTGGCCAAACCTCCAGAGAACATGTCACCCATGATGGTTCTCCTCATGCGGCAATGGAGTGAGACGAGTCTTGATAGGTGTAAGGACGCTTTGAAGAAGATGTCCAAGTGAGTTAGACTCCTTCCCTGATTAGGCCAGACCATTGATCAACTCTCTCGGGCACCTCATAGATACTGGGGAGGTGTAGGCTGTGTCAAGCGAATTCTGGATCAGCAGAGCGCTGGAGACCTTGACTTTGATGTCGGTGAAGGCAGTAGCGGTGATACTCATATGGCCCGTAAGTTCGACGTGTTAAATCCCTCCAGTATACTTGCGCTGACGCTCAAGCTTACCTTAGATCTCCGTGACGTCGAGCTCAGTGAGACATCTCTATATTTTAATAAATCTATGATAATCGTGCTTACCATCTCGTTCGACTAGTTACCCAATGGGCTACGAAGGCTTGGCGAAGGCAGGGCTACAAGACCCAGCTGAAGATTGTCAAACAAGAGCCAGAGACCTCTAATCCTGGCGCCGCAATTGGCCTCACGAGCTTGACCACATCTCCTCAATCAGCAACTTATGTTCCACCTCCCAATGGCCCACCACCCGCCAATGGAGCCACGCCGACGAGCAACTCGGGTGCATACCTCGAAGACAGCCCAGCTGGTGCTTCGGTAGGGATCACCGGTATCCTCGACGGCGGTCCGTTCTCGTTCCTGCAGACTGCAGCTTCCACAACGCACCAAAATGGGAACGGCTCTGCAAACGGCCATGGAGGATACGACAGCTCGCTCCGTGTTTCCTTCAACTCAGCGGAAGCGGACTTGAGCTTCCCCAACTCCATTTCAACGGAAATTTTCAGTATACCTGATGGCTTGGAGGAGTTTTTGGGTGGCGCGATGGACCTGGGGAACCATCCTGGTCAGCACCCGCATGGCGCTCCCCCACCGAATGGTGGTTTGGACCTCCAGCAGTTGGCAGCCGGGCAGTTAGATCATGCCATGTCAATCCCCGCCTTCACGACGCTTATCGCACCTTGGTAAGCGACTCGCCCCATCCGTGCCGTCGGAGGAATTCCTGCTAACCCGTCATCCGCTTAGGTTCCCTATGGGCCAATTTTCTCGTGCCCCGTCTCCTGTTCCTCATAACCAAAAATGAGCCATTCGCTCAAGTCGTCGCGCGTTGCGATGTATACCTTGGCCACTGTTTTCTGTCCGAGCCTGACTTTCTAGGAGCGGATTCATTCGCGTTTGATCTGTGTGTAAATCGTGTACCGGTATTGCTCTCCTCCACTATCGCCGTCAGCGTATACCTATTCGTATTACGCCTCCATTTGTACTACACTGTACTTCAGAACTCTTCATTCCTATCTATACTTTCTATGACCCCTACCGACACATCATGTTCCTCCTCCCACAGAGTACGTACGCAGTCCAACGCGTAACATGTGAGAACGTCTGGAGCACTATCCCGTGATTCCCATGGACCGGTTGAGAGTTCCACAACTTTTTTTGAGGCTCGGTCTGCAACTTGCTGACAGATCGAGCGGACGGTCGCTCGCATCAGTCTCTCGTTCGTTTCGTGCACAACGTCTCTTCCACCAAATATCATGTCTTCCCATTGGTCTGCCTCTTTGCGGGAGGCGTGCAGGAGGCGGAGGGCCGCAACGACGCGATATGAAGGATGCGCTGGAGGGGGGGACGAGTGAAGAGTCCAGTCGCTAGTGATGAGAGGTCAGTGACCAGTGCATCCGAGCCAGCCAGGGCTGGTCTCACCCCCAGTAGCCTGTCTCCTCCAACATCTCTTTCTTCCACCGAATGTTCTCATCTTCGAAAAGAGCTGCCACAACGTCGTCAATATTAACTTCTCCGCCCTCCTGCGGCTCGTCATCCTCCGAGGGTCTCGGATTCCGGGGTATCACGAACCCGTATTCGGAGAACAAGGTGCTATTGGAGTGAGCACTATAATGGAAGAAGACTTCGTCCCCTTTTCTCATCGGGAACATAGGAGCCTCCAGGTTGAGGGAGGAATCACTGGTATCTCTTCGAACGCTAAATGAACGGAGTTTGGAGAGTGCGTGATTCGCGAGGTCAATAATCGGGCAGAGCGTGAGGTCGACGTCTTTGAGCGAGCGGGCTATATTCGAGAGGGAGAGTGAAAAGTGGATGCAGCGAGTGTTGACTGCGTGGACGATTCGTTGAGTGAGCAACGGCCACCAAGACGCTCCCGGGCGAAGGCGTACCACATAGCCAGGCCCAAACAAATATTCTATAACCAGCTTCTGCGTTTTTGGAGGTGGAGCAATCCGAATGATGTTTAGAACTAGGATCCACCTGAATAGTGAACATGAGTGCGGAGTATCGGTGTCTCTTGCATAATCACGAACCGTTTGCTCTTCGAGAATATCTCGCACAGCTTTCCAGTCTACCTTGCAACGGTTCTCGACGTCTGTGAGGGCAGTTTTGGAAAAGGGCGGGAGGACCTCCAGCAAAGACTCCCGTGGTGTTCCGACCCATGTCAAGGGATGCTCGTCGAAGGACCTTGGCAGGCCGGAACTGTAAGCGTCCATTTCGGCGCTAGATTCTCCTCGACGGAGCAGGTAAAGGTGCATCGTTAAAGCCTGTGTTGAGTTTAGAGTGGTGCTTTTCGGATTGGTTTTGGCCGGGGCCACTCCGTTGGTGTTCAACTTCAGCCGAGGGTAGTATTGTCGAATTGTATGCCAGTTCATTAAAGCTGCTTTCGGTATCGATACGAGCGTTTGATACGCCTTGTTCGAATCGTACGTCAACTGGTGAAATTGTGACCTCAAACATGACTGTGCGGACCTCGACATCCTCCGTCAAAAACAGGCCTCTCCCCGCCCCTGCAGGACCAAAATCCATTTACTAATTAAGAGCAAGTTTCAGCAACACGCTCACCTGGTACATCTTTGAGCGTGATGGGGCCGACAAAGCCGCCAGCGGACGTAACATGAGCCACGAGGGCGTTCCAGTCTTGCGTCGAGTCGACGGATTGGGACATATTCGAAGCGTATTAAGGCTTCCCCAAGGCTAAAACTGTGCGCTCGTGACGGTCAACGCTTATCATGAACGACATAAAATGGTCGTACATTGGGATTCTTAAAGGGGACAGGTAGGGGCTTGCCTCGTGCCATGTTGCAAAAAGTAGAAAAACAAACAGAAGGCGCGTTTTGTTTTCATTGCATCCCAATCTGGGATTCTGACAGCGCACTTTCCCTCCCTCTCATTTATCTCTCCCCCCTCTGTCTTTGCCTCTCATTCCCATACCCAAGACACGCTACTTATACCCACTGCTCCCCTCTCATACCCTTCCATATTATGGCTAGCACTTCTCCTTCACCCGCTCCATTCGAGACCGAGTTTTCTTTTGTCAATGTTGTCACCGATGGCACATGGCCCGATTCGTGGGGCAAACCTCCAAAAACTCGTAAGAGGATCACCAAGGAGCAGCTCGAGCTCCTCGAAGGTCTTTTTGCAAAACGGTCGCATCCAACGCGAGAGGAGAGGCAGATGTTGGCCGACAAAACTGGCATGTAAGTGTTTTTTTGCGCTGTCAAAATTTCAATTAGGACCTAAATTGAACAAAACGAAACCCCCTGGTCTTTTTTTTTTCTCCTGGTTGCCTCTTCGACCCACCCAGGGAGCTTCGCTCTGTCACCATATGGCTGCAGAACAAGCGTCAGCTAATTAAGAAAAACGCGAAGGCGAGCGCTCAGGACCCGTCATCGTCGGGTTCTGGTTCGTCCACCCCGACGTCCGCGTCTAGCCCCCCTTCTCGAGATACCGAGTCTCCCGCCCCAAGCGAAGAAGAACGACCTGCCACACGTGCCCGTGCTCGTCCTTCTCTCGACAGGGTCGCTTCTCTCTCTGAATACCCCTCCCCCGTTCGCCCTATTACGCACAAAAACACGTCGCAACCCGAACAACAACCGCTGTTGTCCCACATGCCTTCATCGCCACCAGATTCCCCCCGCCAGACCGCTTCAGTACCTACTCGATCATCAAGTCGTGTTAGGAATCTGCATAAGACAGCTGGGAGACCGTATCCCGCGTTGTCGCGAACGGCGAGCGTGGATTCTGCCGTCACCGACGTGTCTTCTGCATCCTCTTCCACGGCGGGTTCTTCAACTCGTCGCCAACGGGAAGCCGAACGCACAAAGCTCGTCAAGCCTGGTATGACGCTTGAATGGGCATGTGCGCAGGCGGCGAAACGCCCGTCGCATGGCGACGAAGAGATGAAACCCAATGTGAAGGAGGAGGATGTTGAAGCCTCATCAGACGAGATGCAAGCCGCATTGGCCTTGTGTGGCTTGCTGAACAGCTGAGGCAATTCGAGACGCGGCTTCCGAAGACTGTTTATTTATGATTACGACTGCGACTACTAATGAAGGAAAGACCGTATACCATAATCCAGAACACTTGGTCCTTCTGTCCACTCTTTTTCTCCTGCCCCTCCGAATTACTTATTACGAGCTATCGACGTACACTTCTTCGCTTGTCTGTCTTTGTTGTTTTTGATCGTCTGTACATATTCTTAATTATGTTCTTTTTCGACATCGACGCTGATTTCCGTCCAAACGGTATTTATGTACTTTTTCGAGCTCATGCAACGTTATGCTTTCCCAAAAAAGAAATGATCATGTTTTTCGAACGACCTAGCGGTGATCTACCAATTTACCCACGTACGACGGCGACTTCGGGGCGAATCGCGTTCCGTTAGTTTGAGTCTCGACTAACACCCACACATATCTTTCCCTTCCCCGATTCCACTCTCCCTTCCAACTGCATTCACCATGTTCGGCGGACCCCTCGGCATCTCTCTGGCACCAGCAATCAAGCAGAACAAGTCTCTGCTCAAACTTTTGACCCCCATTGCTAACGCATACGCCAACGCAATGGGACATCGCCAAATGGGTTTGCGCTATGATGATCTCCGTGAGTTATTCTCTCAAACCACAGCCTATGCTAAGCTATGGAGCGCGATGGCTGTTTCCGTGAGTTTGCTAACGCAAATCTTGGTGCGTTTTTAGTCGTCGAAGAGCGCGAAGATGTCCAAAAGGTGTGAACAACTCCGGGTCGACCACGGGACACCATTTGGCTAATGCAATCTCCATCCTCTATCTCGCATCCAATCATCTTACTTCGGCCGTGCTTTTGCTTCCTTAAACGTTTGGTTTCTAGGCTCTCGGCCGGCTCACAGCTCGAGAAGGCTTCGACCGTGCCTACCGCCTGAAAATGTCGCACCAGCTCGCCGTCTTGCACAGGCCATTGCCGAAGGAGCAGTGGCTAACGGCTAAGGATGTATGTACAAGTGCCAAACTTCGATGTAAATCGTCACTGACCACACTGGTTTCAATTAACTAGGATGTTCGCTACCTTGCACCTATCGTCGAAGGAGTCAAAACTGAGGATGACGAACGCGCTCTTTGGGATACTATGGAGGTTGAGGTCCGCAAGTCATAGATTGTGTCCAGTCGTAACTGGGCATGTTGCTGGAAAGGTGTCCCGGGAGCTGCACGGACTTTCGTTACACTCGAGGGTGCCTTCCCTTCGGCGGTCGCAATATACTTTATATCCGTACTCCCTACTAAGCCGGCCTAGTTGCGTGTTTTTGTGTGCCGAGTGCCGAAATGGTGACGATGGCTTTTCGGGCGAGGCTCCCGCGGCATAAGCGTGTAAATTTCGAGAACTAGAAAAAGTAGACCCTGTCCGAGTCTGGTCCACGACAAATCCTTTCCCCTCCGCAATCACCCACCTACCTCTCCTACTAGAAAAACTCGTACAGTGTAAGGTTCTCAATGACGTTCTTGACGTTCTCCAGAAGCTGATCCATGACTTCAGACTTTTTACAATTTCATTCCGAACTGGACGGCCACACTAGACCGCCGTAACGCTCATTTAGCCCTTGGTCAGCACCTTCAACCGCTAACGACCGGTCATGTCGATACGGATACCAGCCTCTCGTCAGCCTCTGACACCTGGAGGAATCGTGTTTGCCGTCGTGGGCAGTAACGCACCGCGATTGCTTGCCATTTCGCAAGCCCGAGCATTTCATGCCCGTCCGCATCGCTTAGGTATCCAGCAGCCATCAGCACCTTCGGTGCCACTAGGGGCTCGTACTATCGGAGCGTTATCGCCATCAGCATTGCAGCAACAACAGAAGCGTTATGTTAGCAATACGAGTCCAAAATCAGATGGAGAGACGGCCCCAACAGCATCCTCAGATGACAAAGCTCTGAGCAAGGAGGAACAAAAGTTGCCACTGGCAACGAGGGCTTGGGCGAAGGTTAAGCATGAAGCTGCTCATTACTGGAACGGTTCGAAATTGCTGGTTGCAGAAGTGCGGATCAGTTCACGACTTTTGCTGAAGCTCATGAGAGGAGGCAACTTGACGCGACGAGAGACCCGCCAGGTATGTGAAGACTAAAGTATCTCTCCCGATGAGCATAATTTCTTACTTGCTGGGTGATTTCGTCAGTTGAGACGAACGACTACAGACCTTCTACGTCTCATTCCGTTCTCGGTGTTCGTCGTCGTGCCATTCATGGAACTTTTGCTTCCTGTGGCCATTAAACTATTCCCGAACATGCTGCCCAGCACGTTCGAAGACAAATTTGCCGCTGTAAGACCATTCCTTTCGTATCTACTCTACGTATTTATCCTAAAAGTCTTCACCATCATAGGAAGAAAAAGAGCGCAAGCTTATCCAGGTTCGCCTCGAGATGGCCAAATTCTTGCAGGACACGCTGCACGAGTCTCCTCTTAAATCGAACGCCAAAATCGTTGGAACTGAAGAGTTCAAGCAGTTCTTCCGAAAGGTATGCAACTTTGACAAGCATGTTTGGCACGCCGCTCACAAGCCGCCCAGGTCCGGTCAACCGGAGATCCGCCGTCGACGGACGACATCATCAACGTTGCCAAGCTGTTCGACGACGACCTCACTCTCGACAATCTTTCACGACCTCAACTAGTCTCTGTGTGCCGTTACATGAACGTCAACGCATTCGGAACGGATAACTACCTCCGAAGTCAGATTCGTGGCAGGTTGGAACGAATCCGAAAGGATGATGCTGTAAGTCCCTCGGCCTTGTTCCGTTCGAAAATGACCTGACATCCCGGCTTGGCGCTCAGGTCATCTTTGAGGAAGGCGTTTCATCACTCTCTACCAAAGAGCTACAGCAGGCGTCTCAATCTCGTGGTATCCGAACGATCGGAATATCACCGTCAAGGCTGAGGGAGGAATTGGAGACCTGGATCGACCTTCATTACACGAACAAGATCTCTGGTGTTCTTTTGATCCTCAGTCGTGCCTTCGATTGGGTCCGAGTTAGCAGCGGTGATAAGAGTGAAGGTGTCATTCGCAGTTTGCAGAGCGTACTCAGCACTTTGCCCGACACTTTGGTAAGATTCTCGCAGGTCCCCTGATGTGACATACATCGCTAACAGGCATCCGTGGAAATAGTTGAGCGAAGCTGAGGTTGAAGTTGACGACAAGGCTACTTACAAGCAGAAGTTAGAGGTCTTGAAGCAACAAGAGGAGCTCATCGAGGACGAAGCGGAGCAAGAAGAGGTTCGCTTGATGATCGTGTCTGCTGCTGATCGATGGCTGACCTCGTCTGAATCTGCAGAAAGAAGAAGAGGCGCGCAAGTTGGCCAAGGAAGCAGAGGAGAAGGCGAGGCGAGAAGAGGAAGCATTTGTGCGGGAGCTTTTGCCGGACTCTGAGGTTTGAACTGCTTTCGTTTGCCTGTCGGAAATGGGGGCTGATTTAATCCTTCCAGCTTGAAGAAGTCCCTATAGCCGAAGAGATCCCTACTGCTGCGACCGATGCACGGATGACTGCCGAGCAGCTCACCGAGCTCGGACAAGCGCTGGCCATCCTGTCAGCCAAATCTACTGTCATACAAGAACGCGACGAACTTCGCGAGTTGGTCGAGGAGTACAAGCGAGAGAACGAAAGCGTGAGTTCGGTTCTGCTTCTGTCAGCACCAACTGAAGACTAAAACATGTGTCTAGGAAACTCCATCGAGGCTCATTCTCAAGATTCAGTCCATGTTGGACAAGATCGACAAACAAATCGAATCATACGACTCCAAAGTTGGAGTCTCGCTTGACCACATCAGCGTCGATAGCGAGGGTCGTCTGACTGTTGGTGATGTGGAACGGGCCTTGAAGCTCATCAAACATGCACCAGATGACGATGCAATCTCTGGAATCTGCAAGAAGCTGGATATTGATGATGACGGTCTTGTGGTGCTCAGTGATGTTATGGACTTAATCAAGGACGAAGGCCTGGGTGTCGTGGTAGACGATGCTGAGGAAAAGCTCGCTGGTGCTAGTCGCGAGCTGAAGGATGACAAGCCTCGGAAGGAGGATATTTTACAGAGCAGCTAGATTCCTTATAGATGGACACCTAATACATCGAATCACTAGTACTGGGCCATTTCCTGTATTTAATTGAGCCGCCAGCGGTCTAAAGTTCAGATGGGTCGTTGCAGTTGTTGTACCCAACGAGCTTTGGCTCCCTGGCAAAATTACGTAAGCTCGTTGGCATCTTCGACTTCTTCCACCACCTCTCCCTCCAACTGCAAATAACGCTTGGCGGTAGCTGTCGAAATTGCGAACCTGCCTATTTCCCACAATCTGCCGGAAACGGCCAAGTTGAAGAACCAGTCCGTTGGTCTGGAGGTCGGCGACCGTTTGTCCAGTTCGTCCGTGATCTCTTCGACGTCGACCAAAGTAACCCGGTCTGGCTCCTCGATTGCATAATGCAAAAGCGGCTCACTGTACAGCTCTTCCTTGGCGATAGGGAAGTAATCGCCATCTGTCTCCTCGTCTCCCATGTTCTCCGCGTCCAGGAAAAGGAAGGAAAGCTCAGGCGCAGCCTGATCGATGAGCTCTGCAAAATCCTCGTCCGTTTCGATCCCGCCTGCGAGTCTCGGGTTTAGGCAGCACATTAGTCTCAAGCTCTTGGACTGGACAATAGCTTCGATGAACGCCTCCTCCAGGATCTCTGGGTTGTACAACGCGACCCGCTGGATCTGAGGCCAGTGGGGCCAGAGGACTGGCCCAGTCATCCAACCAAGTAGATGTGCTTCGTCCCGGACAGAGATGAATTCCTTGACATTGACGAACTGGTTGAGCGCGTGCGTCATCCTGAGAACGCTGCTTTCTGGATTGTCATTTGGGCTGGGGACTCGATAAATCGATCGAAGAGGCATGTCGAAGAGAATATGTGTGACGGTCTCCGATGGCAACCCTTGGAGTATGGTTATGATGAACTCCTGTTCCCACTCTGGGAGTACGAATGCGAAGCCGACGAAAGCAAGGAACTTTACTTTGGGTGGTCCAGCCACACTGTCCTTGACGCGTTGAACAAAGCTGCTGATGTTTCGAGGAGTTATGTGGACTCGTGCATGAAGTACCTCGGTTGCAATGGAATGGAAGAAGTTGCTGGCGAGGCATAGACTGCCGAGATCCTGGCGCTGGGTTTGGGGGATGAGGTATTGGGACGGGTATGAAGGCATGCCGACGTTTTCGACTATCTGCCTATGGACCTCCGTCGGCAGCTCCGGGAGGTTTGGGGTCCCCTTGGTACTGTGAAAGGCAGCGATGAACGGCTACAGCTTACATTCGTCGCTAGCTTGGCCTACCTGCTTTCAGTCATGGCTAAAACACTACTTAATCGGTTGCGTGCGGACTAGCAGGGAAGATGCGAGTATCGAACCTAGTCCTTTGGGAATGCGTTGATTTGGGTCTGTCAGAGCTTCTTCTTGTCCAAAGGGGGCGAAGTGAGAGACTTACTTGTGCTAGAGGCTTTCACGTCGGTTTGGCTTGCAAGAAAGCGAAGGATGCCCATAGGGCTTTTAAATCAGGCAATGGGGAACAATGAGTTAAACTTTCAAAGGAGAACATGAGGTTTTGGAGGTGAGAGGACTTTGAAGCCATCGATTAAAAGTCCGTCGACAACGCCCCTGCTAGCAAATGTACATCGAGCAAAATTGGTCACAACATCGGGGTTGATATTCAAGCAAAACAGAGCGACAACCTTGGACTTGTCTGAGAGGTATACCATAATATATAGAACAAGGAACTGGCTACGTCCCACAAACGGTGGCGTCTCTGTAAGTGGTGGGCTGAGAGGACAAGCGAGCAAACTCCGTAGACCCCGTCGGTCCGCCTTCGCATTGATTTTCTGACAGGCAAGTACGTTGGCTGATTGAGAACTGAAGCCTACTTTCCATTCCAGTAAATTCCATCAACATCGTCATAGATAAGGGGGCTTGGCCGCAAAGACCTCGAGTATCAAGGGATACTTAAGCTCTTTAGGCTTCCGATCGGCGCACGTGATTGGTTTCAACACGTACTCAATTAATGCAGCCCATCATCCTCGTGAATTGTTCACAGCCACGTATGAGCAAAGAATTAAGTAAATGATCATTAGAGTCTAGAGACAAAACCAGATAATAGCGAAAAAGAGCATGGGCGAAAGTAGATTCGTAAGACACGTCTACTACGATTTTGAGGTCACGCTCATGGCTTGCCCTCGAACATCTTCTTGATGGCAGCGGAGGAGTAGCTCTTCGGGCGCTCAAGAGGAGCACCAAGGGCGCGGTCCCAGCAGAGCTGAGCGGCAACACCGAAGGCACGAGAGACGCCAAACAAGACGGTGTAGAATTGCATTTGAGAGAGACTATTGAAGCCAATGCGGTCAGCTATGAATAGACTTTTAGATGAAACATTGTTTGGCAACTTACCCGTAGTAAGTGAGAAGGACACCCGAGTGAGCGTCGACGTTGGGCCATGGGTTCTTGGCCTTGCCAGCCTCAAGGAGAACCTTGGGTGCAATGTCGTAGATCTGGCCAACCATCTTGAAGAAGGGATCGGTGGGCAAGTGCTTCTGAGCGAACTCGCGCTGAGCAGTGTAGCGAGGATCCTGCAGGGTACCAGTCAGCGGTCTGCTGTTTAGGTTATAGCAAGACGCGAGCTTACAGTCTTGCGGAGAACAGCGTGTCCGTAACCAGGAATAACCTGGCCAGAGTTGAGAGTGCCCCAGATATACTCGCGGACAGCGTCGTCGGATGGGTTTTCGCCGAGCTGCTTCTTCATCTTCATGAGCCAGACGAGCACTTCCTGGTTAGCCAAGCTAAGATGATCGAGCATATATCAGCTGCTAGAGCATACACTCAATAAGGGGCGCGCGGTACTCACCCGTGAAGTGGGCCAGCGAGACCGTTCAAGCTAGCAGCGAAGGAAAGGAAGGGGTCGCTGAGAGCGCTACCGACAAGCTTGCCAGTGTGAGCGGAGACGTTGCCACCCTCATGGTCGCTGTGAATGGTGATGTACAGACGCATCAACTCGACGAAGGCCTCGTTGTCACCGAAGCCCAAGAGGGTGGAAAGATTGGCCGAGTAGTCCTTGTTCAAGTCGATGGCGGGGAGCTTGCCATCACCGTAGACATTGCGGTAGATGCGACCAGCAATGGCAGGGAGCTTAGCAATGAGGTCCATGGAGTCCTCGAAAGTAGGTCCCCAGTAGTCCTTCTTGCTGATACCCTCCGAGTAAGCCTTGGCGAAGGCAGAGTCGTGGTTGAGCTGTGCAAATAGTAGTGAGTTGAAACCGAAGACGCAAATCGTTTATAAATGGAACATACAGCAGTAACGGCCAAAGAGAACTGGCTCATGGGGTGAAGAGTGCTCGGGCACCGGTCGATGAGCTCCTCGACGAAGGAGGGGAGGGAGGCGCGAGCAGCCCACTCAGCGCTCAAACCGCGAACTTGCTCCTCAGTGGGGATTTCACCAGTGAGAAGGAGCCAGAAGAGACCTTCTGGCAGCGGTTCTTGGCCACCGGGTGCCTTCGGGAGGGCCTTTTGGATGTCTGGGATAGTGTGACCACGGAAGCGGATACCCTCTTCCGCATCGAGCACAGAGCCTAAAATGAATCAGGATAAGAATCAGTATGTGTTGGGCGCTCATAATGAGCGCATCGAGCGTACCATCCCAGAGAAGAGCAGGAAGGCCTCGCATGCCACTACGCGAGTGAAGCAGTCAGATTAGCGATAGCGGAATAAGAATTGCAATTTGGACCGCAGCGACTCACCCATAGACCTGGTCGACGGTAACAGGTCCGAAAGCCTTCTTGCCGTGTTCAGCTCGGATGGCTTTGACCTGCGTTCGTGGAAATCGAAGGTGCCAACCCGGTCAGCCTCGGGCGCGACGTCATTTTCGATCAAGCAATTACGCACATTCTCGATCTCCTTAGGAATGAGCTCAGCGAAGCGCTCCTTCAAGGTTTGGGGCTTGGAGGCCATGCCTCGTAGTGACCCGAAGCCAGTCCGGCTTGCAACGGGGAGACGAGCCTAATTTTCCAAAAAGTTCAGTCGATGCCCGACGCATCGGACAGAAAACAAGGAACGTACCTGGTACTTGAGAGCAGCGCGGAGAGATGCAGCCATTGATAGAGCTGTTTTTTAGAAGAGGATGGGAGAGAGGAAGAGGGTAAGAGCAAGAGTGGGACGGAGGAGAGTGGGATGCGAAGAGTGACGCTCAAAATCCCGAATTTTAGGACACCTGAGATGGGGGCTTTCCCGCGGTTCCCCGTTCCATCGTACCACCTCGGCCGATTCCCCGGCGCGTCCCGACCCCAACAAAAGCACTCTACGTACGTTAAACCCTCAGGGACGGTGACAATAGCCAAGTAAAAACAACGACAAAATTACCTGAGACGCACGAATTTCAAACTAGAAACGAAATTAAAGGAGGCAACGAATCTTTTTTCGGCAGATCATCTCTTCGGAATGCAGCATGAGACCGTGGAGGAGGCGAACTAAGCACTGTGAGAGGAGAAGAGAAACAAATCCTTGCTTATCCTGCAGGTATCAACACCCCGACGCGCTTTCTGAGCAGCGTGAACCTGCTGTGGAAGTGGTATGCTTTGCAAGGAATGGCTGTCGACTTCCGAACTTTGCGCGATGCGACCCTGCTAGACTTGAAGCCACAAAACACAACCTCGGGGGGAAGCTGCCATCTGGTATATTTCATTATGAGTATGAGACCAACTGTGTGGAATTCGAAGAACTATCAAGGCCAACGTGTGGGGGCGGCTGGCCAACTGCGATGAGTTTTGCGGCCCGGCCCCGCAAATGATGGGGAATTCCCTCCCCAGCCGAGACGAAGGCAGGCATCGCTCTTATGAACGTTACTATTACATGGAAAATCAAGACTGATTAGAGGTAGGTGGTGCTGTATCCGATATAGAACGAGGATGAAGCACAACATGAGCGAGTGGGTAAGAGAGGCCGGCCATCAGGTCCCTTCGCCAAGCGCCCGGTTTTCAATGATATCACAAAGAATTAAATCCTAAGTATAAAGGTCTCTAGGGTCATTTATAGGCTTCTTCGTGGTTCTTTTGGCTTGGTTTTTACCCCGAGGGACGCTTTTCGTCGACGGACAACCATGCAGCGGGCCATGCAGAGTGCAACCAGGACAAATACGCATGAAAGGCTGACGAGCACGACTCCGGCGGAGAGTATAGCCCGTGAAGGACCGAAAGAAATCACCGCCCCTCCGAGCAGAAGAATGCCTGAGAAGATGAAGACTCCCGACAGCATCGCAAAACCTTGGAGCCACTTGTGCTCCCTAGATCCGTGAATGATCGGCCCCACTCCAGAAACAGTACCACCGGCTCCAGACAGCACAGTACCAAGGGTGAAACAGGTTGCCGACCACGCTAGGATGCCCCGAAACGTCCTATCGTCATCTTGGAAGACACCACTGAACGCGGTCCCGGCCCCTAGAAACAGCGTGGTCATGACTCCTTAAAGCAGATTGACAACGCGGATCGCACTCACCAAAAAATGCGATGGCCGCAAGAATTCCAAACCTTTCGTTGTAGCCTTGAACGAGTTCGGGCTCTACAACAGGATCGGCCGTTCCTATCCCCAAGGCTTTTGCCACGCTGCGTCAGTTTATTCGAGGAGAAAGATGGTTGAAAAATACCTACCCTCGAATATTCCGGGTTCGTTCGGAAGATTTTGTGAATTCTGTGCTAGCTGGATACCTTGTCGCGTAATTTCGTCATGGTTGGTTTTTGCCTGGGACTAAGGCCAAACCAACGGGGAGGATCACTGAGAAATTCAGTCAAGTCGAAGAAAGAGCAATGTTTCATACCATCTCGTAAGATTGTGGTTCTGGTAAAACCACAGACCGGCAACAGCGATGGTTGGCCGAAAGGTGGCGCTTCGGCGCTTGCTTATGTAAAATGTGGACTCGTTGATGTGCGTCATATGTGATTACCACAATCGTGTTCCCGCGAAATACTTCCTTCGACAGCGAGAGTCTGTTGTCCCTTGTCAGGTATTTGTCCCCAGACAGAACTAAACAAGAATTGCATTGATAGCAGATGCAGTGAAATGCTCTCGGGACCAAACACGGCGTCAAAGACCTCGTCGTCTCTGTCCCAGCGGAACACCCCATTCCTTTGACCCGCCGACAATGCACGAAGCAGTCACGAGAACCACAACAGAACCAACCACGAGCACAACCCCGGGCCCGCTACAAACACAGCAGTTGAGACATCGAAGGATATGAAGGTTGTGCCAAGGAGAATGATACCAACAAAGAGGAACGCGGCAGACAACAAAGCAAAGCCCTGGGCCAGTTGTGTGCACATACTGTTTCGCTGATAGGCCCCACGCCGGTGACGACACCACCAGCTACTGCTAAGACCGTGGCAAGAGCAAAGCACGTAGCTGGTCGGGCCAGTATGTCGTTGAAAGCCCTGTGATTGAATTGAAATATCGGACTGAAGGCTGCCGCCGCACCTGGGGAGACGCGAATGTTTGAGGAGTCTGACGAATAATGTCAATGGATCGCTTATCAAAGATCCCAATACCTCCGATGATGCCAAATTACGTGTTGTACGCTCCGGCGAGATCTTTTTGGGCTTTCCCTTTCAAGCCCTGCAGATCCCCAAAGGGGCAGGGTGAAGGGACCACCATTAGGTCCCCTCGCTAAAGTACACACAGCATCAGTGGAGTTAGAAGGCAAGAATATCAAACATATGCGCATTTAGAGTATTCCGCTCTACCTTAGCTGGTATAAGATGACTGTTGGTATGCCTCTTTTTACGTTTTACTTTGTCGACGTTCTAGAGGTCCTTATGAGAACTACTCCAAGTTTCAACGGCGAACAAATCACCTCCGCTGGCTTTGACCACCCTCTGAATGAAACCTGGGGGGCGCCTTCGTCCCCTGGCTCGACGCGACTGTCTCTGTCAGTGACCGTTGTAGGCTATGCTAGACATGGCAAGGTGAGGAGATGAAGACAGGTAAAGGCACGCGAGCGCAAAAGCAGGTAACGGGGAACAAAAAAAAAGTTGAAACACGACGAAAAACAAGTTCGTATTCAGGAATGCGCTGCAATCAAAGACGCATAGTCCGTCGAAACTGCTCTAGGAATCACGAGAGAGAAAACTAGAATAGATGATTCATCGCTCCACGTCTTCATAAAGGTAAAAGCATCCGTGTCCTACGATATCTTTCACCAAATCAAGAGTGTCTTCGTCGGCTTCGTCAGGAGCATGGCTTATCGATATCTCCTTAAATGCAGGGGGACGATTTCGCCTATTATCTGAAACGTTGTCTCCTATTGACCCTTCAGTCCCATATCGAGCCAATACCATGCTCAGGAGTCGTGAAGGGTCATAGTAGCAATCGCAAATACGTAAAACCTCCAACTCCGGCAGCCCCCACCCATTACTTGTAGTGGGATTGGACATGTATGTGAACAGAGGTTCGAGACCACAGCAACTGACTGAGAATGTATGGATACGCTCTACACTGTCCAACTTCCGCAGAAACTGCGAAAGTTGAAGATCGCCAGAAATATCGAGATCGATGCTGATAGATTTTGGTGGGAATCGATTGGCATCCTTTTCAAGCAAAACCACCTCCACCAACTCGCTGGCAGGCTGGTTCCGCGCCGTAATGTCAAAACTCCCACCTATATGATCTGTTTCAATTGGATACCAGCCAAACTCTGCGTAGTTTTGGCAGATTGTGATGCTTAGTTCGTATTGCGCATTGATAACTGTGGAAAACAGTGCACGAGCGTGTTTGATAACGGAAGGGAGAAGGTGCCCTGAATCCGAGAAGTTGAGATCGAGAGAGACGAGTTGAACTGAAGGCGTATGAATTGTGTCCATGAATCCAAACGTCCAGGAAGGGCTGAGGGGTGACAACGTCATGGAACGAAGTCGGGCCAATGTGAAGGGATGTTCCCTCGGGGAAGTCTCGACGTTCGCTACCGGCTTGAGTGATAGCATCAGTTCCTCTAGCCCGGGACACTCCCGTAGCATTCCCAACATCTCCTCATAGGATGGGGCAAATTCACCCAGGCCTGAGAGTGAAAGATACCGCAGGTCACCCAGGACCCAGGACCGCCATGGGGCCGCCACTCCGTGCAAGCCAAGGCGGCGAAGTCGAGGACCGGTTGCCTGAAATATGTCGCCTCCGTTCTGGATATCAACCCGGCATGGTACCGAGGATTTCACTTCGAGGCTCTGCAGTCGCGGCGCAGGGGCGGTCATGATGCCCAGAGCTGCTTCAGACGACGCAACTATGAGTTGGATGGAGCGCCATCTTGTGGAATGCGTAATCAATGTATCTAAAAATTCACTCCATTTCTCCGGGACGTTCCCCCAAAACCTAACAGGGCTAGGCGTCAAGGTCCCAAGAATGTTTAGAGGATGGTTCGCTGAGAGAGAAATCGCGGTAGAAGTGATGGCTGCCGGGTCGAGGATGTCAATAGTGGTCCATAATGATGGCGTGCTTCTGATAACGTCCCTCCATCCCTTGCAGACCTGACAAAGAGTGACAAGGCGGCCCAGGTGTGTCCGACGAGACCAGCCGCGGGTCCGGAAAGGCTCCAACGCTCCAGTAACTATTTGTACAAAAATTTCAATCGGAAGCTGATGTAGTGGTATCATTCTGTTGTGTTCTGTGTGAAGCGCCGACATCCTACGGAAAAGATGACCTTGGACGGTATTAAGTGTCGATTTGATTGCGCCCGCGTAGTTGTCAACTTGAGCTAGCATCTCATTATCGGTTCTCGTATCTTCTCGGTAACTTGATATGTGTAATCGTATTAAGTGAAGCCAGAGCCCTGTTAGAATCAAGTCATCGGGCGCCCACTCAGAGATAACGTACCCCATCCCCTCCAGTGCGTTTTTGTTTTCATCGTAGATAGACTGCAAGAGGATATCGATAGCGAATTCGACCGTTGCCATCGTCGCAGGATTCATGTTTACTGTGGTCCAACCGCAGGCAGCTTGAGGAACTTTAACTGGTTAAGAGGTCTTAGAAGGCGAGTGGGAGTGCAAGTGGAAGTGGAAGTGCAAGTGTATGTCGATCCTCCCACGGTTGATCCTAGTGAGGATCACGTGCGGCGCCCTTCACCAAAGGGTGGTTTGCTTGGTATGATTATCTGCTAATTAACCAGCTTAATTGACCGTTATAAAACCTCCTTCGGGAGAAGTTCAACCGCTGCCATAACAAATTTCAGATCACGGTAGTCGCCTGAGGTTATTGTGCCAATTTCTCAGCGCTGTCGTCAACCCGACAACACAGCAGACAGGTCCGCAACAATGAACGTTTTGCAAGCGTACGGCACACTATCAATTGAGCGTTAGGGCCAACATAGTGACCGGCTTTCCGAGACGAGTATCTCCACCTTTAGCGACGTCAGCGCTGGTGTAGTCCGTGTCATGACCAAATTCAGGTACGGCTGCTTGTTATATGGAATAGAAAGACAGCCGACAAACACCGCCGAATATGGGTAGGAATAGATCCTGCAGAGTGTGATGTCAAAGGGTCAGACACCAGACATCAAAAGCCTCTAGGGAGAATGTGATGGCTGATCTAGAAGACTCCACCAAAGAACCCAGCTATTGAAGTTACATCCGCGCTGCCGCTGATCAGTATTAGCTGTGAATGAGACTTTGAAGCAGGATTGCGAGTTTTATTGATGTATGCAGCCTACCTACAAGCGTCGAACTGGCGAAATCAGGGACAATTCCACGCAGCCAGCTTTTCTTATAGCCCGAGGGTGGCCTCAGGCGAGGAGAGGGCAGGTCCCCACCTCTGAGGTCAATCATAAGGGCGATCATCACTTCGCTGTCGGGGACCACCGTAGGTTGTGCCAACGCATAGAGGTCAAGAGTTAACATAAGCGAGGGAAAGGGTACAGGCAAGGCTGCGTGGGGATGGAGAACATTTGAAACGGGGCCAAAGGGAAACTCTGAATCGAAAGGCGACAGGAGAAGAGGCAAAGCCAACGCATGAGCACTACTTGGGGAGAGAGCAAACGGCTCGATTACCTATCTCAATGGAGTAAGCCTCCGAGCTAATAACCATATGCGACGGGGGAAAGAGGATGCAACCTTTGGCAAGGAACTTGCTGGTCGATCTATAAGTGTCACGCCTTAGGGCTATTTTCAGAGCACCCCTGCACAACCTTGCGCATGATAACCAATCTCTCCCAATCTGTAAATGTTGATTGATACATTTTTATAAGCGCTCAGGGGGATTCGAAGAAGGACTTGCGGATTTGACGCGATGTGAGCTTGAACGGTGAGGGAAATCTCAGGAGATCTCGGTTGCACGCCGTTTGCTCTGAACGGGGACCAAATCACCCCTCAGCTAAGATGTAGGTGAGTGAATCCTGAGACTGGACTTGCATCCGGATCATCCCTGTATGTAGAGGACACTCTCATTTTCGATTTCAGGGCCCTCTGCGTCATGGAGCATAGACTCGAACCCCCTAAACTCTGAGACTTGCGCAATTATTGGATCGAAGGTACCGATCAAGAAAGTCGATCATAGTGGACTTGATTTAGCAACATGGAGCAGAGCAGATGATCACAAGTTCCCATTCAACCTGCCTTCGCTCTTCACCGCTGACTGAGCTTCCACTTACATGCAATAAAGTCAAAGCGCCCTAGCCATGTAGAAGCGACCTCTGAATGGGGTTAGACCCAGTTCACGAATGACGATGACGATAGCGCGTCCCTGTTACTAATCTTAGCCTCCTCACGTGGGCGTGCGTTGGGGTCACCTTGGCGTGCGCTTAAATTTGGGATTCCATTGTGTCGGTTTCCACTCATTCCCAACATTCCTTCCAGAGACCATAGAATCGCTTAGGTTCTAGCTTCGAAAACATAGATGCGTAGACAGATTAAAGGACCTAATTCTACGAGCCTTACGAGCCTTTCGGCCAGCCAGCAATATCTCCGAACTAAACGACTGATGATCCAAACGTCTCCGCAACATAAGTTCATGGCACAGAGAAACGATGCATGTAAAATGATGTAAAATAAGCGGGGAAAGATGCAAACTCGATTCAGCGAGACAAGCGAGGACCCGGACGTCGATCGCTCTCGGGGGACCTAGCGCGGTCCGAGCTAGGACCACTGCTATTGGTGTTCGTACCATGCGACTTCTTTCGAACTTCAAGGAACGAATCTTCTTCGTCATCATCCTCGTCATCATCGTCATCGTCATCCTCTCCGTCCCGTTCCTCGATGTGGTGGTCCGAAAACGAGCCCCGTTGGTTGTCCGAGTCCCTCGGGCTGAACGACTGATACGCCAAGGGACTTGTCTGGCCCGGAGCGCTGACGTGGTGGAACGGTCCCGAAGTATACGCCGTCAAGCTCGACACGACGTCCAAACTGAGGTTCGAGTTTCCTTGTCGGGGCGATGACGGTCCTGACGTGTGGCTCATCGCTGCAGACGACTGGTGAGCCGAGCCCAAGGGTGAATGCGCGGGTGAAGACGCGTTCGAAGAGCCTTGCCACGACGTCGGGTTGGTGTTCGGGTACAACGGCTCCCAACCCAATCCGCGATTCCGGATCGGTAAAAAGCCTCCAGCTCCGATCATCATGTCCGGATTCCCTTCGTCGTACTCTCCCAACTCGGATTCGTCGTCCGAGAAGCTGAAACTGACCCTGGTGTCGTCCGACAAGTGACCGTCCTCGTGGTCGTCCTCATCCGTGTCGTGCCATCGCCCCTTGGACCGATCTCGCAGCCGTCGAGGAGGTAAAGGAAGGTCCTTGTTGCCCCCAGGACTCAAGCTGGTGAAGCTTCTCGCTCCGATGCTGCTATCATCCGTGAACACCTCGTTGCTCGGCCTGTATCGCACCGTAGGGTCCGCCCTGTCCTTATCCGCCTCCGTAATCGACCGTCTGTTGCCCGGCCTCTCCATCGGATTCCTCGGCGTCGTCGGCGTTCCCATCGGATTCGAAGCCGGAGTCGTAGTGGGAGTCGGTGTGGGCGCGGTGATGGCCGTCAAGGGCGTCGTCGTCGGGGTCCTCCTCCTCGCGAACCGAATCCAACTGATCTTGCGCGTGACCTTTTCTGCGACACCAGGTTCGCTCTTGGTATCCTCCACGGAGAGGTGCTTGCCGTAGCTGTGACTGTGGTGGCTGCTATTGTCCATCTCGCTCTTGTTCCTCCTCAGCTCCGCAGAGAGCTCTTCGGCATCCACGGGTGCGGTCCTCGAAGTCGACGCGTCCGTCGAGACCGACAACGAAGAGACCCTCCGAACGTGGCCCATCGACGACGAATCCTCCGCGGACAATGGTGAGAGCAGCGCGTTGGTCGACTGCCGCCTGGGTTTCGGAGTCTGAACCGAATTGGCGTTGGAAAGCGCTGGTGAACGAACGGTCCTATCTCCACCACTGCCTTCCATATCCTCCGGCTCTCCAAAGAACGGCGCTCCAGGCATTTCAGGAGTAAGCGCTCCAGTGTCGATTGCAGACGATCCCGGTGCTGGGGACCTCGACCGCGGCGTCTCCATACTCCCCTGCCGATTCGTCGACGTTGATGATCCTCCGAACGGAGCCCACCTCCCGAGCGGGCTTCGTACGGGGGAGGCTTCCCGACTCTTGCCTTTTACCGAAGACGATCCTGGAAGCGCTCTTGGTTGGACAGGAGTGGAGGCTCTGAATCCCTTCTTCACGCCCACACTCGGTTTACTCGGCGTCGAAGACCCGGTACTAGCGGCGGCAGCAGTAGGCGTAGCGTACCCGCCACCAGTCTTCGAAGTGCTCTGCGTATGGGCCGTAGACGTCGACACTTCACTCGCGGCACTGCTCACGACGCTACCAGGACCGCCTCCAAGAACGTTGACGCTGCTCGTACTCCGACTCCTCAACCTCCCCAACAACCCTATCGTAGTCTTGGTCTTTTCTTTGATTTTCTTAAGCCTATCTTTCAACTTGGCCTTTCGGAACACGCCCTCGACGTCTGACTGCTGAACAACGACCATTTCTTCTTTTCTGGGATCGGTTTCGATGAGCCACAGTTCCGGGTCGGGTATGCCTCGCAGAACCCAAGGCATCCGCTGATGGTTGTTGTTTTTCGGGGGAATCAGGGTTTTAGTAAAGAGAAAATACCGGGGCTTCAAGTCAGCTCTGGAACGCCCCCAGATCGACTTTAAAATGCCAGGATGGTCGAAACCTCACCTTTAAATCCTGCAACGTGATCCTCTTCGTCGGGTCCTTCTCCAACAACCTCTCTAAAATCTCCACCACCTCGTACCCTTCCTGCTCATCCTCTTTATCCGTCCCCGCCGCACTAGCACCAGCAGCATCCTCCTTCCCACTCGCACCCATACTATTGCTCCTCCCATTCATCGCCAACATCCCAGCCACACCACCACCCCCCGTCGTTGTCGTCGCAGGCCCAGTCGCAACGCTCCCCTTCCTCGCTCTCCTCCTCCTCCTCGCGTCCCTCGCACCCCACCTGCCGCCAGTCTTCTTCTGATCTTTCCCCATCCGGTCGGGTACGACGAAATCCTCGTTCGGGATGATCTTGTACAGCATGAACTCCGTGGGGGCGTTGAAGGGGGGTTTGCCGAACAAGAGGCAGTACAGCGTCACTCCCAGAGCCCAAATGTCGATCGCGGCCGTGACGGGTGGGGGTGCTCCGGGCGTGGTCGCTCCCGCCGCTAAATTCGGCGGATTGGCCGAGGTCGGGCTGCTTAACCCCGCTGTGGGCGTAGAGGGTGAGGTGGGGATGGTGATCGGGGTGGTTTGAGACGAGTTGGACGAGTGTTGGCGGGATGGGAAGAATTTAGGGCGATGGGGACGTTCTTTCGGAGCTTGCTGCTGTTGCTGAGACGGTGGCGATTGCTGCGCGTGACTGTGCGATGACGACGAAGCCGACGCGGACGACGGCGCCCTCTGCGGAGTGCCCACACCACTACCCGCGCTCTCGGACGGCGGTACAGCGAGCATCATCCCGCTCGACATCGGCGCGGAACTCGGTAACCCACTTCCACCTCCTCCCATGAAATACATTTCCTCCGCAGCCCCTCCAAAGGTCGTCGGGCTGGGCAAGCTGCTCCCACCGAAGCTGGGGAGACTGCCACCGCTCCCGCCTTGATAACACAGTTCGGGCGCGAAGAACGCTGGGCTGCCGGCGGTCTTGCACAAGTCGGATTCGTCCATCAGCACGTCTTCGCCTGGCGCTCCTCCTCCACCGGGAGATTGTTGCAACGACGTTGGATCGTCGGCGGAATCTTGATGGGCTGGTGGCCGACGCGGACTCGGACTGCTCGTCCGGATCGCATTGGCTCCCGCAGATTGTAAACGTAAGGCGTAGGAGAACTGGGACACGCCAAAGTCGGATATCTTGACCGTTCCGTCGGATCTGACGAGCAGGTTTGCGGGTTTTATGTCTCTATGGATGATTCCTTGGTAATGTACTACCCGCGGGTTGGAGTAGGTTGAGGTAAGTTAAGGGGTACCGCGGAACGGAATAGTGAAAGATGAGCTTAGGCCATGAGGACGGAACGGAAGGGATCGAAAATGGGAGAGGAGGAGGAAACCGCTCACAATATTCGAGACCCAGGATGATTTGTCTAAAGATCTGTCTGGTCTGTTCGACCTCTAATGTTGGAGATTCTGTTGGAGGTGGTGCTCGCCATTTGAGTTCGCCGCCTTCCAAGTATTCTAAGACTGAGAGAGGGGGGGGGGGGTTCATTTAACCCAGGCCCACACGTTATTTCTCGCTCTACTTTTTCCCCAGACAAAAAAGGAATCGCGCATGTGCGTAAAAAAGAAGGGCTTACTGAGAAATATGCGTTTATTATGAGGATCGTCTATAACCTCTTTCAACTGTACGACATTGGAATGCTGGCACTTCTTCATGATCGCGATCTCGCGCTTGATCTTGTCCTCGGTCGTCCTCAGCTGCTGAGAGACGGCACCGGGCCCGACGCGAGCGTGCGGTCTGCCTCCGTGGTGCTGCTTTGCGTACATCATGCCTAGCCGTTTGTGTTTTGGTACGCGTTCGACGATCTTGATTGCCTGGACATGATAGTTCGGAGGGGAAATGAATGAACGTCACGCGCGCGTGAGTTACCGTCTGGACTGGTCTGGGATACACCCCGAGCTCCCGTTTGCTCGTCTCTCGCTGACGGACTAGGAGCGGAAACCACAGAAGGAAAAGGAAAGAGCAACGTACGACCATCTCTCCTGTACGAGAGTCGATGCCTCTACGGACGGTGCCGTGCATGCCTTTGCCGATGACCTCCATTACGATATACTGGTTGACCATCTTTCGGCCACTGCGATCGTGCGTGCCCAGGACTGCATGCTTGTTGGTGACGACGTCTGTTTGAAATACGTGGGCATGGTGGGTGGTTGGGGTGGTAACGGTTGAGGATGAAGCTGAGGGGGCGTAGGATGAAGATGATGAAGGTTGGCTGGTTCGATGGAAGAGGTGGTGGTGGTGATGATTCGAGGAGGAGTGGTGGGTGGACGAGGATGCTGATGAGGATGGTATTGGGGTTGTCGCTGGTGAAGATTTCATTGTGTACTAGTTGAGAGGGGGGTGGACGGTCGATGGGGGGTTGAAGAGCATTCGAAGGGAGGGTGAGGGGAAAGATGTGAAGATGGGGATTCGGGGATTTTGGGGTGTTTGGGCCGTTTACAATTGGCGCGCCGCTCGTCTCTCTCTTTTGGTCGGTCCACATCCCAAGCTTCGCGCTATCCCTTCCGGTATCTTGACCGGTATCTCACCCATCACTCCTCTCACCGCTAATCTCCTCCGTTCTTTAAGGGTAACCATCCAATGTACCCAAACATGACTCGATATTGCTCGCCTCGAAAAGGGTCGCTCATATATGACAGTACGTACATCAACGTCGACCCTCCCCGCTCACTTCATCCGCCTCTCCCGGCGGACAGCTTATAGCTGGTTGTTCCAAGTATGTACGTATACTCTTGTCATTTACGACGAGAAGCTCTTCTTGGCTTCCCCTTCGACAGACTTCACGCCCCCCAAAAAGCGAATAGAATTTTCACCTGATTATTGGGCCGCACGCGTCACTTTGAACGGAGATCACACTCACCTCCGAACCTTCTACCCCCGCATCCCCCCCTCGGACGTTGCATTTGGCTGTACTCTTGCCGAACATCCGCCGCCCAATTAGTGCTGTCTACCGAGCCACGCAGCAGCATCGTGCATGCACCTAATCCGTTTTCAGCTTATAGTTCCCTCCAATGACTGTTCGGAACACGCGTACCGGTCCTCAGATCCCAAGATCAACATTACAAGGATCGGTGGAGATTTCCTTTTCATTTCAGGGCGCCACATAGATGTTTGCATTGCTAGCGTGGTCCCACTCTCGGTCCGACCGATTCGGTCCATTCCGAGGGCACAACGCTCGATCACTCTGAACCACTGTCGTCATCGTCCCCACTGGCCTGCCAAATTCCCCGTTCTTCGGCCACCGTTCGTATAGGCAAATCCATCCCCATCATCCTCTTAGCATCACTAGACTCGCCCTCCCGCTGAAAAATGAACTGAC
>KN822943.1:486578-574046 GCA_000827465.1 Tulasnella calospora MUT 4182
GGGGGGGGTCAGCTTTCTTCCACGGCGTGGTCCTGGACGCCACCAACCTCACCCCGATCACGGTCATTTGATTGATGTTCGGCAGCAGGCCAACCCTAATCGCCTCAGTCGCTCTCGGCTTGCAAGCTATGACCCAGGTCAATGGAGCCGAGTATATCGGGTTGTCGTCGGACAACCCCCCCAACGGACCTTCAACCCTCGACGCGCCTAGAACAAAAGTAAGTCTTTGACTTTAGTCTCTGTTCTCCTTACTCAACGATGTTCAAGTCGAATCAGCACACAACGTCGCGAGTAGAACAGCGCGTATAGTGGGATCTCTCTGAGCACGAACGACGGCCAACAATGGCCTCGAAATCGGATTCCCACACAACATCATGCCCAAAACGGGAACTAATGGACGTATACGGGTTAAACGTGGAACCAGCCAATCTGAATCAGAGGCCATGTCCGAAAGTCGTGTAAACGGGTCAAAGGATCATCCATGACTAGGCCCACCCCAATCTGCAAAGCGCCTCGAGGGGAGAACTGTATGGCACAACGGGGCATCCCGGCAAGACCTAGCTTCCTTCGAGTTGCCATGGGCCGTTGTTTCCAGTTTCCGCACTGGAAAACCCCTCCAGCCTTAAGCGAGAGGGCGTGGTGCGACGTAATCGTCGCTGTGGGGGGTCCAATCTTACGCCAGGCAGAGAGAGATCGAAGCAAGACAAGGAGGGCTGGAAGGGGAGGAAAAGAAGACTTCCGAGTCTCTGCTGACCCACCCTCCCACGTCCTTTAGATACGCGCCGCGCCAATCTGGGGCAGAGCACCCTTTCCGACGGGCTCGGGAGTCCCCACGATAGGTCGAGGCCTCGAGTCCCTGTGGCTGAGGGATGAACGCTCAAAAGAAGAAGAAGCAAACTGTCGGGCCCGTTGTGGACTTTGGAAGCCCAGACCATTTCATAGAAAGATGGATTTGGAAAAGAAATAGAAAAAGATTTTGAATTTGAAAGAACGCGCACTGTATTGATCTGGCTTCCAAAAACGGTTCGTGATTCATTGCGAAGCAGCTACCCAAGGCGGAAACTGAAATCGTCCAGCCATGCAAAAAAAAGGCAAAGGGGATCTCAAGCCGAAGGAAGTTCATAAGTATGGGGGATAAGGGAGAGCGAATGGATTGGGTTAGACATACCATATTGGTGAATCTTCATTTTGCTTTGATCCCAGAGCACGCGAAAGCGTCACTGTCACGAAAGATCCTGCCAAATAAGGCGCTATATTCTGTGGCAGATGAACGGTTAGGTTTGAGGGTCGGCGGAGAGCAACCTCGGCCCCCCCCTCTCCCAGTCCACAAAACCCACCCCCACTTCTTGAGATAAAACCTTCGTCTACTCGCAGTTCCGAAGGTACCCGTAATATTGAGCAGAAGCGCAATCCCAGCAACAGCCCAAGGACCTCCACTAAACGCCGTTTTCAGAATCTCACCGTCATAAGCGACAGTTGTCCGATACACCTCAACGCAGCGACAATCAAGCTCGTGGGGGTACCTTTTGCCGAACCCACGATTGCTCATAGGAGGACGCTGAAAACGAAAAACCCAAACCCATTGCGACGCTGAGCCAGCCAAGATCAGCAGACTTTTCCTCGCTTGAATTCATAGAGCAGGGCACTATAAATAGCACATGAGAGGAGCTTGATACGAGTTAAAAAGGCGTAAGAAAGTTTCCCTAAGCGGTCCTGAGCGATATGGGGATCGGGTGAGGAAAAAAGGCATGGTAGAGGAAGAGGAGGAAGGGGGTACTCGTTTTCGCCCGTCTGTCAGCTCGGAACAGACAAGCGCAGATAACATGCCCAAAACGAGAACTAATGGCAAGGAAAGCTGCAAGTACGGATAAATGTTTCCGATGATATCCGTGAGCTTGAAACTATCACCGAAGGGGATTTCGGAGCGAGCGCAGCTGGACCTTCGTCCTCTCCTCAGGAGCACGTTTCACCGGCGCCAATCGACCCCTCTTCCTCTCGTACTCACGACGCATCCCTCCCGCCATTCGTCAGCTACATCCTTCCCGGCGATCCTGTCAAACAGCTCAAAAACCTCTCACTCACTTTGAGACTCAGGGACAGAATTCCTTGGCGCGCAGATCGGTGCCGGAACTATTTTGGACGGATTTGGCAGGAAGGGAAGCGATGTTTGACTCTCGTTTTGACGCTGAAAACAGTTCGCCGCGCTTAAGGGTATCGCTACCGAGGAAGTTCAAGGTGGATTTGGGCCACAAGGCCTTGGCAGCATCGCTGACGGGCTAGAAGAACGGGATGAGCGGGAATCGCTAGCGCTTGGGGTTAGGGTTATGATGAGCTTCAGGGAAGGCGACACTGGGGTTGGATCTTAGTGAAGGTCTGTAGGCGCGCGAATTAAAACTCCCTCGCTGGTTCTTAGCGCTTGTACTAACCCTCAGTCATTTGAATTTCGTAACTTAAACGCGGAAGGACGAAAAGCGAAACGCTGTACCGTCCAAGCGGGTCTCGTGTAGGATGCGAAGATGAGGCATATATTCAACGACAAGGAACAGCGATCCCACTCAATTTCCGTCATAAGCCACCCACTAACACCTGCTCACTCGCGCTCTCTTCTAAACTCACTCTGCAAAACCTATTGAGGATGACAGGTTTGCCCGCGGAGTGCTCAGACGAGGAAGGATGCATCAACACGATTGAGAAACAGGAGGCGACAACCCTAGCCGCTGCTAAAATTAGGGCGGAAGTGAAACCGCCGCGAGGACTCAGCGCCCGTCTGGTAGGTGGATCTTTCCTTGAACACTGAGTGAAAACGCCAACAGGTAATCATAATCCAATTCCCCAGGAAGAGGCTCTTCGATCTGTGAGAATGCTTCGGATCAGGGGAGACAGGATCGCCCACCGGCCGATCAGCTCCGCCAAGGCAGGTGGCAATGCAACCGTGGAGCACGCTTGGCTTCGCCCAGAAGAATCCTTCTGGCCTTCAATGGATCGGGGTGTAGATGTCGCGGTCAAGAAGCTGCGTGTGGGCGATAACACCGATCACGACCGAGTTGTTGCGGTAAGCCTTGGAGATTCTTTGATTAATTAACTTCTTTACACGATTCTCACTCGGTTCCACTCCGTGTTAAGGCCCTCATTCGTGAGGTCAGCCTACTGAAATCTCTCAATGACGACCATATTGTGAAGATTCTTGGCTTTGTTGAAGCTGTTGAGTCGGGCATCGTTTGGTTGATCTTCAGTTGGGAGAGGAATGGCAATCTACGGGAGTTCATCAGGTCCAGAAATTGGCAACTGCCGGCACGCATGTCATTGGTGAAGGCACCCCATTTGTTCAGACAAGTACTCCTACTCACAAACTCTCAGATAGATGACATTTCCAGAGGCCTGGCTTATCTTCACCAAAGGAAACCCCCAATTTGTCACGGAGACCTGAAATCAGTAAGCTTGGAAGGTGCTCCCGTGGCCAATGTCTAGGTTGATGCTGATGGGCACACAGTTGAACATTCTTGTGAACAATAAAAACAGAGCTGTTATTACGGACTTTGGCTCCGCTTGCCCCATGGATCCCAGGTCTCCGGATCAGTCAAAGGCAAAAAGCATCCGGGGGCTCTCACTGACTGGGGATCCGGGACCCAGATCGCTGAACGTTGAGCTTACTCCATGCGAACCGTCGATCAGTGTTACAGGTCCAGCTTGGACAATCAGATGGGCAGCTCCTGAGCTGCTGGAGGGAGGATTGCCCAACTTGGCAAGTGACATCTGGGCATTTGGTTGGATCTGTTGGGAGGTATACAAGGGTTGCAGATCAAGTGTGCTGCATCGTCTTACCTCATTTCCAAATCAATTTATTAGGCTCTCACCGGCAATTATCCTTTTGAGGAGGGAAATGACAATGATGTTGCGATTGTTCTGCGCATCCTAGGAGGTGATATACCAGCCATCCGAGAAATCTCGGAAAGTAAGACTGTTTCGAAGGTCTTGTGTAATCTAATGATGGGGTGCTGGAGCTTTGACCCAAATGAACGGCCAGATGCTGTCAAATGCCAGGAGTCAACCTTGTGGATGGTAAGGCTTGAAGCCAGTGCGTGGTTTCAGAGAGCTTACAACCATTCCAAAAGGACTGGAGCATTCCCACACATTGGAAGCTGTACGAATATCACACCTCTCAAGAACAAGAACCCATGCAGATCAGTAAGCAGCAATCCCCAGAGAAACCCGTGGTCCAACCATGATGTATCCTATCTAGAGGGATATTTGGAAGATGTTAGAGAACTGTAATAGCTAGAGTCCTATCTGTGGGTATTTCTATCTCTAACCATGGGAGGGTGATCATAATCAAGCGAACCTTACGGACTCAGTGAACGCGGACCTGGCCTAAATGTTGAGCATTCATGCTCCCACTTCCAGTCCATTTCCGGCATAGCAGACCACTTCAGCACGGTCCTTTTCAACTTAGCCACAATTTCTGTGGCGCCATTCGGGCACGGACATCCAATTTAACAATAATTTCTCGTAGAGAACTAAATCCACATGTTAGCAATTCAGGGGTCTGGACCTATCAATTGGGGTTTATTCTATCCTTCCCAAGTTGGTTTAGTCCGGATCGCCCATTCAAGGATTTTTTCGGTGGGATCCAGGGTTGGCCCGACATCCAAGCGTTTGACGTCTCCTTGGCCCCCCTTCTCCAGACCCACCCTAAACCCACCGGTCGAGCAATATAATTTTCATCCTATGGTTAGGCTGCATAGCCCATATTTGAACTGAGATCACAATCTCTCTACCCACCTACCTCCCAACCTTTCAACTCCGCCTCCCCGTTTTACCCTGACACCCGTCAGACGGCGCGATCCGATCTTTGCTGGCTGTCTCCGAACACCCTCCGCCAAAAGCGCCACTCTTCGCGAGCCACGCAGCAGCATCGTGGAGCCCAATTTCCTCTCAGCGCTTAATTTGTAGGGAGTCGTTGACAGAGGTTAAACTTCTCCGGCTTTTCGGAATACGTATATCAGCCTTCAATTCAAATCCTTAGATCAACGTGCATGTTGGCGGAGATTTGGATTTTCATTTCAGATTTGCCCTGTCCAACAGAACGTTACAGACATGGGGCCATTGCGTGGATCCTACCCTCTGGTTCGACCGATTCGGTCTGTTCCGAAAACCAGCATCTGATCAGTTAGTCACTGTCGTCGTCATCATCCTGGACCTTCTCTCTCCCCCTTCCCTCTTCAGCCGTCGAATTCGCAGGTGATCTCTCCCTTTACATCATCGTTCTAGGACAGTTCACTTCGCCGAATGGAAGAAAGGTCCTACCCCAATTCGTGCCACAGCATCTCATCTAACGCATGTCATAGCTGTGGTTGCCATCAGTTCCAGGAGACGTTCCAGATCCTCGTCCTGCACTTCCATTCATGGATCACACCCGCCGGTCAACGGTGACATATTATGTACCTCGAACGACCATGCAGGTTGGCTATTACATAACACAACAAATAAGAATATCTCTGTCAAACACGGGCTGCGCGCGATTCATGCCTCAGAACTTATTATTTAGTTTTGACACGCGATGTACAAGGCTAACCAGGCTTCTAGCTGGTTATTGGACCTTCACACGATGACAGTTGTCCGTCACCCCTTCTTCGCACACCGAATCCCTTAGATCACAAAGTGCAAAAGCTAGTAACAGTTCTCCAAAGGAGTGTCCCCATGAGAGCGAGCCGAGAACCGCGCATTGAGGTCCAACCATGTCCCATCCAATCCATCGCTCACCCTCATCCCAATAACGGTTCTCTCTCCCCGTTCTTATCCAGGTCACTTGCACCTCTCCTTCTAACCACGTTCCCAAACGAAGCTCTCACCCAACCCACGATACCTCTAGCAAGCTGATCCCGCGCTTTCCAAATCAACGCCTTCTCGTTATCCACTTTATCCAACCTCAGCCGGCATTCCGGGTCCACGACGATCATCAACGTGATTATGACCGCCGCGATGGCCGACAAAGTGGCGCAAGAGGTGATCAAGAACATCATGATCACTGTGAACAGAGGAAAGAAAAGAACGGAGGGGGGAGTTTGGAAGAAGCAGGGAGGGAGGGTTAGAGACGGAGCGCCGACGAGGAGACCGATAAGTTGGGGTAAGGATGATTCGAACGTACTTTGAAGTTTAGCGGCTTGCTCAAGCGAACTTCCTCCTAAGATGGTCCCAGTCATCGTGCCAGGGATCGAGATCAACTACCGGGTTTCCGAACGTGAAAATGTGAGGGGTCAGCTTTCTTCCGCGGTGTGTCCTGGACGCCACCAGCTCACCCCGATCACGGCCATTTGATTGATGGTAGGTAGCAGGGCCACTCTAATCGCCTCAGTCGCTATCGGCTTGCAAGCTATGGCCCAGGTCAACGGGGCCGAGTATCAGGTTGTCGTCGAACAACCCCCCACGTACCTTCAAACCTCGTTGCGCCAAAAACGAGGTACGTCTCGACTTTATCTCTGTTCTCCCTACCCAGCGACGTTCAGGTCGATCAGTACTCCCGTCGGGAGCAGAACAACGCGTCGAGGAGATTTAAAACCTCTTTCAGGTACTCACTGGATCTCCCTGAGCACAAACGACGAGGCCACAACGATGCTCGAGATCGTGTTCCCACATAACATGCCCAAAACAGGAACTAATGGAGGTGCGGGTAAACGGGGAACCAAGCCAAACTAAGTCAGAGACCATGTCCGAAAAGTCGTGTAGACGGGTCAAAGGATCATCCATGACTAGACCACCCTATAGAACCTGCCAGCGCCTCGAGGGAGAACTGGACAGGACAATCGTGCATCCAGGCTAGACCTAGCTTCTTCGAGTTGCCATGGGCCATTGTTTCCAGTTTCCGCACTGGGTACCCCCCACCTCAAGCGAGAGGCGTAGTGCGACGTAATCTTCGCTCTGGGGGCTAATCTTGTATCAGGGAAAGAGATCGAAGCAAGACAAGGAGGGCTGGAAGGGGGACAAAAGAAGACTTCGAGTCTCTGCTGACCCATCCTCCCACGTCTTGCAGATACGCGCCGCGCCAATCTGGGGCACAGCACTTCCGACGGGCCCGGGAGTCCCCACGATAGGTCGAGACCTCGGACCCGTAGGGTTAGAGAAAGGGCAGTAAGAAGAAGAAGAAAACCCTTCGGGCCGTTATGGACTTCGGAAGACTGGGTCACTTCACTTCGAGACAGGGAGTGGGGATGGAGGGAGGTTGGAAAGAATTTGAAATTCGAACTTGGAGAAAAAGGAAACGTACTGTATTGATCTGGCTTCCAAAACGGTTCGTGATTCATTGCGAGACGGCTTCCCAAGACGGAGACTGGGATTGTCGAGCCCACCATGCAAAGGAAGACGAAGGGTATCTGAATGCCAGGCGAAGTTTATGAGTTTGTGAGACAAGGAACGGATTGGTTTAGGCGCACCATGTTGGTGAATCTCCATTTGCTTTGATTGTATACTATGTGAAAGCGTGGCTGTCATCAACGATCCTGCTGAGCGAGCCACCGTATCTCTGTTACGGAGGGATGGTTTGGATAGTGGACGACGACCCCGCCCCTCTTCCCAATCCACACCTCACCAACACTTATCCCTCTCATTAGGTTAAAAAAAACCTTCTATTACTCACCAGCTTCAAAAGTCCCCGTAACATTGAGCAAAAGCGCAATCCCAGCAACAGCCCAAGGTCCCCCGCCGAACACCGGTTTCAAAATCAACGTCAAGAGCGAAAGTTGGCCGATACACCTCAACGCAGCAACAATCAAACTTGCGGGAATATCTTTGGCTAATCCCACGACGGCCGATAGAAGGACGCTGAAGACGATAAACCCAAACCCGATTGCCACGCTGAGCCAGCTGAGGTCGGCGGGCCTTTCTCCGCTTGGGTCCATGTAGCTCTATAGTGGGAGAGATGAGAACAGGAGTATTTTTTGAGAGAAAAAAAATCGAGTAGAGTTCCCTAAGCGTTCCTGAATGAGATAGGAACTACTGTGAGATTTAAAAGAGAAAGAGAAAACGACAAAAGGATGTTGGAGGTACTCGCGTTCGTTGGGGTTTTTCGTTCGGGACTATTAGTGCGGGCACGATATATTTTGTGGTTCGGCGTAACGAGCTGCGGCCTATGTAACAATAAGGACGTACTATTATTTTTGTGGTTCGATGTGGATTTCGGAGATTACCTTCCCACGTCCGACGCGTGAAGCGGTGCGGGCACGCGTGCGTGCCGGGGACCAAGCCTTTCCGAGGCTCCAAAGCAAGCAGATTCAAGCCAAAACGCAGAAGAAAAAATCACCTTCCGACGGACTCGGGGTCCCCCAAGATAGGTCAAGGTCTCGAATCCTTAAGGTTAGAGGAAGGGCAGGAGGAGGAAGGAGAAAAAAACACTCCGGACCGACATGTCCCTCGGGAAGCCTAGGTTTACCACTTCACGCGAGGGAGGGGCTGGGGGCTGGAAGGATTTTGAAATTTGAAAACAAAACGAAAGGTACTGTATCGATCTGGCTTCCAAAACGTTTCGTGATTCATTGCGAAACGGCTTCCCAAGACCAAAAGAAAGATAAGTCTCAATTTTATCTCTGTGCTCTCTGTATATGTCGCAGCGACGATTAATCAGTGCTCCTTCCCAGGCTCACAACACGCGGGGGGAGCTTGGATTCTCTAGAAGTCGCTGGATTTCTCGGAGCACGAACGACGTTGCAACAACAATACTCGAAATTGTGTTCCCACACAACATGTCCAAGACGGGAACTAATGACAAGGAAAATGGTCAGTACGGGTGAAAGTGTCCGGGACCATCCGTGAGCTTGAAACTGTCGCCGAAGGGGATTTCGCAGCGAACGCAGCTGGACCTTCGTCTTCTCCTCATGATCAGGAGCACGCTTCACTGGCACAAATCGACCCTCTTCCTCTCCCTCGCATTCACGACGCATCCCTCCCGTCATTCGTCAGCTGGATCCTTCCCGGCGATCCTGTCAAACAGCCCAAACCTCCGACTCACCTCGAGACTCAGGGACAGAATTCTTGGCACGCAATTGATGCCGGAACTATTGGACGGACTGGCATGAAGGATCGGTGTCTGAAAGATCCTTTTGACGCTGAAAACAGTTCGCTGCGCTTAAGGGTGTCGCTGCCCGAGGAAGTTCAAGGTGGATTTGGGCCGCAAGGTCTTGGCAGCATCGCTGACGGGCTAGAAGAACGGGATGAGCAGAGTTTGCTAGCGCTTGTGGTTAGGGTTATGATGAGCTTCGGGGAAGGCGACACCGGGGTTCGATCTCAACGGAGGTCTGTAGGCGCGCGAATTAAAACTCCCTCGCTGGTTCTAAGCGCTTGTAATTCTCAGTCACTTGCATTTCATAAATTAAGCGCGGAAGAACGGAAAGCGAAAAGATGTACCGTCCAAGCGAGCCTGGTGTAGGATGCGAAAATGAGGCATATATTCAACGAACAGCGATCCCCCTCAATTTCCGCCATAAGCCATCCACTAACACCTGCTCACTCGCGCTCTCTTCTAAACTCACTCTGCAAAATATATCGAAGATGACAGTTTTGCCCGAGGAGTGTCCAAACGAGGAAGGATGCATCAACACGAGTGAGAAACAGGAGGCGACAACCCCAGCCACTGCTAAAAGGGCGGAAGCGAAACCGCCGCAAAGACTCAGCGCCCGTCTAGTAGGTGGATCTTTCCTTGAACACTGAATGAAAACACCAACAGGTGATCATAATCCAATTCCTTAGGAAGAGGCTCTTCGATCTGTGAGAATGCTTCGGATTAGGGGAGAAAGGATCGTCCCCTCGCACAGGACAGAAAGAGAGATTTGGTACCAAAAAAACATAGATGGTGAAATATGCATGGAATTGCCTAATGCCGTAAGTTGCTTAGGTCAAAAGGTGCAAAGCTAGTACGATTCGCCGAAGGAGCGTCCTACTGAGTGGACCTAGAACGACGCAGAGAAAGCTACCCTTCTCATACGATCCACAGTCCGTGTTCACCCCAACAATGGCTGCCTCTCGCCGTCTCTCACACCAACCCCATTATTCTTATTCTGCTCCCCACCGTTCCTCCTTCTAAACACCTTCCCAAACGCAGATTTCACTCCACCCACAACTCCTTCAATAACTCGATCACGTGCTTTCCAGATCAACGCCTTCTCGCTATCCACTTTGTCCAATCTCAGCCGATTTTCTGGGTCCACGACGATCAACAACGTGAGTGTGACGGCTACGAGGGACGCCAGCGTGGTGCAGGAGTTGATCATGAACATTATAATCACTGTGATGATTGGGAGAGAGAAGCAAAGAAGTGTGAGGTTGAAACGGGAATAACAGAAGGAGAGTGAGGCAAGGACGTACTTTGAAGTTTGGCAGCTTGCTCCACTGAACTTCCTCCCAACAGAGCACCAGTCATCATGCCGGGAATGGCAATCAACTGAAAATTCCGAGGAACACAGGAATCAGTCTTTGTATCCATTGCGTGACCTGTGCGGTACAACTCACCCCAATGACAGACATTTGATTGATAGTAGGCAAAAGCGCCAGTCGAAGCGCTTCAGTTGCAATAGGCTTGCATGCTGAGGGCAGGGTTTAGGTACCGAGGATCAGCATCTCGTCTTCAGATACACAAACGAGCCAACCGGACCTTCAAACCTTGACGCTCCGAAAGCAAGATACGTCTCGACTTTATCTCTATTCTCCCTAGTAATAAAGAGCAAATCGATTTCTTTCGTCAGCATTCCGTCCCCTCCCGTACAAATGTATACAGCGCGCGACTCACTGGATTTCCTTGAGTACGAACGATACCGCAACTACCATGCCCGAAATCGTACTCCCACACAACATGCCCAAGACGGGAACTAATAAGAAGGATAGCAAGTGGAGTATAGGGGGGGGGGGAAGTCAGCACCCCATTTTGACAGGCGTTTAGATTGATGGGAGATTATCCGTGGGCGGTCAGCAGCCCTTAGAAGCCCCCGCAATAAAAGGCCCCAGCTCGGCCTCTCGGAGAAAGACTGCGAGCGAACGGATTTCAAGAGCTCTAACGGATTTTGGCGTCCGAAAGGTCAAGCCCCCTCGAAATGCTACGGGGTCATTCTTTCCGCAACGGGTGCCTCTCTAGGGGCTTCTCTCGGAGAGGTCCAAAAACTTCTAGTCCAACCCCAGAGGAGGGGAAATGAGGAAGACGCAAACGAGAAGCCGACGGGTAAGGCAAGACATGATCCCCCTCCTAGGTCCATCAGATCCACGGCAGTCCAATTTGGGGCAGAGCACCTCGACGCGTCAGGAAAAAGAAGGACCGCAAAAGGTCGAGATGTCGAAGTCCTTGGGTTCTGGAGAGTAGTAGGAAGAAGAGAATAATTTGGAGAGGGACACAACCCTCGGTAGGCGAGGCCAGTCGGAGAGAAAACCCGAAAATGTATCGAAATAAAGAGGGTAACCTACTGTATTGATCCGGCTTCCAGAAGGGTTCGTGATTCATAGCGAAGCGACTACCCAGAATGGAGACTGGGATTGTTGAACCAGCCATTGAGAGAAAGACCGAGGGTATCTTGGGGGTGAAATTATGAGTATCATTGATAAGCGCGGGGTGAAAGGACCGTTTCCGCGTACCATGTGGGTGAACCTCCGCTTGCTCTTGTTGTATACTAAATGCAAAGTTTAATGCCATCAGTGATTCTGCTTAACGGGGAGCCCTATTCGGTCACAAGACGATGGTGTCCGGCGTTCGGGCTTTGCAAGGCCGTTGCGTGACACAATGACCCTCCAAAACCCACGTAAAAACATCTGCCCGAAATTCAACCAAAGAGATACTCACCAGCTTCAAAAGTCCCCAAAACATTAAACAAGAACACGATTCCAGCGACCGCCCAGGGACCCCCGCTGAAAACAGGTTTTAGAACCACCGTCAAAAGTGACAACTGGCCGATGCATCTCAATGCGGCGATGACCAAGCTCGCTGAGATATCTTTCTCTAGGCCCAATATACCTGAGAGGATGACGTTGAAGATGATAAAACCAAAGCCGAGTCCGACGTTGAGCCAGTCGAGTTCGGGAGATTTTTCTCCGCCGTTGCCTGAATCCATGGTCCGGGTCTTGAGCGAGGTTAAGAGTTTAAAGCGTGAACTCGGGAGACGTTTGAAATTTAAGAGAGGAAGAGTGTGCGTTTTCGGTGTTCACCAGCTGCGCGGAGAGAGGAAGACGGGAAGGTCGTGTTCGGAAAAAACCGTGACATCATTCCCGCGGAGATAACAACGGGGACCCCGGCCGTACCTCCAGCCAACCATGTTCTCGCACTTACGGCCACTCTCCACGCTCCAGGTCCAGCGTGCTTTGGAGCTCTGTTCTTCGAAGTCCAACGGGGAATGGAACTCTCCTTTTATGTCTCGAATCGGTTTTATGAGCCTTGTCGAGGAGAAGTCGTGGCGCCCTTTGTTTCGCCTCGCGTGTTGCATCTCCCGGAAATCTTGGCGTTTCGGGCCCGGCCGGTTTCCTAGTAACTCGAACTTCTTCATCTTGTTCCCCACCCCCTTGCTCAACGCGAGGCTATTCGCATCCTCGCGCCACATGGGATTGGCTTCTACTATACTCTAGAAGCCAATCCCATGTGGCGCAGATCTGCTCCACTGAGTTTGTGTCACAGCCATTAGACGTTGGGCTTGGGTACCCATTCCCAATTCGAATACATGCGCGTTTGTTGCCAATTCCACGCTATAACCGACGGGCTAATTACTTATAAAAGGGGCTTTTGCTGGTCTTTGATGTAGAACCCTCGTCGAAAAACTCCCTCTCGGTACCGGTCCCATACAGTTGTCCGTGCGGTTATCTTTCGAAATATCCTCCTTCGCCAGCACTCTCCAACACTAGACACCGTATACTCGAGCCCGCCCTCCAAACATGGAAGCCAGCTCAAAACCAAAACCTCGACGCCGCACGAAAAGCCAGCCCGACCAACCAGATGCACCTGGAGGTGTCGCTGCTTCGCCGCCAAAAAGAACACCTCCGCCGCCACCGGTACCTCGGTCTGTCCCGCCAACCGCACAAGAAGCCGTAGAGAAATGGCGTCAGACGATGGCCAGCTCTTCCGATATAAGTAGCCCTGGCAATTCCCTCCATCCTGGTAAGCATCGTCCAAGCTAGCTCATAGCTTCTTTGCCCGTCAGAGACTAATGCTATATTTTATATTTTATAGCGTACTATCGACTTTATTGTACGTTAAATGGCCTTCTGGCGAATCGTCCCCGACCGCTCACACCCTTCTTGACAATTATCAGGGAAGCCATCTGCAGCTCTTCCATCGTAAGCCTGAAGAATCCCCTTGTCCAACCTTTGACACAAACACATTTCTCTAACGCGCTTTGTTAGGCTGTTTCCCATCGAGGCAACAGATCCGTCGCTGGGTACATTCTATCTTGAGCACGTCCCTCCTCCTCGCAAAGGGAAAAATTACGTTGCATTCATCTGCGCCCGGGAGAAAATTCACGTTTCACGAGTTAAGCTCTACGTCAACGAAGGTTCCGAACAAATGGGCGAGGAGCGGCTACGTCTAGTCGAACGGGACGAGGTCCTCAGGCGAGGCCCAAACGAATGCGGAGCAAGTTCCACCAACCCATTGATGATTACAGTGGAAATGGCCGCGGACTCCCAAGGATACAGAAACAGAAACGACGCCGCACAACCACTCCCCCTTATTTTGAGAACTTCCAGGTCATTCGGAAACCTCGTACGAAAACGAAAGAGCACACCAGTGGTCGAACCGCCACTCCCACCAGCCGTTCCCGCTCCTGCTGCCGCACAATCCACGCGCAGGAGTGTAAAGGCATCCCCTTGACTCGACGCCAAGGGATGAAAATCGTACCTGTCCCTTGCCTGTATGTTTCACCATCATTATATATTTTCCTTCCCTGAGCAATTGTTCCCAGAACTTCCAGAAGATGTCCCTGGGTTACTAAAGTTGGACGATCACTGCTCGAGCAAGTCGTGCTAAGCCCGCACCAACTCCATCCCCTCATTCACGCTCTCGACTTGCACGCGGTGTTGAAGGCGACTTTATAGACGTGGTTCTCGGATTAGATTAAATGGGGAGGGATCAGACTTCACAGCCAGGCGCCAAGTTGGTGCGGTAGGGTCTACCTGGAGGCAGGTCCCTGTCAGGTTTGTTTTGTCCAGGCGAATCCAAACCTGTGTTCGACAGCGTGGCCGCGTTCCCGTGAAAGAGTCTCAGTTTGCCGATGTCCCTCCCGGTTGATAGCCATCGAGGCTGTTTCTTAGCTGGCCCTGAGGTCGTGCCTAGAGGTGAAATATAAAACAAACTGAGACTCAGATCCATTGACCCGCTGCAGTTTCCCCTTCTCCCCTCTGTCTAAGCTTCATGGACGTCGACGCTCAGAGTGAGACAACGTATCATGACCGCCCTCTACCCAGTCGAAATGGACGATGGGGTCTGAGGGACGAACCTCTCACTGATACTGAGGAGGTAGCCCCGGCAAGCGCCCCACCGTCTTTCCAACGACAACGCCCCTCTAGACCATCAGCAGCCGGGGTTCAAGCTGGAGCAAATATAGGGCGTAATGGAACAATTGGAGCTTACTCTTTCAGGAGCACAGCCCTCGATACGTTACATCCTGGTACGTCCGTTGAGTCCAAAGCCACGTTTTGTGAGTTTTGACAAGGAGATCACTTTTATTTAGCATACTACCGACTCTATTGTAAGTTTCATCAAGGATTGATCTTTCGTAGATTTAACTGAGGTCGTTATTGGGCGGTTTTACGTCGTGTAGGGAAACCAGCTACTGCTCTCCCATCGTACGTCCCGTCTTGAATCATTTCGACGACACTACTAAGAAATCCCATAAAGACTGGATCCGGTAGACGATAAAGATCCCTCGCTGTCCTCCTTTTTTGTGGAGCATGTCCCACCACCACGTAAAGGGAAGAACTTCTTGGCATTCGTCTGCGACCGCGAAAAGATACACATCACAAGAGCCAAGTTATACGTGAACACTATGGACCTTGCGGGTGACGAACAACTCCGCCTTGTCCACCCGACGGAGAGCCTGAAGCAGACCCCAAATTCGTGTGGGGCGACACCCGACAATCCCCTTCTGGTCACAATAGAGATGTCCCCCGATTCCCAAGGGGTGAGAAATAGAGAAAACGCTGCGCTGCCACTTCCATTTGCTTTGAGAACTTCCAGAGCAATGGGTAAGGCCATAGTCGGCCTGGTGAAGAAGTCGAAAAATACAGGTGATGTCGAGGTAGACGCTACATCAGCCACGTCTTCTACTATATGACCGCCTAATGGACGTCTTGTTAAAAAGCACTAGTAGCTTCAAAAATAGGGGGTCGATAAGCTGGGCTTGTCCTGCTGCATCCAAGCTGGAGACAACTGAGCCGAATACCATATCGGCTACCCTTCCAATCATACCCTGGGGTTCGAGCATGCACCATGCAGATTAACTATAATAGCTGTTTCCTAGATATAACTCTTTTCGCGTTGCCTTGTACTGTCTTAATAATGTAGTCGGCGTACTCTGCCGCCTTCGGTTCCGCAAATGTCGCGCGTCGGCACCTTAAAGCCGAACCAGTCCACTTCCTCTGCGATAAGCAAAATTAACATCCTAGCCAGCGGTCGTTACACGTAAGTTCTAAGTGTAAAGTATACTACCTCGTCTTTGCACTGGCAGGCTCAAAGACCGGTCTAATCCCCTATAGATGGCTTCCGAATCATCGACACCCGAGCGAGAATTCCTCCCGGCGTCGTACTATGAGCCTTTCATATCCAATGTCTCAAAGGCTCGAAGACCTAGTCCAAGTCAGTAAAACGTTACTATGTTTGATTTCAAAGGCTCTGAGATAGGCTTGTCGCAGTTAGAGGGTTGTATCCCCTTGAGAGTATCCCCGGCATGATATCCCTTCTGGCCGGAAAGCCGGCTCCTCAAACCTTCCCCGTAACCTCGATATCAGTGACCGTTCGGTCGCCTTTTGATCTCACCCAGGAGACTCAGCTCACGATTAAAGATGAGGCTTTAGCCGAGTCATTGCAATATACTGCGACTAAGGGCATTACAAGCCTCGTGAACTGGATGGATCGCTTGCAGCAAATCTATCACAACAGATACTCCTCGGGCGAAGGGTGGGGTATATCAGTTGGAACTGGCTCGCAAGACTTGCTCTATAAGGTCTGGAGGGAGAGAATCCGGGAATATCTGTCGTCGGCTGATGGGTTTCCTTCACTTCTAGGCGTTTCACGCATTGCTCAATCCCGGGGATCCGATATTTATCGAAGCTCCGGTATATGGGTGAGTATCCGGACGATGTTTCATGCCTACCCTTCCCGAACCAAACCTGTTTGCGAGGGCAGAGGCGTGATCCCAATTCTTGAAGCGCTCAGATGCGAGCTCATCGGTCAGCCTTTTAGCCCACTTATGACCTCTTCGAAATTAGTGACATACCTTTCTCCTGTCATCGTTTCCAGAGATACCCACGGACGCAGAAGGTATTAAGACAGCGGACCTTCGAACTATGCTAGAGTCATGGCCCGAGGCACGACCCCGTCCGCGCGTTATATACACGGTTCCGTATGGATGTAATCCTACTGGAACTACCGCGTCACTTAGACGACGCAAGGAACTTCTGGCTTTGGCTCGGCAATATCACTTCCTCATCCTTGAAGGTACTCCTCGCTGGCGACAAGTGATACAGCTCTAAAAAGTCGTTGCTGTTCTTTATCGTTAGATGATCCATACTACTATCTGTACTACGGAGAGCAGGAGCGTCCCCCAAGTTACTTCAAGCTGGAAACCGAGGACGGCCATCCAGTCGGTCAAGTCGTTCGGTTCGACAGTCTTTCTAAGATTATTTCGGCAGGTAAATCGACATTCCGCGGTTATCGCGTGATTCAATAACTCGTACCATGTACTCTTCTGCAGGTCTCCGATTAGGTTTTGTCTCCGGCCCTTCGCGTGTTGTCGACGCTATCGCCATTCACACATCTTCCGCCAACCTTCAAACGTCGTCTACTGCTCAAGCGATTGCTTTCGCTATGCTCTCGCACTTTGGCTATGAAGGTTTTGAGAAGCACACGGAATACGTCTCACAATACTACAGGCAGAAGCGGGATGTCTTCGAGGCAGCAATGAACGAACACTTGACTGGCTTAGTGGAATGGAGCAGTCCCGTCTCAGGCATGTTCATATGGTACGTCAGAATTGTTCTCGGCCGATTTTTACGAATCACGAGAGCTGCTGCTCCAGTCGATGCATTCTCCGGGGCTGACTTGACCGTTTCGGGTGTCGACATTAGGTTTAAGCTGAAGCTTCGTCCCACGGCCAACTCACCGGAAGGCGATTCTGCTGCGCTGATACGAGAACGAGCTGTTGCCCAGGGTGTTTTGGCTCTTCCTGGGACGGCGTTTTTCCCGAACGGCCAAACGTCCGCGTACGTGCGAGCTGCATTCAGCCTGCTCGAGCCTGAGGACGTAGATGAAGCAATGAGGAGACTGGCATTGGTAATTACAGAATACAATGCAGAGGGAGAATAGACTTAGAGAGCCATAAAATGCCTAGTGGTACACGAGTGGGGATAATATGGGGTTCATCGCATGGAATAAATTCGCGACGTTATGATGCCAATGGGGAGCATGAGGTCAGGGGGGATTGTCTTAAATAGGAGTAATCAATCGAGAAAATAGGGACCGGGTGAGATCGGGCGATGGTTTCTGGGGAGTCGATGCGAAGCCGTGACACGGCCTTTTTCAGAGCCCGAAGCGCTCAAAGGAAGGAAGAACGAAGGGTTTGACCAATCGAGTCATCTCTAGCGGGAGTACTGCGGGAAAAAACGGGTAAGCATGTTTGGAAACGGTGATTGAGCCATGCGACACGTACTGGAGGCGTAGATGCAAGACGTAGTCGCGGTGCTCGTCATGAGAAGAGCCACACACTCCACATTTATATCTTGTAGAGCATCTGGCCGAATGATGGACTGGAGAAGCGGGACGAGAAGTGGGTGGGGACGGTGGAGCGAAGGAAACCGAGTACGCGGACATCCCATGTCTCCACGTCCTGTCCTGAGTAAGGTAGCTATCAGTCACTGCAAGGCAAGGCAAGACGATTTTGGTCGGCATACAGGAGTAGATGAGCGTGGGCGGGCAGGATAATCGTAGAACATGCTGAACATATTGAACTTTTAGTGGTGGGCGACAGGCGTAGCAGGCAAAATGAGTCAGGGGATGGGAGCCCGTGGTGGTGGTGGCGAGAACGCTGGTAACAGCAAAACTAGGGGTTGTGGCCAAGAGCAGGCGAGCAGTAGTGCAGTGTGAAGGGTGGAAAGGCGAGAGGAGGGGTTATATATCGGTGGATGGACAAGGTAGCTTAAGCGAGAGGGAGACGGCGGGGTTCGGTTCGGATCGGGTGAAACACTTGATGCCCTCCTTTCAAGCCACGAATGGTTACACTTGTCAACTAATGGTTCCTTTTCACCCTTGATTGGTCCCGATAAGCGATGCGCTGAAGAGAGAGGAGGTGCCGTTCTTGTAACCCAAAATTGGCCAGACAATGGCCCGGGCAGGCAGGTCCTAGCTCACCGGCTTCGCCAAGCTCTGATGCGGAACGTGGCAACGAGAAGGCCAGAAGTTAATTGTCTCATGAGATCTATTTTCGCGGCGTAAGAGAGGATATCCTTTCAAGGGAGCTCGCTTTGTTGTGTGAGATGCTGATCCCGCCTCCCTTTGTCCAGCGCAGTGACGTCGGACCCCGACTCCTTTATGCGCGAAGAGGTAAAGATCGTCTTGGAGCTCAATTAAAATGCTTAATCGAGGAAAAGAGACGAAGGCGCGTCCGATTGATTTCAGGGATCTTGCGCTAGATTCGCAGCGCTTCCGTCGAGGGGCCTCTAAACGTGATAACCACGATGGCAGCTTGCGAAAATCCAGTTAGCGCAGAACCGGATGTACGTACAAATTGGGAACGTTGCTTCCATGCCTACAGTATTCATGGAATTGGAGGACGCAGATAGCCGAGCTTAGGTTTCCGATGCGCGGCGTGCAGAGAAAAGGGCAAGCGAGAAGCGTTCCCATAAGTCGCCGCTTGTCGCCGATACTTCCGCACTACTCCGACGGTCCGACCCACAGGGCATGCGTTTTGGATATACTTCTCTTACATTCGGGCGTGCCCTCAAACATCGCAGGCCCGCAGCTCGACCCTTGAACGTCTTCCTGATGAGTTCCGACGCAACCAACTACCCCACTGCCTCGCCGGAAAGGGCTGAAGAGCTCCAGACGGCTCTCGATGAGGTCCGCGCTCGTGTCAGAGCTGCAGTAAGTTTATTACGTGTTCATCGTTTGGGAATGAACGAATTTAATGTGATTTATAATTCGCAGGCTGAAATGAGGTCGGAAAATTCCGTAGAGCCCAGACTTGTCGCTGTTTCAAAGTATAAACCAGCTGCGGACATCATGGCGTGTTACCAGCATGGTCAACGCGACTTTGGGGAGAACTATGCTGCTGAACTAGCCGAAAAAGCTGCGGTTGTAAGTCATCCGTTGCTTTCTGACCCACGGGGAACGGCCAGCCTGATGACTCAAGCGAGATCGCACGGACATAGCTTCCCAAAGACATTCGCTGGCACTTCATCGGCGGTCTCCAATCGAACAAATGCAAACCGTTAGCAGGTTAGTGCCTAATCATGATCACCCCTAGCCACTCTGACTAACCTCCGTTTAGCCATTCCAAATATTTACGCCGTTCAAACCGTCGACAGTGCTAAGAAAGCGACTGCTCTCAACAAGTCCCTACCCGCTGATCGCGAAGCCCCTTTGAACATATACATACAAGTGAACACCTCCGCCGAAGACCAGAAATCTGGGATTCTTCCCTTAAAGAAGTCAGAGCCGGCCTCCACGGACCTCGTGGACTTGGCGAAGCTCGTCATCCAGGACTGCCCACGTTTGAGGCTCGTTGGCTTGATGACGATCGGGTCTTTCGAAGCTTCCACTAGTTCAGACGAAGAGAACCCTGACTTCAAGTCACTTGTGGAGACAAAAGAGGCGCTGACAGAAATCCTTCGGAGCGATTCTAGCTTGAGTGGGGAATGGGGTGTGAATGGGAGCTTGGAGCTGAGCATGGGTATGTCGGCGGACTTTGAGGTAGCTATCCGGGCCGGCAGTGGCAGTGTTCGTGTAGGGACGGGCATATTTGGGTCTCGTCCATCGACATAATTCCTCCGTCACTGGGAATTAGTTGTTATTTCGGCATCATAGGTGTCTTGCCCACTTCTAGAGTAATAGAATCTATTACAATAATCTGGCACGCAATGTCGCACTAAGATAAAAGTCTCCTCCACAGGATCATGATGAAGAGTGCATATCGCTCAAATTGGTCTTTGAGCATGAACAGCAACGCCTGCGAAAGGACAGCTTTGGTGATTTGGGCACCCATACCCTGAACAGCGGGATGGCCCGATCAGTTACATCACGAATGGAACGTTATATTTCACGGTAAAGCGACGTACCTGATACCACCCGACGATTCCTTTCTCCTTGTGTACTTTTCGTAACACGTCGATAGCGCCGTTATAACGAGGTTTGGGGTTCACAGCGGGTTTCGCTTCCGTACCAACAAGGCTGGCCTTTTCAGAGTCTGACAACTGAGTCGTCTCGGCATTCTTGTTGGATCGGGCTTGCAGCCGGACTTTGGCCATAATGTATGGGTATGTTGCCTGTTGACTCCTCGTGAGTTTGGTCATTCTAGACGGCCAGCGAACGAACGACATACCACCGTAGCTAAGGTTTTCGATAAAGCCCCCATAGCGAAAGCCATCAGAGGACTCATTCCCTTCCCTTGAGCGACGAGCGCACTCTTCAGTCTCTCAAACACGCCATAGGTGATCGCCGGGTTGACAGTGAGAACCAAACCAGGCTTCAGGCCAGTCCAAAGGCCAGTAACGCCATCTTCATCGATAATTTCCCGAGCAACACCGATGAATGAGTTATCTCGCTTTGGGACGTTGGTCTTTCCAAGAGCCTTTTCAGCGTCATTTGGGGCGGGATCTTCGGCCAATTGTTGACGAGTTGCGATTACTGCCACAGGAATAGTGAACACCTGAGCGAGAGCTCCCGCAATTGCGCCTAAAATGAGCTCCATTGCAGCTGATATTTGTGGTAGCTTTTGGTTGGGGTGCTTCTTGCTCAACCGTTTGAGGTAAGACCCGCGGACGAAGGAATAGAAGAAGAAGTAGGCATATTCTGATCAGAACAGACGGCAAAGACCGGATAACCAGAGAGTCAGACTAAGGATGGAGCTAGCCATATATTTTGCTTACGCATTGAGAATGTGTTCAGCATGCTAGCGCCGAACCCCTTATAGTACCCTCGGAAGCCTTCATCCTGCAAAATCTTGCGAAGAAGTTGGAATACAGATGGGGCTCGAGCACCTTTATCTTTCCCTTTCTCTTCTGTAGCTTGTATACGAGTCTTGACCCTGGAGGGGGGAGGTATGATGTCACGCGAGGAGAACTACCGAAAGCGACACCAAAGGAACGTACGTATCCAGAGGGTAGACAGCCCTGCAGGACGATGAAACGTAGTCAGTATAAGTGTATACCTAGGTAGCATCCACTCACGCATTACTGAAAACACCACCGAGAGCTCCCGCAAGGGCATGCCCAAAAGGCGTTAATTGTTCTGGTGCCATGTCGCCTGAACGATCTGCGTGTTGGAACCAACGTCTGCAAACTCGTTCACCTTGATGATAAAGTGTTCCTTGGTCCTGTTCAAGCAGAGAACAGTACAAGGTTGCGTGCTGGGGATGGAGGGAGTGGAAGAGAGGATGGTGCTGGTCCAGACTGCAATTGCGAGCTCCGGGAATTGGTCAACCGGGGACCCGCACGTGATTGCACCCGACGGGTCTCCCTGCTGGCTTCTCCCGCTCCTGGGACAAGGCCGGACCTGGCTCGCTCGCTACGCATACGATCCATGGACCACGGTTTGTTTAGAAAACACCTCTCTTGCTGGAATCCGGTTGTCAACCTAATCCCCGCGGGTTTAGACCGTAGAGAAAATACATAGCAGCACTCTGCACAGACGAATTCTAACTAACGGACAATCCACCAACTCCTAATTCATCCAGGCCCCCGTTCTTCCGGTCGAACGGATCTCGTGCACTCCCAGTATGCGCCCTCCAGAGATCCCGGTACACGTTTTTGATTCGTGTGAGCCGTGCGTCCAATTCAGCGGTCTTGGCGGTAAGGTTCATGAAAGTGCTATGCTGTGCCCGGAGCGCTTGAGCGATAGCTGAAGAATAATTCTGATCAGCAACTAAAACTATAGACGGGTTTTGTGACGCTAACCTTGAGGGGACGTTTGGGCCTGACTGCTTGCAGCAATGATTTTACGCTCGATTTGCTGGAAGGAATATTATTAGTGGTCGGAAACACAGGGCTTTTGTAAGGCATACCTCGACAATGAGTTTATACCTCTGGAGTCGCTCACTCAGCTGGTCTGAGAGCGCTGAGAAGTAACTGTAGGAAATTTAGGTCAGTCTTGAATGACGCAGGTATAGATCACATCATGGCGAAACTCACGCAAAGGGAAATCCGGCCCATACTGTGAGGTTGTCGGGGTACTGGTTCGGATGCAAGAAGCCGTCTACAATCTTCGTGGCGACAACCAGCTCATCAAGCGCTTGACTGCCTTTGACTTTCAAATCGGCAACAAAGCCACTGTCAAGAGACAAGGTATTGTCGATCGCTATTGCGGTCTGGGCTCGGAGAATCGTGAATCAGCATGCAGTTGCACCTCCTGGCATCCCATCACCTACCTTCGCTACTCTCTGAAGCTGAGCTCGTCCTTTATCAGGCTCCGCGCCCAAATTCTTCGATTTGAGTTCCTGAGCGATATTCGTTTGCTTTTGGATACCGGTCCTAGGTCGGAGAAAATATAATGAGTCTTTCGGTGGTTGAGGGACAAAAAAGGGACCGACTCCACCGCCTCAAAGATCCTCTTGAACTCTTCAGGCAGGTCATTGAATTTGGTTGATCCTGTGATCTCAGATGCCTGAACTCTATGGCACATGAAGCAAAGGCATCAGATTGAGTCATTCTCGGGACGTGAAGATATATCCCCACGTCGTATTGCTGCCCCCGGCTTGAGTCGCCGGTGCGGTTGAGGTGCCCAGGCCCAAGCCAGTAGGGGTGGTTGCTGGCCTAGCCTGACCGAATAGACCTAACCCGCCAGTAGATGCTGCTTGCTGTTGCTGCTGAGTCGTTGGAGCCCCGAACAAAGTTGTCGGCTGCTGAGTAGCACCCTGGGGTTGGGCTTGCTGCGTATTGCCAAATAAACCTCCCGTCCCAGGCTGCGTTGTCGTTGTCGTCGAACCGAAAAGCCCGGTACCCGCCGTCGTTGTTCCGCTTGCTTGTTGATTTCCGAAAAGACCTCCCCCAGTCGTAGCTGGAAAAATGTTTCAGTATAATTAACACGCTTATTTCAACGGATAAGAGTGCTACACACGTTGAGAAGTCGTAGTCGTAGCGGCGTTGTTCCCAAATAGGCCACCACCTGTAGTCCCTGCACTCAAAATTCGACCTCGAAACTCGAAGTAGAAGTCTCTGAATCAAACGACCAACCTGGTACCGTCTGCGTGGCCGCAGGTTGATTGGTGTTTCCAAAAAGCCCACCACCTGTCGTCCCAGCTTGTTGGGGCTGAGTCGTCGTCGAGCCAAAAAGACCCCCGGTCGCCGAGGGATTTGTTGTGGCGGGAGTAGTAGCAGCGCCAAATAGACCACCAGCAGGCTTTGGTTGATTTCCGAATCCGCCGAATAAACCTCCCGTTGCTGGCGGCTGCGCGGTATTGGTCGCGGCAAAAAGGCCAGTACCTTGTGCGGGTGGCTGTTGCTGTTGTTGGGGCTGTTGTTGCCCAAAGCCGCCGAATCCGGTTGGTTGAGCAGGTTGAGTTGTATTGGGGTTACCTATGTTCGCACCCAAGAGTAAGCACCTTGAGTGAGCACCATCATGCAGAATCAAGCAAAAAGAATTTACCAAAAAGACCGCCCGTGGTAGGCTGGGTAGCCTGTTGAGTATTTTGCTGTTGGCCAAACGATCTAAAAGAATACTCAATTTCGTGAGATAGGAATATTCGAAAATGACTGCATGCCTGGCTTACCCGAACATGAGGTGAGGGGGTGGTGGCGGTAGGTTGCACGTGAGGCGACTGTCACACGCGATGTTGACAATTGTTCGAGTTTGAACTTGGAATCTCCAACACACCTCCATCTCCCATCACATACGACAGTAACGACTGCAGGACACGATGAACGACTCTGTTATAATGCACTTTGATCCTCTTAGCTCTCCTGAGCGCAAACCTCTCTCAAACCTCAGTCTTTCTCCGGACAAAGAGAACGTGGAGCCGGATCAACTCTCGATGTCGGTCTACTTCAACCGTCCCTACGGCATGTTTTCAACCCCTTCGTCACCGGAGAAGAAATTCAAGAGTCCCCAAAAGACGGGAGCTCTGATAGACCTATCGTTTGTGTCAGAAAACGATGACGAGGAGATGGAATTCGGGATGGACGCGGAGGATGACACAATTAGGTTGGGACCAATACTGGCGGGTCTGGATGTCTCGAAAACACCCGACCTTCGCCGTATACCTTTTGGAGATGTTGGGCAAACGGAAGCCGGGTTCAGCTTGCCAGTGATGAAGTTCAGGTCCATGCTGCCGGAGACTTCAAGCAAGCCGATCACCCCCCAGCGTACATCACAACTCTCTATCTCGACAATCCCAGTCGTAAAGACTCTCTCAACTCCTCCAACCGCCATCCGCTTTACATCGAGTCCCTCCCTTCCGCTTCAATCACCATCGACCGTGCGCCCCGTCCGGATCTTAACCAGTGAAGCCGAAGGTTCATCGGGGAGCATGGCCAAACCCGAGACGTCACGGTTTACGTGGTCCACCTACGAATACCCTCCCCTCCCTCCCTCGCCGATAGATGAAGGAACATCCCTAACTATGGAGCCACCTCTGGAAGGTAGCGAGGATGACGAACGAGGAAGTTGCGAGGCAGAAAGTTCAGACGACAAGAGGGTTTCACCGACTGGGAATGATGAGCTCGTTAGCACCCCACCCGTTCAACCAGAAGTGGAAGCACAAACCGCCATCAACGATTTCGACGGGTCAAAGCATCTATCACCTCCAGCAGAGCAAAGCGGAGCGAGAAGCCGCCTCTCGTTAGATCTCGATACTACGTTTGATCTTAGAAACGTGAGGTTTCAGGATGTGAGCTTTGACCTCTTGAAAGGGGAGATTTCATTCTTGGGACGAAACTCTGATGGAGACAACGTCATTTATGGTACAAACCGGTAAGTGAATGCGAACGATATGAAGGCTATCACTCACGACGAAGTTAAACAGCGTTCCAAACGTTTTTGCCTCCCGGTCAGGAAAGCGACCATCCACAGTTGGGACGGCATGTCTTCCTCTCCTGTTCGTCGGCATCCCTTTTCTCTCGTGCTTTAACCTGATTAATTCTCATAAATAGCAATGAGCTCGATGAACCTCCGACTCAATTGGAAGATGAAATTCTTCCAAAACTCTCTGTCAGGACTGATTTGCGACAGGCTTGTATTGAAACGGTGAAGTCTCCAAGTGAGATTCAACTGCCCGAGTCTCGACCGAGTTCAGTTGCATCTACCATTCCCACCGATGATGAGATGCGCCCCCGCCGGCCACGAAGTGTTCTTAGCTCAACAAGCTCATTCAGCACGAAAGCGTCATCGAATTCAACGGCCAGTACAAGCAGTGTCCAGTCTGGGCTCCCAGAACAACCAAGGAGTAATCTTGGCTTGGCTCGGCGACCAACGACAAAAACAGAAACTACCGGAAAACTCCGACCCATACGGTCGACGGATGCCGGAGCGGTGCCACCTGCAAGCACCGGAGAAAGCCAGGAGCCCGTGCGTCCACGCAGCAAGCTCCTCACAGCTATCCTTCGTCCCCCGTCGCGTGCCACGGGCGTAGGTGAAACGCCCGTGGACCGGCCACCGGCACGGACTATTCAACATGGACGAGCATCTTCTGTAGGGACGCTCCGGGGCGTGCCCAGCCTTGCAGGTCTGTCCTCTAGGGCGGTTACATCGGCAGCCAGGCTTGCCAAACCTGAGAATCCATCTTCTCAATCCACCCTGTCCACCAAAGCGGAACCACAGAAGCCACAGGCAACCGGCACTCTCGCCTCGCGCAAGGGACCACGGCCTTCCTCTGTTTCTGCTCTTCCTTCCACACTAAGAGCGACATCACGACCCAGCACTTCACTTGGCATATCCTCAAAATCGGTTCCCGGCCCTGCTGTCCCTACGTCCAGCACCAGCCGACCTCGACCGTCAATCGCATCTTCCAGACTGTCAATTGCGCCATCAATGAACAAACCGCGAGCAAGTACAGTATTGGCCACCCCTCGGCCGACTCCGAGTGGTACAGTATCCACTGCCTCCAGACTACCTGCGGTAAGGCCGGCCTCAAGGGCCGGTATCCCACTCACCAGACCTGTCCCAAGTACTCGCAGAGCGATTTGATTCATTCCTGTTATTTAACTCATGACCGAAACTTCATTCTTCATCCTATACTCGTATTGAGCCTATTGCATACAATATGTCACCTTGGCGTTTTCCGTGTCCTGTTGGCGCGTCGATAATTGTTTGTCCCTCAAGGACCATGTTTGCGAACCCGTTTATTCTCCATAACACGCCAGCCAAATGCCCTCTATTACCAGACTACTGAAAGAAACAGTCTTGGAAATAACGAAACTTCTTGTTCTCAAAGATGCCATGCCTTTGTTGAGAGTACGTATTACTCTCACAAAAGACAGGACATACTACTGATCAGAACCACTTGGCCACTCGTCTAGACATGTAAGACGCTTCATGAAATCGTGAACTATCGTCCCTTCTGGATAGACTAGATCCGTGGGCAAATACTACAGTCTAAGGCTTGGATTCGGCTTGACTTTAAGGCTTTGACGGTTCGGGAACTGCGACAGATGGCCATAAAACCTTACCGGTTCGAACGTACAATCGTTGAGAAAAGGCTCCGCGATGCCTCTCTTACCCGTCTAAACCCCTATATTGGGGCCTCTGTTGTGACGGCGGATATTGTCCCTGGTGGAGAATGGATTGTAACTCTAACCCTGGAGTCGACGAGCTTGATTGCTCCGGTTCCACTAAACGGAGCGGCTTGCCTTCGACTTTGGTGCATCGCGGCTCCTGTTGTGAAGCAGTTCGGATGTAGGGCGACTATGGCACTCCTCACTGAGCTTATCCCCACGGAACTGTGCTTTCAGCCGGACGAGGTCGAGCATTGTTTGTTGGTATTCGTTAACGGCTTTCAAGGACTTCCTCATCAAGACGAGCAGACAGGGTATCGAGCCAATCATCTGAATATGGGTAATTTTGACTGATGTGAGGTGTCTTCAGGTCGATCCAAGTCTTTCGAATCGGTCTATCTGCCACCAACCCACAATTTTTTTTCGTTGGCCATCCTCCCGACGCCGCGGCCCAGTACCGGCATGTTAGTCCACGGCCCTACCGTATTGGCCATTTCTTTTAACACTGAGACCAATCAGTGTGAAGACGTGGTGTGGAATTGGAGACTTGGCCAGTGGGTTTTGATTCCGTCCACTGACACGGTAAGCTAGTTGATAATGGTATACTTTCGACCGCTAATGCATTCTTTTCGAAGCTCTGGAGTGTAGCAGCTTCCAAAGATAGGATCGTCTTCTGGAACGATGAACAGCTTTCCGTGGATGTTCACGAGCTCTCTGCAGAGGGTGAATGGGGTCCCGCCCGTCGTCACGAACCAGCGCTCAATTTGCCACCCCAAACTGCGCAAATTATATCCCCAATTACACCAATTCTTATCAAGCCCTGGAACTCGGCAGATCCGCATGCCTTCCTAGTTCACACAGAAAACGCTACAATTCGAACGGACTTCCCAGATGCCGAAGTGGATCATTTCAAGTTTTCCTTATATCCAAAAGACAACAGCTATATGCAAGATCCGGATGATCCCTCCAGTCCACTTGGTACCTATGTCGAGGTTCCAGACTACTTCGTCAAAACGGTCAGTGGTCACCTCGTCGACCTCTCACCGTCTGGCTGGTTGACGGTCTACCATGCCATGACTGGAGGTGACCAGCCATTAGCTGGCGAGTCTAGCACATACCATGCCTTTGCGAACTTTGAAGACAGAGGCTTGGGAAAACACCACTCGTTCATCTGCCCTTTCAGCGGCGTAGCAGGAACCGTTACCAAGCAGTGTGACTTTATATCTGGAGGATGAAATAGCTTCCCCAACTCCTCGTAGCTACTTACCACTAATGAAATTTTGCTCCTGTAACTTCGATATACCGACCTCGAGATGACAATTGAGCATTCAATCTTGGGCATGAGGTGCAACATCATCGCGCGGTCGATCTGCCCAAATCATTGCAGAGTTGTCAAGACAATGTCCCGACTAGTTCTGTTTTGGTTTTTTCTTTTTCTTTTTTGTAAAACTGGGGGTAGAATATGTACTGCTACTAAGAAAAACAGGAGAGAAAGGTTAGTGCAATGTCGGTTGAAGGTTGTTTCTTTGTTCTCTCCGCGATACTAGTTGACTATAGCGAAGATGCTTTTAACTAATACATCAACGCCTTGATTCTAGATCTATATTTGGCCAATCTGTTCCGTACCGCTTCATACTTACTCGCGCTCTGGCCACCTGGATGAAAGACCCGTGCGCGTCGTTGTGGATGATTCTCGGCTCCCGTAGATTGTACCTTCGGCAGCTCGGGTCAACTTCTCGGTGCGGGATCGCACACGTTGGAGCTGCTACATCCCTTTTCTGACTTCAGTTGCAATTGCCTTGCCGTCATCTCGTCGCCATCTCTGCCTACTGGCTATGGCTCCTGAGGCCTTGTATCGTGCGTGTCCCCTCTCCCAGATCGGATAATACGGATGCTTTTTGTGCAGAGACCAATGTGGAAATTTTGAGTCCTGTAGACCTGACGATGACATCAGATCCGCGAGCAGTAACCCGCGAGGTGCGTGGCCTCGGACTATGTCCTCATATGAAGGAACGAGGAGCCGACGATGCAATGAGTACCTAGTCCCCTAGCCTCTATAAAAGAGCCCTCTATTTACTGACAATATTTCACCTAGAATCTGTTATTCTGTTTCAGTCTAAAACAAGGGAGGGACGAGCGCGGCAGCGTCGCTGTCGAACGCGACGCCGTCCTTACAGAAACCAGGCGCGCTCGACGGTCAGGTATCCATCTCTTCTCAAATAATCGATATCGTCTAAAGCAGCGGGTCCTGCCGTGCAAGTATGGCGTTACGCAGAGGTTTCTTTATCATCAGGGAGAATACAGTACGTCACGTGCTCTACCAGCGCGTCGATAAACATTTGTCCCTCAATTCATTCTCCAGCGATCAACCACACGCCAGCCGAATGTCTCCTGTTACGAGACTACCGAAGGAAACGCTCTTAGAAATCACTACACTTCTTGGTCTCAAGGATGCCATGACTTTCCTGAGAGTACGTATCGCCTTCACGAAAGACCCGACATCCAACTGATCGAGACCGTTCGGGCATCCGGCTAGACCTGTAAAAGTCTCCATGCCCTAGTGAACTATCGTTCGTTCTGGATAGACCAGATTCGGGGCCAGTTATTACATTTTAAGCCATGGAGCCGGCTTGACTTGAAGGCTTTGACGGTTCGGGAACTACGGCAGATCGCCTCCAAACCGTACCGGTTCGAACGAAGCATAATTAAGAAAAGGCTCCGCGACGTCTCCCTTACCCGCCTAAAGCCCGAGACTCGGGCCCTCGTTGTAATGGCGGACATTGTCCCTGGTGGAGAATGGGTCGTAACTCTAACAGTAGAACTGACCACCCTGGTCCCGCCAAGTGGGGCGGGTTGCCTTCGACTTTGGTGCATCGCGGCTCCTGTCATGAAGCAGTTCGGATGCAGGGCGAGCTTGGCACTTTCTACTGGTTTTAACCCGAGAGAATTGTGCTTGCAGCCGGATGAGGCTGAGCATTGTTTGTTGGTTTTCGTCAATGGTGTTCAAGGACCGGATGGTGAACGAACAGGGTATTGAATCAATCATTTTGTTTCAAGTAAGGGAAGTGTAGCTAATCAAGGCCATCCCGTCTCCAGGTTGATGCAGGCCTGGAGGATCGACCTATCCGCTGACGATCCACAATTCTCTTCACTGACGACCCTCCCAACACCACGACCTAGTGCTGGCATGGTAGTTCACGGTTACACAGCCCTGGCTACCACTTCTAACCCTGAAACCGGCGAGCGTGAAGACGTGGTGTGGAATTGGAAACACGGCCAGAGCGTGTTGATTCCGTCCAGTAACAGGGTAAGCTAGCTGACCATGGTACACTTCCAATCGCCAATGATATTCTTTCAAAGCTTTGGAGCATCGCCGGTTCTCAAGATAAAATTGTCTTTTGGAATGATGCAAAGCTTTCCGTGGATGTTCACGAGGCACTGGCAGAGGGTGAATGGGGTCTCGCCCGTCGCCATGAGCCAATATACCATTTGCCACCCCAAGCTTCGAAAATTATGGGCCCCATCGCACCAACCCTCGTCAAGCCCTGGAATCTGGCGGATCGGCATACCATCCTAGTTCACACAGAGAATACAACGATTCGGGCGGATTTCACAGATACCGTAATGGAGGGATTCAAGTTTTCCAGATACCCCAAAGACAACAGCTACATGCAAGATCCAAACAACCCTTTCAGCCCACTCGGCACCTATGTGGAAGTTCCGAGCTACTTCGTCAAAACTGTCAGCGGTCATCTGGTCGACCTCGCACCATCTGGTCGATTGACGGTTTACTATGCCATGACTGGAGATGACCATCCATTAGCTGGCGAGTCCAACTCATACCATGCCTTTGCGAACTTTGAAGACAGGGCGTCAGGGATTCACCACGCCTTCATCTGCCCCTTCAGCGGCGTAGCAGGAACCGTTACTGAGCAATGTGACTTCTATATCTGGAGGATGAAATAGTTCTTTCAACTCTTTTAGCTTCTTGTAGAACCTTGGTCCTTTAACCTCGGTTCACCGACTGGGAGGTGACAAGCTGAGCGTTCATCTTGGGCATCGATGTGTGTGATCAAGTTGTGCAAATCTGCCGGATTGTCAAGGCGATGTCCCTAATGTTTATGTACTGGGTTCTTCTGTACACTGGAGGTTGCAATACTGTACTACTTCGATGTCAGGGGATGTTCCGTGTTCTGGCCGCCACCCCCAACTGCCCGCTAATTCGATATCATGTCCCGCGTCCTCGGCCAACTTTCACCCACTACATGCAGTAAAAGCTCGGATGGCCCCCGAGAGGCGGGGTGGGGTGATAAAATGACTGAAAATCGTGGTTGTCTCGGGGGTATGAATGTGAGGAAGAAACGACGGGGCGTTCAACCGTGCACACACGAGAAAGCTACTACATCACCTTAAAACCTGATTAGGGTTGTTATTAGGTATTTTGAAGGAAAATTTATCTGGATAGAATGAATCTGGCATTTTTCCGGCCGTTAAGTAATTCCAACCACCTGAATTCGGTCTGAGGGTGACTTTTCGGTGGCCATCGGTCCCCCGCCATCAATGCAACCGCTCCGCTTGAGCCACGGCCCTTGTCCCGGCCAATCCTTCCGTCCCGCAGTAAGTTTGTGCCCCGATGGCCCGGTAACGTTGACATAGTACAGTATGCGCCGGGGCCAATGTAGCTTCAAGGCACGTTGTTTGTTTGTTCGTTCCTCCCCAGGATCCTAATTGGCTAAGCCAATATGCCTGCAATCACCACAGTACCGCATGAAATTGTGCTCGAAATCACGAGATTCGCCGCTCTGAAGGATGCCATAGCTCTTTTGACGGTGAGCATCCCATACCCTGCTTACATTCTGGGATGACGGTCTTAATTGCGATTCTGACCGGCAGACTTGCAAAGTCCTCCACGATATATATGAAGCCCGTCCCTTTTGGATAGATCAGGTTCTTCGAATGAATCAACGATTTAACCCTTTACTACCCTGTCATATCGGCTCGTTGGCCATCGAAGAGCTCAAGAGGATTACAAGGAATCCATACGTCTTCGAAACCGCCATAGTACGAAGATCGAGGATCCGACTTTCGTGCCATGGTCGGTTGGAGACTCCCATGTCGGTCGATTATTGGGATGCTAAGATAGTCCCGGGAGGGCAGTGGCTTTTTACACTGTCCACCGAGATTGGGTCACATGAAAACCCCATGGAAGTGATATTCCATCCATTCCTCCGCGTCTGGTCTATCGCCCCACCGGTTCCGAATAGGCCTCACTGCGTTGCCAGTCTAGAGCTCCGACCTACCTTCACTCCTTTGGAATTATGTCTACAGCCTGGCAATTCTTCTTCAGACCTTTTCGTCTTGGTCAATTGCTTTCTTTCCAGTGCCCCCCAACAAGGAAGGTGCGGATCATCAGATGCTTCCTTCGAGTTTCCCTTTTATCACCATCGAGCTGACCACTCAGTTGCGATTAATCAAGTTATCTACAAGTTCTGCACATTGATATGGCAGACGAGTCCCCTCAATTCACGCTTCTCGCTGAAAACCAAACCGACCGCTTTTGCAGCGGCATGGGCGTGCAGGGTCAGAATGTAATCGTGACCTTCTCGAATCAAGGACGGGACTTCTCTGAGGCACTGGTTTGGGACTGGAGACGTGACGAGAAAGTCGTCGTCCAGAGCCCAAATGCCGCTGGGGTGGTACGTGTCTTTCCTTGCACTCACTGCCAACCTTCTAACTGCTTATGGATCTGTCATGTAAAGTTTTGGTTTATGGCAGCCTCGCGAGACTTGGTTACGTTGTGGAACTCACAGACGAGATGCATTGAAGTACACGAGCCGTCATCAACAGGAGGGTATGAGAGAGTCAAAAGTCATGCCCCAAGCTCCGCCCCTCGTAAAGGCGGCGAGGATCCCCATGGTGGTCAGGCTATTGTCCCCACCCTCATCGAGTCCTGGAGCTCGGGTACGGATTTGGACCAAATTGCGGTCGCTCATCTGGAGGAAGAGACCCTTCGGATCGACATGGAGAGCCTGGGAGCAGGTCGCATCAGGTTCACGTCTTATCAGAAAGACAACATTTACATGCAAGATCCAGGAGACGTTTCCAGTCCTTATGGAAACGAACATGAAGTACCGTCCGATTTCGTCAAGACCGTCAGCGGGCACTTGGTAGACTTGTCGTCTTCGGGCCGTCTCACGCTCTACCTTGCGCCCGAGGGCAGACATGAGGAAGGGGAGTGCATCTCGTATGGTGTATTCAACTCGGGCCTCGATGACACGGCAATCAATGGCCTGGTTTCCGACCAACGGTTTCCTTTTATTTGTCCGTTCAGTGGGATCGTTGGATGTGTCGCTGCGACGGGTTACTTGTATATCTGGCGGTTGAAATAGGATGCGTATATGGATACTAGCTGCAAGAATAGCGAGTACTGACTTTGGCTGATGATCGCGCTATTAGCTGGTTAGAGGGCCGAAGGGTCGCTGGCTCGCTACCCAGTGAGGCGCAGTGGAGAGGGGAGCGACGGCGTCTGGGCTTATGTAGTCCGTAGCTTCATTGGAGTTGGGTCTCGATCGCTTTGTCTTGGAGACATTGCCCAAGTAGCCTTGGGCTGGGAGAGACGATGCGACGAGCGGTGGTCAGCTTAGAGGAACTAACCACCACCTGATGCTGCAGTTTGCCTGCTGCTCTTAGGGCGCCCACATGCCACTGGCGTGGTACGAGTCATTACTTCCACTCGTTGCCAAACTTCAGGATTCTGGCGAAGCCGTTGTGTACAGTTTTCGTTTCTGACAGCCTCGCGGGACTTAATCACGTTGTGGAATTCGCGGACGAAATGCGTTGAAGTCCATGAACCCATCATCGTCGGGAGGGTACGAGAGAGTCAGAAATCAGGCCTCGGGCTCCGCCCCTCGTAAAGATGGCGAGGACCCCTATAGTGGTCAGGCTATTGTTCCCACCCCCATCGAATACTGGTCCCGGCTCCGAATTGGAACCGAGTTGCTCTGATCGAATCCTGGAACTCGGGTACGGATTTGGACCAAGTTGCTCTCGCTCATCTGGAGAAAGAGAGCCTTCGGATCGACATGGAAAGCCTAGGAGCGGGTCGCATCAGGTTTACGTCTTATCGAAAAGACAATACTTGGATGCTAGATCCAGAAGAGGAAGTACCGTCCGATTTCGTCAAGACCGTCAGTGAACACCTGGTAGGCTTGTCGGATTCGGGCCGCCTGACGTTCTACCTCGCGCCCGAGGAAGAAGAGTACATCTCGTATGGTGTATACAACACGGATATCGATGACACCGAGCAACGGTTTCCTTTCATTTGTCCATTCAGTGGGATCATTGGAAGCGTAGCTGAGACGGGTCATTTGTTTATCTGGCGGTTGGAATAGGATGCGCACATGAATACTAGATTGCGAGAATAGCGAGCATTAAATTGGCCGACGATCGTTCTGCTGGATATTCGGCAAACGCGGGACGCTTGAAACTGTCGTCCACGAAGTCGGTCTCGTGGAAACCCCCACGCCGGACTGAATACTGTACTCAGGGCGACGAGGAGGAGGAAATCTCTTGCCTTGATGCGCGGTTTATTCCCTTATCGCTGACCCGAGTCAACTAGAGGCAGAGGAGGAGGCATCTTTCAGCCTGAGTGTTTCAAGACCAGGCGACGGACGTGTATAAGCGTACGGCAGGGTGTGATGCAAGAGACGATCGCGCTACCAGTTTGTGAGAGGGCCGAAGAGTCGCTGGCACGCTACCGCGCGAGATGCAGTGGAGAAGGAAGCAACGGTGTCTGAATTCATGTAGCCCGTAGCTCCATTGGAGTCGGGTCTTGATCGCTCTGGTTCGGAGACTATTCCTTAGTTGGCCTCGGGCTAGGAGAGAGAGGATGCGACGAGCGTTGATCAATCTCAAGGAATCATTCACCGTCTGATGCTGCAGTTTGCTTGCGGCTCTTATGGCGTCCCACTTCGAACACCATCTAAGCTAGATCATACCCGTTGGGCAGGTGGAAATGAGGGAGATTCTGCAGAGAATTCTGGTACTTGACAGGCGAATTTCGTCGCTCAACAGCATTGGCGACTACTCAGATGGCAGTGAACTCAGGCTCTCCCGAGTGCTGTTAAGCGAGATCTCAGTAGTCTCGATTCAAATCAGATTTAGGATGTACTAGGGAGAAGCAAGACCAGCAGAAACGTTTGTTCCTAGCACTAAGCCCGCATACCGAAGGAATTCGACGCGGGGAGACCATGTGCACACCGCGTCGTAGATTCTCCGATTCTGAAATTCTGGTACTTCTGTTCAGCGGCATCCGCCGGTACTGTCGGTCATGGACCAACGCGTCTACGAGAGGAGGTTTGGTGCACCGCAGAGAGGGCCCGCTTGTGAGCTTTCATTCAGTTCGTCCGAGTCTGCTGCGGAGGATTTTCGGTGCCGCATCAGATGAGGCTGCCAATGTGTGAGGGGTTACGAGAATGTGTTCAGCAAGTCCCATCGTATGCCCCTTGATGATAACCTAAATATATATCGCGGGCAAACCGCCGAGGACATCGAGGAGCTCGCTTGCCCTTCGTTGATAACACTCGTTCTCATCGGTCAGGATGGAACCGAGACAGGCACAAATTGTTTCTGCCCACGTTCGGGCTCGAAAGTAACACTCGGTTTTGCTCTCGGTCGCCTTTTTTTTTTCACAAGAAACTTGCTTGACGTAGCAAAAGTTGCGAAACGAACAAAAGCGGCGCATATTCCCTTTCACGGGCAAAGTCGGTGGCGGCCGTATGCCGCTTGGGCGAAAGTCGGGCGATCGGGGCTTTCCATCAAAGCACCAAGAACTCATAAAGTCCCTGTTTATGCCGCTTCCAAGAGCAGGATGTGCAGGATCTTGCGGGATGCGCGGACGCAAATCACTCAGGAACCAGCTTCGTTCGTCGTCAAGGAAGACAGCCAAGTGGTTTCCGGAATACCCAATCCCGACAACGACGCGCTTTATGTGAGCCTTTCACGTCTGGTGCTGCGGAGAAAGGCGCGATTTCCGCCTTTGAGGGTGCGAAAAGGGAAGAGAAAGTGTCATCTAGAAGCGGAAGTGAAATTTCCCCAGTTCTCATCAAGCTTCTGTGCGACATGCCGAGTGATTGTCAGTGGGCTTTCTAGCTGGTTAAGGTGAGGAGGCGCTTAAAAAAGCCTGCTGTGCCCGCTTGAGCCGAGTTGTTTTAAGCAAAAGGGATGAGCAAAGGAGGTTTCCGTTGACGGTCCTGTGGTAACAAGACGGGTTCGAGGGATCGAGTCGGGAGGAACGGGCCGTGGGTATTTGATTGTTGTTTTGTTTACGGGCTCGGTGTCGTCATGCCCGTTGACAGCTCCTGAGGTGTTTCGTAGACGACTTCCACCACGTGTAGAACCACTCCATGGACGCTCGAGGTGTTGCGGGGGCAGGTTGAACTCAGTTCAAGAGACTCTTTCTTTTACGCTTGGTGGTGGTGGACGGGGATGGCATGCATCACGGCCATGCGGGGTGTCGGAGACGAACAAACCCTTCAAACCGTGAGTGGCTGTGAAGTCACGAGGGTACTAACACTGGGTATCACGTTCAGCCACAAAGAGTTTACACGGGGGGACCTGAATCCAATACTCCTTGGATTGCTAAACTGGGAATTTCGGCTTAAAACCATTTGAGGCTGGGTCCCTCGATCCCCGGATGTGTACACAACAGTTCCTCCTGGAAAGTGATCGACCGAAGGGTGACTTAATTTGGCAGGATGAACGTTTGTTTTTTGGCAATAAACTAACCTTGGCGAATGTCCTGGGGGTAATCCACAGCTTCTGAGGGTCTCGAACGGACGCCGAGGTGCTCCAAGGTGGTCACACACTTGAAGGTCAACTCGACACTGCCCATCCTGAGTCACTCGACCGTTATTAGGATATCCAAGGTCCACACAGGTGCCACAGAGCACGTATGGGGGTCTCTCTACCTCAGGGCGATGGGACGACTGCGAGGTCGGCGGATGCTGGAAGAGACCCTTTGGCTACTGGGCCGACTTGCCGGATAGTTTGCCGAGGCAAGGTTGTGTGGAACGCCTCGACCCGCAATGGAACAATTGGATGCAATCAGTGATCCAAAAATAAATTCTATACGCAACAAAGACCCATTTGATTCTTATCAGTAATCATTTTTTCCGATCTCGTGAGCGAGACTTGGCTGTGCACATGGGGGGATAAGCGGAAAATGGGAAATTTTCTAAAATTGGGAGGGGATTAGCGCTTGACAGGGAGAGAAGCTGTGCGGTCCCGCCATGGATGAGACCGTCCTCCCAGGTTGCCGGCTGAGCCGAAGGAGGGGTTGGAATGGAAGTAAGGGTCGTCTGTTTTGGTGCCAAAATATGTTTGTAAGGCTCCAATGGTCCCTTGGATGCGTCGCTTATAAGGCTACTCAAACTGCGCCTCTCCAGCTTTCTCTCGCGCCTCTCCTTGCCTTCCTCCCCGGCACAGTCGTTGGCTCACCTTCCCCTCTCTCTGAGCGTTCGTTCCTATCGCTCAACGTTCCCGTTCCCCTCCATCCACGAGAGACGACAAACGACTTTACGCGTCCGTTCCATCCCTCCAGCCGCTACTCATTTCACGTCCAGTCCATATTGCAATCTCCCCTCCAGTTAACTCGACACGATGAAATCAGCTTCACTCCTCACGGCTGGGCTTCTCGCCCTTTCAAATGTCATCGCTGCCCCGTCCCCAACAAGGGTACAGCAGACTAAAGCGCACAAGCGATGGAACAACATACCCTCCGGATTCGTTTACGCTGAGGACGGTAAATTCAAGATCGACGGCAAGGACTTTTTCTTCGCGGGTACCACCGCTTACTGGCTCACCCAGGTATGTCAGCTGCGCAATCTCATGCCGCTTTTCGCTTTGTTTTCGGCATTGTGTGGGCAGGGGATCCTGGTCGTCGCTTCGTCGGGTGGAGGCGGCTTCTGCCCACCCTTGGTTACGATCGCGTACACTTTCCCGCGCCCTGACATCCAACACGAGGGTGTTCGAAACGTGCTCGAGGACAGGTCTTCGTGCGCCGAAGTTGGCGCGAGCAGTCGGTTTCATCGCGAGGAATGAGCGAAACGAACCAATTCCCGTCCTATTCTCCCGCCGGCTGTGGCTCCGAATAACGAAAAAGGCTGTTCGCTAATTCGCTTCCTTCTCTCCCGCCGTAGGTCCAAACTAACGACGACATCACGAAGACCCTCACGGACATCGCTGCTGACGACCTCCAAGTCGTCCGTATCTGGGGTTTCCGTGAAGTCATTGGTGAGACCAATGATGACCCCGCGACCTTTACTCAGGTAAGCGGTCTTCTACCATCTCTTCTCTGTCTTGTCCTCCGCAGCCCTTCGCTACCAATGCACTGGACAAATGTGGCGAGGTGGTATGCTATTTTAGAAGCAGCGGTGTTATCATACCGAAGGATGGGCGCTTCATTCTCTTATCTCGATCCTCCAACCGGCGCGGTACTCCCGGTCTAGAACTTTATTCAGATGCTGACCCTCTCTCCCCTATCCTCGAACAGCAATGGGTGAACGGCGAGCAGAAGTGCAACCAAGCTGGTATCGACCGCATCAAGTTCATCCTTGACGAAGCCGACAAGCTCGACATGAAGGTTCAAGTTTCCTTGACCAACAACTGGTAAGTCGAACACCACCACATTACGTTTGTGGGCGGCACATCTGATCGATCGTTCCATTCTCCCCTCCCAAACCTAATCTCTTGTTATTCGACCACGCGTGCAGGGCTCCCGATTTCCCTGCCAACACCACTGCCAAGTTCCCACTGGGCTACCTGTCCAACTCCTACGGCGGTATCGACACCTACGTCCAGCAAATCCACCCAGGTGGCGACCGCGACCTCTTCTACACCGACGACAATGTTAAGAACGCGTACAAGAAGTGGTTGAACTGCATCATCCCTCAGATCTCCAGCCACAAGGCGCTCTTCGCCTGGGAGATGGCCAATGACCCCCGCTGCCAGGGCGCTGATGGTCGCACCACCAGCGGTAGCTGCAACGCCCAGACCGTCACCCGCTGGACCGCCGATACTTCTGCCTTTGTCAAGACTCTTGACCCCAACCACATGGCCGCTTCCGGTGACGGTGGATTCTACTGCACGGACTGCAAGAAGCTCTTCCCTCGCACTCCCCCTCCAACCGTCTCTGGTGGTTCCCCCAACATGGTCGGCAAGCGGGGCAAGCGCTCTGGCTACCTCACCACCGCCATGGTCCGCGAACAGATCAAGGCTAGGGAAAAGGCCGCTTACCGCGCCGCTCGCAACGCTCCCGGTGCCAAGAAGAGTATCCGTGGTTGGGCCGCTCCCGCCACCTCGTTCAAGCGCCAGGACTCCTCAGGCATCGGCCCCGGCTACGACGGCTCCTACCAGGTCGATACCGAGGACATCGCCAACATCCCTACCATCGACTACCAATCCTTCCAGTTCTTCCCTGATCAGAACACCTACAGCGCTGACGGCACCGTCACCAGCGGTCCCCCGCCCGGTGGAGCTGGTGGAGCCAACTTCGAGAACACTGTTAACGCTGGTATCGATTGGATCACCAACCACGCTGACACCGCCAAGGCCTTCAACAAGCCCACCCACATGACCGCTATGGGTCTCGTCAACGAGGACAGCAGCGCCAACTTCGTCCCCTTCTTCTCCACCAATGTTGCCGACACCGACACCGACGGATCTGTCCAGAAGCGTGCTCAGCGCGTCTCAAGCGACTCCCAGCAGAACAGGGCTTACGGTAGCTGGGCTGATCGTACGTAGTCTCACTTTCGTGTTTGGTTATAAGTGACTTACCGGTCCCTTTTTTTTTCATTATAGACGCCGTCAGCCGTGGTATCAGTGGTATTACCAACTACCAGCGCGGTCAGAGCAATCTCAAGGGTCGCGACAGCTCCAAGCGCAGCATCGAGGAACGCCAGTCCAACGGTAGCCGCAACAGCGGTTCCGACTCCCAAGGAACCTCGCCCGACGACGGTTACCGTATCCTCAGCCAAGGTACCAGGTCCATCTTCAAGAGGACCGGCAAGAGCCAAAAGGGCAAGTCCGGACGCGACTCTGGTTAAGTGGTATAAGACACTTCGTTTCGGATTTGGATCGCTTTCTCTTTTACTCTCTCCTCTCATCTAATGTCGGTCTCAAGAATTTCGGTTTGGTTTCCCAGTCACGCATCTCTGTTACATCTCTTACGCCTTTTACTTATCACGTTTAGTTATCCCCTTCTCGCTACTTGCCTCTTAACGTAACCCTCCGAGTTCTCTTCTTCTCCGCTACTCTCCTCTCCTCCATCACGCCTCCCCCCTCCTGAACACGAACTCCTACGGACTCGGATTTTACCCTGTTCTCTGTGCATCTGCCTTTTACTTCGGAACGCTTTTCCCCTCAAAGAAACGGACAGTCGATGGATACTTTTAGATCGGTGCTTTTTCTTTTGACCCCCCTTTTCTTCTCCCTGTTCATTCTCCGGATCGACATTGTACGTAGCTAATTTCGGACCTGGTTCTCGGTATATGTAGCTCTGTGGCTCTCTAGAGCTACTTCGAGCACAGGATCTTATGTTGATTTCGGAAATGGATATGTTTGCTTTGTGCTGTGGATCGAATAATGCCTGTGGGTTGATTAGCCGACGTGTGTCTCGCTTCCGTCGCTTGTTTGGGTTTATGGTAGGTAAAGCACGGCGAAAGCTTTCGAAGTCCGTCAACCACGCAGAGACGCTCTCCCATCATGGCCAGATCATCTCAACAAGTCGTCTTCACCAACGCCGTAGTCAGCACCATCGTCTGGCTGGTCCAGGTCTTTGCTCCGAACTTGCTTTATGACGGACATATCTCGAAATGGGTCTCGAGAACCGCTGGTCTTGTTCGTGTCCTTTTCCACCCCTTTCCTGACAACTGGTCGCCCTTGCTAACGATGTTATGGTTCTACCTTCTCGTATGCGTCTTGGCTTTCATCCCACCCGATAGAGGCACCCGGGAGCATTAACTCCAGAACGAGAACCAATGCACGGGGTGCTAGCATGCTTCCACCTCGCAATCCTCGTGCACATCTGGTCGTCAGCCCTCTCTTCAAGACCCCACGCTCACGTCGGAACGGCCTTGATGGAGCTCACATACGCGCTCTCCGCTGGAATCATGTGTGCGTTCTTCCCAAAGTATGGAAGTGGAGTGGCGTTGTTCGGTGCTGTACCCAATTTTCTCTTTGCCGTCGCCATTTGTCGAGCAGGAGGCTTTGGGGTCGGTGACCTCGTGGCGATGTTGAGAGGGGATGTTGCGGTGTCTAGCGTTGATTCTTCTGGCAGGAGAAAGGACTCGAAGAATTCAGTCAAGGGTGAATGAGATGCGGTGCTTGTATGATACGCTGGATTGTATTTTACATCCTTTGAGCTCGAAGATCAGTTTTCGGTGGAATTCCACATACCCGTTCTAGATCTAGATCCCGACCAAAACTATGATTTCTCATTTGCTTGCCTCGTTTAGAGGTATATTGGGACCGTCAGACCAGATCGCGAACCACTGCAGGGCATCGTCGCCAGTTTCCACTTCGCTATCGTTACCTTGACTTGGCTCGCAGCTTTCTCATCCAAAAGAGATTTCCACCTAGCAGCAATCATCGGGATGTCATTCGGTCTCACATCCGTGACACCTGCGCAATCTCACCGACGTACGGTAGTGGGGTGCTACTCTTTGGCGCAGTACCGAATCTTCTCTACGGACCACCCTTACCATACCGGGTTCTGGGAATAAATAAGGGCGTCATAAGTTGGTGGGGAATATAATTTCAATATAAACAACTTCTCGACGTATCACTTTGTGGAGCCCTCGGATGTATAAATACTCCCGCTGTTACTGAATTGATTCAAGGTCTCGGCAAAGATCTTGACAGCCATAAACAAGGCGCACGGACAAGCAGGCCTGTGCCAGCATCCGCGTATATATATGCCACTGTCCCCTCGCTCTTTCCCTTCCTTTCGCCCTCGTATCCTTTTCGACTCGTCTCTCCCTTCCCACCAACTTCGTACTTCCACGCTTTGGTCCGCAGAACCTGGTCCGCCCAATCGGTCGGAGACTCCGCCACGACACACGTAACCCAATTCAACCCGGTTCATCGCCATGAAGATTCTACAAAGACTTAAGCGTGCACTTCGTCGTGGCATCAAGGTAATTGCGGCGCATATGGCAATGCCGTGGCATGATGCTGGCCTCCCCAAGATCAGAGTGGCAAAAATCGAGTAGAAGGGAATACCCAGCATGAACAAGGTCATCAAGCACACCCTAGACCTACTCAGGTCTATCTTGTTGAGCTGAGTTTCCTTGGCTCGTCTCTGACCCACTCACATCGCCTGTCTAGGAAGTTCGCACCACAGCGCAAAACGAGGCGGTCCCTGGCCTATCGTTCTCCAGTACTCCCAACCTGTTCACCCCACCCCATTCCTAGAAACAGCACCTACGACACTCCTCTCTCAAAACCCCTCATCTCCTGAAGGTGACGCTGCTCAACAGGCTGCTCCTAACATTAACGAAAGGTTCGCCGTACTTAAGTCCAGGATCGCACTACTCAAGCTCCGGGATGTCTACATACGAGGCATGCTTGGGTTGCTCACCCAAGTTCATCCATCGACTGCAGAGCGTAAACTCGCAGAAGCACGACTGGCTGCAAAGAACGAAGAGTACTTACGGGTGCGGGAGATGTTGTGGGAGGAACGCCAACGCGGTTTTGACATGGAAGAAACCATCTTCTTCCTCAAATGCGAACTCAGACTAAAAGAAGAGACATGTGCCGACCGCGAAGCCGAACTCCTTGACTTGAAACGCCAAAGAGCCGCAAGGCTCGCCGCCTCCGTTCTCGATACACTATGACAAGGCTTGATATACGTCCCAAGGTGCCAACGATGCTGCGCTGCGTTCGAATCGTCCCTCGAGTCCTTCTTGAGAGAGGTTTGTGCGGCTGCCGAACGAGATAGAAGGCGACGGAGGAACCTAAGAGCCCCAAGGCCTGAGGGCGAAATGGAATGGGAACCAGATCCAGCCTTCCACATGTAGGTGAATAGTAGGTGACAACGTCTACACTCGTTCGATCGCGCCTTGTTTTCTTTCTACCAGCGGTGTCACCACCATCCTTTTTGTTAGACCTTTGCTCTAGCCCGATCATTCTTGTAGGATTTGCAAATACTGAAATGCATTCGCCACCTCCCTAAGAATTAGAATACCGACAGTAGAGTATAGTGAATAAACGGTTAAGTGAGACCGCAACTACAGAGTACGACAAAGATCCTTCCCGCGGGCAACTTGGGCCTTGCAAAGACCGATTTCGGTGGGCATAGCCAGCAAAGAAGCCAGCAATATCCCAAGCGAGTCCGCAGCTCCTATGGAGCCAATCTTGAACTCCCTCTCCTGCTTCTTGCGTTCGATATCGTATTCGCTATCTGATTCCTCAGGGTGGTCTTCTTGTGCTATTCGATAGAATACGTTGACGCTGGCATAATATCACGTGGTCAGAGTCGGTAGGTACCGTGCACCACAAACGATGAGACCTACAAGGCTAAACCACCGCAGAGCCCCTCTACAGCAATCAGGAGAAAGATGAGGGATATAGTAATCCCGACATTGTCAGGGAATATCCCCTTTGCACTTTCGGTGGATAAGGCGATGAATATGAGTGACTGTACAAGGGCGGGAAGACCGAGCAGGTTCGTCGGCAATGCTGGAAACCCAAGCGAAATGGACGATCTCGACAAGAAAACGAATGTTTCGTAGACGAGCTGAAGAGAAGTTTGTTACGGAGCCGTCAGATCATGAAACGCCGTCGAGAGCCATCATGCACAAGCTACTAACCTGCCATAAGGGATAATAATCACGGGCAGACTTGATGAACTGACCCCAGAACGGATGAGTGGATGGATCAGGAACGGGGTATATTAATGTCGGTCCAATCCCTTGGTTTATGGTCTTTTCGATCTGCAAAGTTCGGGAATCGTTCAGTAACGGCGCCCTCTCACGACCTTGTACCAAACTTACAACATAAACCAGGACTGCCGGTCCGTTGTCAAGTCAGGTAGCGCACTCATAGAGTTTCCTGAGCAAACTTACATAACGGGAGCATATATTTCAGCAGTATAGGCCGGACCAACCTGAGCTTGTCGGCAGCTGACAACGACACACGAATTTTTGGGCCTCTAGTCGCCTGGGCCTCGGTTTCCTCGATCTCATCTGCTGGAGTTTCGGGAGGATCGGCGGTTGGAATGGCAGCGTAAGCCGCTGAAGTGCCAACCGCCCCTTGAAAGACGGTGGCAGGTGGCAGGAGAAAGAAATACGTCAGGGGGATGACGAACGGAAGGAACTGGAACAAGCTTCAATCAGCAAAACGTCTCGAGTACATGCCATGGTAGAGAGAGACGACTTACTCCGCATATTGCAATTCCTCGTTTAACCCCCAGTGATCGTAGCTTCCACCAGAGACTGGCGCCGCAAATGCCCGCACCACCAGTCCCACTGGCAAAGTATCCAACTGAGTGCCCAGCTAATGCTATTGGATATGTGGTCGAGAGTTGAAGAAAAGTAAGGTCCCCCAGACCTTAAACAGATGTTGGACAAGGCTCAGTCGTTGCAGTGTAGGAAGGGGTGGATCGGTCCTACCGCTGGAAAACGAAGCCAGACAGATACCCAGCAACCGCATACCGAGGCTTTCAAAGCTCGATACCACCTTGACACCCCATGCTTAAGCGAACGTGATGTGCTCTGATATGCTAACTACTCACCAGCATTCCCATAACGCTGCAGAAACAGCATCCCAAAAGGCGTCGGGTGTATCGAATCCGTCCCTTGAGAATATAATTCCACCCCACTTTGGCACCCTAAGTTCGGAAAGTAAGCTCAGTTAATGACCCTAAATACCCGATGTACATCTCGCAGTCTTACGAATGCAGGTGCGACGCCGCAGAAGGCGATTATTCCCTGAGAGAGGCACCGCGGTCAACATTGCAATTGAAGGCTGACGCGAGGAATCTCACTTTGGGGGTCGCCGGAGGAACGAGATCGAGAGCCGCAGATAAACTAACAACGTAAAGGACTATGGAGCGGCGGTGACTTAGCGACTCTGTATTATGATGCTGGTCGGTCGGGCTTACTGTTATTGATGAGACCGAATAGAAAGAATGACGTCCCTAGGCGAATCCGCAGTTTTCGTTCTGATGCGGGCCGTGCAGATCATTTGGTCAGTCAGCTCCGGCTGGTAAAGGAATGGTTCTCGCGGCACCTTGGTCGTCGCTTTGGGGGGCAAAGGCAAGAGTCTGCGACGATTGCTCCGAGTCTTCTTGAAAAGGTGGTTCCTCGTCGCGAAAGTCCGCTTGCATGGTGGTGGTCTGTAGAGGTATCCGTTCTGCCTGTGCATTAGAATTTAGAGGCATACATTGATCAATCTGGGATGAGCGGAGAACAGTGCGGGTGCCTCAACACAGGAAATCCTTTTTTATTTGCACCCCGTTGTCCCGCATCCAACATCACGTTGTCAGCCCCTCAAACGCAAGCGCCACGCCATACATAATTACAGAGTACAGGCTAAAATTCCAGTAGTACCCAAGGGTATGCTCTTAAATTAACTATTCCCGACGGCTAGATCACTATAGGAGAGGGATGGTTGAACCGTGGACATGCAGCACCAGAATAGACAGGGGCTTACTGGAAAGCAGATTCCAGACAAGACTTGATCTCTTTGTAGCTTACTACCAAGCAGCTTTGCTCATCTCTGGATACGAGCATTATGCGCTCTTCAATTCCAGCATCCAACTATAACCCCGACGTTAACGCAAACTTTACGATTCGCGGTCTTTCGCGACAGACGGACTTTGCTGAGACATGGCAGAACGTAGCCCATATTCATCACAGGGTTACCCATCTCGTCAACCTGGTGAAAGACGAAATTGCAGTCTCTTCGGAGGTGGTTATCCATCGACCGCGGAACCATATAGACTTCCACCCACATTGGACCACATCCTCACATTGCCGGTGCTTACGGAGACTACACGAGCAGAATGTTAGGCCTTCAATTAGAAGCATGCCCAGATGGGGTTCATTCTGACCTCTTGCCATTGTCCGTGACCACATTTTCGTGACCGGCACAGATTCGCATTCCCCCTCCCCCGCGATAGACCAATTATCGGTCGTTATGACCCCCCCCCCAGTGAGCTGACTGAGTCTCCAAGCCACCAATAATTAACGCCGCCGATCGCGAGTTTAACTGCGCGAGCAAATATAGACAAGCGTGTGAACTTCCTCAAATTGGGTGAGAGGCCCAGGAGGGATATATTACGCCTTCCTGAACATCGAAATAAACGCGCGGGTTGAGGCTTGATAGATTGTCGTACATGCACAGCCCAGCCGTCCCCTCTGACCAGACCACAGAGGGAAGCTTCCCGTTGTGAAGGATCAAATATCAGAGAACTCATGTCTCTTTACGTCGCGAGACTCTAGACCTTCTAAACGGAAAGATAAATGTTTTCAAGCCTCAACCTTGACCGTTATTATATTCCGATCATGAATGTTGCATTGGTTGTACGCTCCGCCTTTCCTCGGCCGACCTTTCCCTCCACTTTGCTATCTGCATTTGCAATGATTGACATAGGCGCATTTATTCTGACTCATCCATTCGACGTTCAACTATCATCCGAGACCGTTCACGCCCATCGTGCTGGACATTATTCGTCGGATCGGAGTCAAAGTGCGCGTTACCAGGGAATTCACCCCTCTTTACTTCCCCTATCCGAGAAGACGCACGAGATAACCCCTGTTGGAATTATGGGAGCTGGAGTAGGTGGACTGTATGCTGCTATGATTCTACAATCGTTGGGAATTCCCTGCGAAATTCTCGAAGCCTCCGAACGAGTCGGTGGGCGGGTCTTTACATATCGATTCTCAAGCCAGAAGCATGATTATTTTGTAAGTTGCAGATTTTCCCGCACTTTGTGTCGAAAGGTGCTTAGCCTAGAATCGTCACAGGATGCCGGTGCCATGAGGTTTCCCGATGAGCCTATAATGAAACGTCTTTTCCATCTCTTTCGCTGCCACCAACTCAACTCAAATGGCTTGGATGTAGCCTCTAGGCTAATCAAACAGTATTCAAAAGCTGATGAAGAAAATACATTTCTCGACTTCAACGGCTACCGTACTCGACTGTCTCAAGTAGAAGTCGACTCGTTTGGCTTCTTGGCCACTGGCGTTCCGAAGCAAGATTTAGAGAGGGGAGTGGACGATATTCTTCGTGGAGCACTAGGGGTGTCGGTTGATGCGGTGAAGAAAGCTATGTCAAGCCGTGGTGGCGACGACCGCGCCCTGAAAGAGCTAATCAAGCTTGACAAGCACTCGTTGCGGACATACCTCTCCTTGGAGCATGGCCTTTCAACCCCGACCATTAATTGGTGCGAAACTCTTACTGCAGAAACCCATTGGTACGACCATTCTTTGTCAGAAATGGTGCTCCATGCCATTGCGTTCGGCGGTCCAGAGACACGATGGTACTGCTTGGAGTAAGTGAGGGGATTGTGAACAACGATTGGGATTATTCCCTGAAACTGACATGAGTTTGTCAGTGGAGGTAGCGACGTCCTTCCGAAGGCAATGGCTAGGTTCTTAGAGAAATCATCTCCTGGGACGCTCCAAACGGGCAAAGTAGTCAATGCGATTCACGCAGTGCAATTCAAACGCATAGAGATTTTGGTAGAGGGTGAAGCTGAACCCCGCCGCTACGGTCATGTGATCTCCACGATCCCCCTACCAGTGCTGCGCACGCTTGATATCGACGAAGCCGGATTCTCAAGTAGCCAGCGGATCGCTCTACGCCAAGTTTCTTACGCTCCATCAGTCAAGATAGGAGTCAAATTCAAATCTCAATGGTGGAAGAGCTGGGTCGGAAAGGACGGCAAAAAATTGAACATCACTGGCGGTCAAAGTTACACGGATCGGTGCGGAATTCCGTTCCAAAAATAAATGGCAAGAGGATACTAATAGATAACAATCCGATTAGAATGATTAGAACCGTCGTTTACCCAAGCTATGGGCTCGATGAGCCTGACCTCACCACTGTCCTGATCGCAAGCTATCTCTGGGAATCTGATGCGACTTTCTTGGGCTCGCTCATCAACTCTGGAGTTGAATCCAATGCCCTCCTTAAAAAAATCGTTCTTCGAGACCTAGCGAGGGTGCATGACATTCCCTTGTCAATGCTGGAGGGAGAGTATTTGGATCATTTCGGATTTAATTGGCAGGATGATCCTTTTGCCCAAGGGAAGCCCCCGTTGCTGTCACGCTTTCGTACGATTTCATCTGAACTTGGCTTGTAGGTGGAGCCGCATTCTTTCGACCAGGAGAATTCGAAAGCCTATATTCAAGTCTTATCAGCCCCGCCGCGGACGGTCACCTACACCTGGCGGGGGATACTATGAGCCTTGAGCACGGGTGAGAACATATGATATGCATTTCGAAGAATAATCTCGTAGATCCTGATCAATCCTTTCGCGTTCTCGATCGGAGCTGGATTGTTGGAGCTCTCAAGGCCAGTTGGAGAGCCGTTAGGTCTATTGTCGGCACTAGTTACCCAGATCTTCTACCAGATTTCTTCGAAAAGTGGGGAGACAATTTAGAAGGTACATCCCTTCTCTGTGATTAGCTTAGCATCACCCCAGAGTCAGTCACACTTCCAATATGCGATTTCAATCATTTACCACTGTACAAGATGGCTAGGCCGAGCTTTGGGTCTCCACGAGAAGGTTACCGATAGGGAATTTTTCGTCCAAATGGGCAACGAGTTGAAGTTAGATCAAGTCGCGCTCGACTTGGTCTGCTCCCCAGTGCTCAATATCCGGGAGCTTGATCCTATCCTCATTATTACCCCACTCGCGCTCAAATTCCTTTAATAGACTAGGATAGGACTTCCTTTACGGCTCTCCCACTATTGAGGGTTCCGTCAGGGTCGGGAGAGCAGTGTATAATAGAGCAAATGATGCTTACGCTGAATCCAAGGCACCAACAACCCATCTAAAAGGTAGCGTACTTTGTGTTATTAACGTAGCCGCACGCTTCGCATGGTCAGTACATACGCGTGTCGGGTACTCAGGCCTTCTCCAGCAAAATGGAGGCGTCCGCCAGCGGCGGAGCGAGTGAGGCTTTTGTATATAGTCGAGAGCTCGCCAGGACCAAAGAAAGCAAATGCGCCTATAAGCGAGGAACGAGTTAGTGACAGAATATATGGGGATGTTACACACCTTGAGTCAGAGGATCATGAGTCCAATTCCAGCCGAAATGGTCTTCGTATTGCTCAAGTAAGAACTCGTACGAGACATTGTGGATCCTAGCAAGATCCAAGTTCCTCAACCTGGTTCTTCAGGGCGCCTCCAGCGGAAATCATAGCACCAAGTCGGAGGGCATCCTACCATTAAATTGGTTCAGGAAGGTCAGAGAGCCGCTTGCAAAAGGGTCAGTTTAGATACCTCTGTCCAAGAGTATGACGGGATCAGAACAGTGCTTTCAGGAGGATTGCCAGGAATGCCGAAGCTGGGATATACGACGGTGCGGATGACGCTATTGAGGCCAAACCAAAATATGAGATGAAGGGAACCACTTTCTGGTAAAGAATCACAATTCAGGCCCACCGATCGTTAAAGCTTTGCCCTCCGATGATATTGAGTGAGTCTCCATTCACTTGTTTCCCTGTTCTCCGTCATTGGGTCCTGAACTTTGCACCAATCTTCTCCGAAGGCCCGTATTGGAGCTGGCGGAGTGCATTTGCCTGCTTGACGTCGAGGCCAGGGTCATCGATACTAAGAGAGCGCAAAACGGGCAATGGAAGCGTTGAAATAACGTGCCCATACTCTCTGGTTTTATCTTCTCCCTCAACTTTGATGCAAACAGGAGTGAGAGTGGAAGTGGCTTCGTCAGGCGCAGCGTAGTATATTTCGGTAACACGCTTGCCCAACTGAAGGGCGTTTGGTCGTTTCTCGTTAACGTATTTGGTCGTGAAGTCGGGAAGGACTCTTGATCCGCCACCACAGGACGACAAAAGAAAAGGAAGAAGCGAAAAGGAGTAGGAGACGGTCAGCTTTCTGTCCAGTGATGCTGAAAATAGAGAGAAAGCTTACTCAAGGCATTTATACTTGAATTTTTCAGGTAGGAGCTAAAAGCGATATATTCGAGGACAAGCTCGGACAATGCCTTGTCAAACCAGCCAGTGCCGTACGTGGCCGTCTCGACCCAGTCGACTGTAACCGCATCGATCCCTTTGACCAAAGTCATGTTGCCTCGGGTGGAGTAGTAGTTGTCGAATTTCAAGAGTTTGTCCCACCCTTATGTCCTCCAGTGTTTAGGTCATCCTGTAGGTCATCAACAAAATCCTCCAATACTCCTTAAGAACCTTCTCGCCGCCGAGAGGTAGAAGCTTTGGATTAGCACCCGTCTCTTGGAACCGGAAAGTGTTCGTGGTGTCGGTGATCTTGGTACGAACGCCGTTGTAGCGCCATCACAGTTGAACTTGTAGTCGAGGAGTTTATGAGCAAGTTTTGGCCCATTGGTGAGTTGAGCTGCCGACAGTTGAAAAGCATAGAGAGCCGCTTCATGAAAGGGTTCGGGCGAGTCCTGTCCGCATCGGGTTGCCTGTTGAGGAGTTCTGTTTTAGTTTTCTACGGAAGAGATGTAATACCCCGCATGCCCAAAAAGGGCTAACCTCATCGCACCGACATCCTAGACGACGGAAGTCCTCAGTGCTGAACATGATCGGGAAGCAAGAGGATACTCATTACGTAATAGTCGTGGAAATTACCGTTATAAACCTTGTATGTAAAGAGACGTCCTCCAGTCCGACCAGTTGCCTCCAGAATGTCGAACGGGATTCCAAGGCACTTGAGGATCATCGCAGCATATAGACCGCCAACACCTGCACCCAGAATTGCGACCGGTCGCTGCGGAATTGCCGGGCCTGCTCCAAATGGAATGCGTCGTATCTTGTCTTTCGCGGTGGCAGCGTTCGCTTCATCCACGGAAGCAAATGTGAGCATGGGGAATACCCTTTTTTGAAATTATGAACAATATGGCTTCAGAAAGACGACAGAAGCACGACAGGACCCAGTGTGGAAGCCAGATAACACTTCGCCACTGGACTCGAAGCCTTGGATGAGCCAGAGATAAGGATATGTGATTAGAAAAAGGGTCAAATTTTGCAATAGTGATTTGGAAGAGAGACGCTTCGATGTGAAGAACGAAATAGGGGGGTTTTTTGTTGCTCGATGAGCCTAACGGATCGATGCGTTTGCTCGACCCCACTGGATGGTTATAACAGCTATTTCCGACGTCTTCCACAACATCTTCCTTGGTATAGCTTGAAGCACCGTTTTCAGTGACCAACGACGCCATACGCTCGAAGGCTCAGCCGGGTGACGCGTTTCAATTTGGGACGTGCAGTATTAGCGCCAAATTACGTTGTTAAATAAGCTACTGGCCGGGTGTGTCAGCACAATTATGCCCGAATCCGACTCCTTCTGGTATTGTGACTGAGGCAGAGAGGCTTGAGGTGGAGGGTTATCCAGCGAAGAACCAAAGTACATTCACGAGGTGCAACAGCATCTCGAATTTAACTCTCAAGAAAACCACGATACGGTGTCGCTGGGCCCGCTCCTGACCAGCATTTTTAAGCCACGAGTAACTCAAAGATGATTTCAACATCTAATTTTAATGAAACTAAAATTTTACAGTCCTGAAAGCGTATTTTCCCAAAGGAGAGGAATGAGAGGGATCGCGAGTGTGGCTGACTCGGATGATATATTCAACATGATGGGAACGGTGTACTCAGACCATTAGGAAGACGGTTCCGTAGCATTCTGAGCAGCCGCCAGGGCATACTTCATCCAGCCCAAGATGGTCTCCTGATCCTCCATACCAACGCTGACCCGTACAACGTTGATCGGAACACCCCACCCCGCCGCCCAATCTAGTTCAAAGTAGTGGGCGAGAACCGTATACGGGCAGGCAATAGTGAAGTTTGTACCTAGAGGGAATCCGACATCAATACCCCACGCTCCCGTTCAGAGATAAAGGCAAAGAACTCACCCCACGTCGGGCCCTTCTCACAACCGAGATTATCGTAGAACGCCCGAGCTGCAGCCTCATCGCTAAACAAAATCGTGAAGAAGCTGCCGAAGCCGGACGGGTAGAGTGGAGCGACCTCGCCGTTCGTTGGCCGTCTGCGACAGGCGTCGTAGTTTTCTCTCGTCTCCCACTTGGGAAAGAATACTTTCGAGACAACCCTCTTCTTGGCATTCGAGCTTTGGCTTTGGCCGCGAGCGACGTCGCAGGCCTCCGATTGATTCCAAAGCCAGTCGGCGACGGCCTCCGCATTGCGGTTGATGACGTCGATCCGGCGAGCAAAGTGTCTCGAGTTGACCTCCAGACAAACGACGTCTTCGTGCCAGCAAAGCTCTTTGTAGGTGGTTTTGAGGTGATCGCGAAGCAGGTTGTAATGGCTTCGTTGAGGATTCAGAACAAGGCTAGCCAAAAGTGATCAGAAATCCAAAATAGCCAGGAGTTCATTATGGGACGTACCTTCCACCCATAACATTGCACCTTCCTGAGAACACCTTGGTCAAGCTCGTCACAACGATATCCGAGTATTTCATGACGTCGACGTTGACAAAATTCCCGATTGTGTCGTCGGCGACGATCAAGAAATCGAATTCGTCCGCGATCTTGCGAAGCTCGACCATGTTCGGCGTGCGAAGCAGCGGATTGGTAGGAACTTCGCAGAAAAGAGCGACGATCGGGGTGCCAGAAGAAGCAGCTTCCTGGGCTACGCGACGAACGTCAGAAAGATCGTCATCGGCACCGAAACCGAAGAAATGACAGCCGGGACCCCATTTTTGAAGGAGTTTGAGGGTGTCGGTGAAAGGGAAGCTTTAAAAGGGTGTCAGTACCTCAGACCATGCTCCGAGAACGAAATTACCTCGCTCACCCAAAACAAATGCTTTTCCCTGCAACCTTTCCCATCTTTTCGGTCGTTTGGAGAATCAACTGATGAGCGTGCCAAATGGCGTTCATCCCCGTGAGGTAAAGGTAAACGTCATCATCCGAGAGGATACGAGTCCCAGAACCGTTGCTTTCGAGAACGGAGGGAGGCGCTCCAGACGCGCTCGAAAAATCGCCTTCCAGAGCTCGGGCGATCCTTCGTTGCAGGACCAATCTCGCCTCGTCGTAGGGTAAGGGCTCCTCATGGCATTGAACTAACATCATGGTTTGGTTTTCACTCTGTATATCCGGGAGAGACTCGACGCTACCCCCGGGCGAACTGTTGTTGGGCGTCTGAGGGCGTGAGTTCGTCGTGCTAGTGGGGAGACCTCTAGCTGGGTCTAGTGACTGAGTACCCAGGAGCTCCAGACACTTGTCGGCCCGTCGACTTGAAATACCGTGTCCGGTGTATTTCCAGCACAATTTGGCCAATTTGAAAGACTCTGCGGGGAAGAAGACGATGTGAAGCTCTAAAGGCTGCTGTGGGCGGGATTCGTGGTTTCCAGACGACTGATCGTGGTGGCGAGTTTCCGGTGTGTTGTGCGTGTCTGGTGCTGAGGGAGGTAGCACGTGCTGGGCGATCCGGACTACAATGGGAGACGGCGAGTGGGTGAGGAGGAAGGAACGCATCGCGTCTGCAAGCTTGGCGCTCGACAAGAGCATGCAACGTTCTCCTGGATTTCCGAACATATCTTCGCAGATCCGAGCAAGCTATCGTAAATTAAGGAGATCCCCGTCAGAATGCAATTCAAGAGTGGGATCCACAACGTACCAATTGGACACTTGGATGGATCATAAACCTAGGATATCCAGTGGCCAAAGCGTCGACCACTCTGGCATCACCCACAATAAAATCTCGATTATCGTTCCATGTCGGCATAGAGACTGAGACGGCGTGAGGGAGGTAAGGCACTGGTCGTCCAAGCGCTGTCGCGATCACACTAGTTTCCGCGGTCGACATTGTGAAAGTAGTTGCTGGAGAGGATATTGTCGAATCCTGCTCTCATTTTTCAAGACATATCTAGCTGTGGCTTGGGAATGGGATGGCTAACGAATCAATCCTCCGAAGGAGCCAGGTCGTCGAACGTTGGTCCATGGCGAACAAGAAGCGATGAAAAGCCTCATCAAGCCTCTTTCCATGCACAGTCTGGATGGCCACAACACTATTTTCGACGGCATTTCCAGCGATTGGCGTGGTGTTCCCAATCGGGATCTTCACACCGAACCACGTCCGCACCTGTTAGTGTAAGCCACTAGTCGGGTGCGTCAAGGCCATCATGCCCGACGCCGACTGGCCCCCGAGTTCTGGCGGTGGCTGGGAGGCTTGACATACTTTACGCACCAAGATATCTCGAGGGTATGACAAGCCTCCGTCGAAACCCCGGGCTGTGGTTCACACGGTCCCCTCCCCGACCAGCCTATCGTTATCACCATGGGTCACTCGAACGGGACTTCGACATTAACTTTCAGTGTCCTAAACCGGAACATTCGTAATCCGACAGTCATAGAAGCGTATTTAATATTCAACCTTCTGGAAACACCTTCCCAAGACGGTTACAAAGACCGTTCCGAAGCCATCGGAGCAGCTTCCAGAGATCCTTCACCCAGCCCAATATAATCTCCTCGTTCCACGTTCCAACGAACGTTGATTTGTACAATGTTGATCGGAACGCCGTACCCTGCCACCCACTCTGATTCGCGGTGATGAGCGAGAATTGTATAAGGGCAGGCAAGGGTAAAGTTCGTGCCTAAAGGGGATGGAATTCAGTGCCCGCGCCCCAGGCCCACCCTTTACGTGGACTAGGATATCTCACCATGTTGGCATTGAGGAGGAGATAGCGTGAGGGAGGGGTGGAATTGGCCTCCCAAGCTCCGTCGCGAACCCAGGTTTTGCAACTTTTGTTCTGGGAGGTTGAGAGATGAGAGATTTGTTGGGCATAGAGGACGGAAACGTGAAAAGGGATGTCAAGAAGGAGTTTTGAGTATTAGTTTGCTGGGAGGCCAATTGGCAGTTCACCCCATCCACTAACTTGCTCGGATGTAGTGGCGCCCACTTGTTCGCTACACACTTTGTTGGCGCTTTGACCAGAATATAAGCTCGATCGTATTTGCCGTCGCGAATATGGCACTGCAGCGAGTCTAGATAGGCGTACGCGATTAGGAAACGAAAGTGCTCCGTTTACTGCCAAAAACAGGCTAACCCTGTAGCCCATTGGCGGACGTCGGACATAGCGTTCCCAATCGCGCGGAACGAGTCAAAAGAGCGAGCTTTCGCCACGCATCGAACAGAAATGTTTTCCAAAAAGCAAAATTTTGACGCCTACAGGACTTGAACCTGTGACCTTCAGGAACTTCCAAGTCTGGAATCTGACCGTCTACCACTGACTTAAGGCGTCATCGTTGAAGACAGTCTTAGCTATTGCATTATAAGCCCAAAATAGCTAGACCACCATCGTTTTCTCTCCACATTCTTATCTTCTACCCCGCCCTCCAAGGGCGAGGTGGGACCTTTTAACGCTCCTGGGTGTTCAACCCTGCCAAAAGCACCTAGCACGTATTGGAGAAGAGCACTAGGAATGGAACGGGTTTGTACCTTTCATCGATATATTAGCTACATTAGAGCACTACACTGATGCCACTCGACAAAACTAATCCTTCTTAACACCTTTCCTATCTGGGAACCCGAGGTCTCCCCAACCCGTCCACTCAGGATTACAAGCCCTGAAATGCTGCTTTTCTGATATCTTCAACAGCTCCTCGATTTCCTCGTCCGACAAATTCACTAGCTTCTTGTTGTTTTCTATCCTCGCGTTGCTAACGGATTTGGAGATGACTGTAGTGTTTTCCATATTGGCCCAAATGGAGATGAGGATGTTTGCCGGATGAACGTTGTGCCGTTCGGCGATTTTGACGACGACCTCGTTGGTTAGGAGTGGTGAGTTGTCTGACCCGAGTGGGGAGTAAGCGGTTACGACGATTCCCTTTTCTTTGCAGAGTTTGCGGATTTCGGCTTGAGGGCAGGAACTAGAGGGGTCCAAAGCTGGTCGTTAGCCACGGCGGCTCGCCCTTTCGAGCGAAGTAGCCATTCAGCAAGCTTACGGGTGCAGTTCGATTTGGTTGACGGCAGGAACGTAGTCGCTCTTCTCGAGCAGTCGAGTAAGGTACTCTGCAGAGACGTTCGAGACACCTAGAGAGGCGGAGTTGAAGGCAACGCGGACGTCAGCCTACTCTAACCATGTTCATTTTCAGTCGACGCACCAATCGCTTTGACCTTGTCCGGATTCAATTTCTTCACATTAACCATCGCCTTCCACGTATCAACCCAGTCAATACCCTTATTCGCACCCCCATCGTTCATGGGGGCTGGCCAATGCATGAGCCACAGGTCCAAATACGGCGTATCCAGCTTCTGTAGCGAGCTGAGCAACGCTGCCTCGGGGTCCCCGTGGTCCCAGTTATCGAGCTTGGTGGTCAAAAAGATATCATCTCTTTTTACGCCAGAAGCTTTGATCCCTTGTCCAACTTCAGATTCGTTCCCGTAGGCAGCAGCAGTGTCGATGTGTCGATATCCAGCGCTCTTGAGCGCATACTCCACAGCATGCTCAACCTGACCGGGTTGAGACTATAACCAAAAAGGTCACAATTCATCGTTACCGCATACTCTTTTTTAGGCACCGGCGGAACGTCCATCGTGAACCTTACCTTCCAAGTACCCAGCCCGAAGACGGGCATCTTGTCCCCGGTGTTGAGAGTGACGTAGTCGTAAACCGGCATTATGTTTCTTCTTTTATACGCTGAAGATGAATAAAGCGAGCCAAAGTTCAAGAAAGGTAAAGAGGAGGGAGATGTTGAAGAGAACGATCGTGTTGTAGCTGGTACAAGGAGGAGGACCCGAGTGGTGCTGGACTTTATACCAGTGGGAGCGCCAATCAACGACGTCACCCTCAGCGTCCTTCGGTGGAGGTGCGCTATCGATGAGCGCGACATCTGTCACCCGACCAAGTTTATGCTTGTGCTGTACAGTAGTAGCACGAAATGGTGCGAAAGCAGGGGGAACATCTCAGACATGGCCAACTTTATCACCTCGACTAGGAGATTTAACCGATGTTTTAGCGTGTCGAAGTACTTCCGCTCTATCATTACTGAGGGTATTACAAAATGGGAGTACGAGTTATTTCCCCGAACAGCCAAGGGTCCGAGGGATACATAAGCTGAAGCCAAAGGGAAAGGAGGGAAAGACTAGTAAAACAACAAAGAAGGCGATAAGGAGGGAAATTTAAGCGGCCGTTTCCGTCATCTGTCATACACCGGAAGCTGCAGCTGGAGCGGGAGGTTGTCCGGTTGCACCATCAACGACAGCTGGCTTTGGCTTATTTTTACTTCCTTTGGGTCGACCGCGAGGTCTTTTAGCGGGGGGTGCTCCATCCGAGGGGCCATCCGAGGGAGTCGAGGTAACAACTGGAGCAGCTGCTGCCGGGGCTCCTGTTGTAGCTGATTTGGGTGGTCGGCCGGGTCCTCTTTTTTGAGGTAATTGGGATGGTGGTGGGGGAGAAGAGGTTGGTTCGGGGTTGGTTCCGGAAGAGGCTACCTCTCCGGGATTCCCGGTGGCACTAGACCGTCTTTGTTTCGCCCTGCCAGAAAGAGTCGGTCAATTAGAGGTGGGTGGGGGGGTTGAATTGGGAAGACGCGAGTTCGTACGCTCTCTCTTCCAATTGGGACTTTAGGGATTTCGCCTCTTCAATACCGAGTTCCTGGCGCAGCTTGTCGACTTCAACCTTTGCGGTGGAATACTCGCCATGTTCCAGTTCATTAATCTTCTTTCGAAGATCGTCGCACCTACGTGAATGGATATGCTCAGTCATCGTCGTACGGAGGAGGGGGGTGGTGGACCCTCCTACTCTTTTTGAGCCTTGGACTCTTCAAGGTCGACCTAGCCGAACAAGGTTCCGTGAGCTGGATGAACGAAACAGATAGCTAACGCCCTTACCTTTTCCCTATTTTCGTTTATTTCACGGAGCTGAGCCAGGAGTGACGTGCGTTGAGACTCTGCCGAGTTCACGAGGTCAGCTTTCACCATCGAACAGCATGTACCCGAATATCTTACCCAACCGCTCACGTTGTTTCTTAAAATCGTTCAAGGCCTTGACTTTCTTCTGTAGAGTCGTATCATACGACATGATTTTGCTCGTTTGGAGTTGCAAAGCCAAGGAATGCTTTCTTGATAAAAGAGGTAGGAGTCAATCCTGGGATTAGACCGCAAAGCTTCTCCGTGTGCGCACTTTAGCTCTGCAGTCTTGGCCATCTTCACTAATGAGGTGGTCCAGTCGTCTTTCCTACTGGCAATAATATCTCCTGCCGCTCCACCTGCCCCCGATGCACTACCCTCCGCCTGCTGCTGTGGGTGTTGTTGGTGTGGGTGCGGTGGTGGCTGTTGCATGGCCTGATGGTGATGGTGTGTGGATAAATCATGTCTAAATACCTGTTGCTGAGACGCGTTAGGGATCACTTGATGTTGCTGCTGCTGTTGGTGTTGATGAGGCTGTGGTGGGGGAGGAGCGCCGTAATGGCCTTGATAACCGGAAGGAGGCGGTTGTTGGTTTGTATTAGGATGTATTTGAGGCTGGTGGTATGGCTGTTGGTGGTATTGTTGGTATTGAGTGGGTGGAGCTGTGTTGTAATTCTCACTCATAGTGTGTGAGATTGGGGTGGGACTAGGGGGACTTCGAGGAGCGGGAGACTGGTGAAAGAGGGAGATTGACGAAAAACACGTTGACGGTGTTCGGGGCCCGGCGCAGCCATAGGGACCCGGGACACTTATAGACCGGCAGACCGGTAACCTAGCGCTCAGCTCTGGCCACCAAACTACATTTGAATCCTTTCATACCACCATACACACTATAATCTATAAAAATATGCTTTGTCGGCGGTGTCAGAATAGAGAGTATTTATCATGGAACGGCCCACCACGGATAACACGACATGAGCGAGAAACAAGAAAGGAGCATACCTAGCGATACTCAAGGCAGGGATGGTACACCATAACATAGGATACGAGACCAATGGAGTCAAAAGTTAACCAAGGGGGGAGACGAGGTTATAGTGGGACGTCATGATGTAGGCGAGAGGGAAACAAATAATAAGAGAGAACAACCCAAACAACGAATGATGCGTTAAGCGCAGATGTTGGCCTGGTTCGTTTCGGCTTGTTACGCGACGAGTAGAACCATATCCAATGCTCTTGCCTCCTTCGAGCCGTACCTCCCTTACAACCGCAGCCAGCCTCCTCATCGCCTCATCAAAGTGCTCCTCTGGCAAAACACTAAAACTCGCCCTTACATATGCACTCGCCCTCCCATTAGTAAAGAAACTCGTTCCAGGAAGCGCTAAGACGTTCTCCTTCAGCGCTCTTCGGACAATCAGATCTTCCGAGTCTCCTTCATCCGAGCCACGGGCGGGCGGAAGGAGGAGTTTGAACCAGACAAACATTCCTGCTTCTGGTATAGACCATTCAGCTAGTCCTGTTAGGTGCCTTTGCATGGCCGAGATGAAGAGGTCTCGTTTCCGACTATATACGCTGGCGATGTGGTCGACGTGCTGTTGAAACCCATCATAGCCCCAATGGTTTAACAGGGCGTATGTCACTGCTTGAGTGAGTCCTGGGGGCTGGACCGTTGAGGAGGATGTCTAGATGTCGAAATAGAAAGAAATCCTTAGCTTAGCCCGGAGTAGCAGATGCAGTCGCAAAACTGCTTACGATCCGGTTCATTGCAGCCACTATGGGCGTTGGGCCTGACACAAAGCCCAACCGCAGTCCTAATACTGCTATTAGCGCATCTCGGGTGGGAGGGGGGTTGAAGTGGGACTCGTATTCACCTGATGATAAGATCTTAGAAAAGCTATCGAACCTCATCACATGGCCAACAGAGCCAGGAGTTTCTTTCTCCAGTTGGAAGTAGCTTGGCGGGCGAGGAGAACCCCCGTAATATAGATAAAAGTATGGGTCATCTGTGCATCGCACGTTTGTCAAGCGGCTTTTACCATCGATAAACGGGGAACCGAAGCAGGGATGGAGGACCAACCTTCGAGAATTAAGAAGTTGAACTCCCTCGCTAGTTCGAGTACTCTGAGTCGTCTCTCGAGAGTTGCACTTGCTCCCGTCGGGTTGCAACCGTACTTTCAAGTTTCTCTCTCAGTCAGCAAAAAGGACCCACTTAAACGTAACTTTAAACGTACTGGGACGGTGTACAAAAACTTTGGCATTGATATATGCTTGGGCCAGGTTCTCAGAACTCGTTCCAAGTCTTCGATCACGACTCCTTCGGCATCGGTGGTGACCTCCGCGATATGGCATTGAAGCAAGCGAAAATTCGGAATCACTCCTCTAAAGCGCCAATGAAGCCGGGTCGGTTAGCAATCGACAACCTGCCAGGTCTTGCTCAGGCTGCAAACCACCTACGGATAAACAGGCACTTCAACCAGAACAGAGTCTCCTTCATTTAACAGACACGTGAATGCCTATTTTGCGTTGAAGGTGTCATCGTCAGTTCTAGGCGCCCGTGAATTTCCACGCCACGGTGAGACCCTTTCACCTTGGACAACAAGTCTTGCACGCCACATCCAACGCTCAACGACCACTCTTCCTCAGCATCGTGCCTCCTTCGGTGATAACGCTCTTGAAGCCCATAAAGCCAATCAACGAACTTAGGTAACCCACCCGTGTTACTGCCCTGTAGCGCTTCCTCAAGCAAGTCGCCACCGAACTCTAGTTGGCTCGACTCGTGGCGGTTTGCAGTATCAGGACGAGATACCGTCACACTTAGGCCACGGAACGGGAAGGTCTCCGGAGCTGGAAGCCCAGATGACATGGAAAGCATCCCTGGGGTGCGGGACAAGCTAAGGGCTTTGGGAACTGGTAGGGTTCAGACGTAAGCACCACTTCCATGACGAGAGGATAGCGTGAAATTCGCGTACAGGGGCTGGGAAGACATTGCTTCGCTGTGGCTGACAAGTAGCGGTCATAGTAGGCCGAAGGTAATATGTTGTCGTTTGGTTTCTGAGTCCGATATTCTTTTCGCATTGGTGAAGCTGAGACGGCTTCGACAATTTGTTCGTCGCGGTCCAGGGACGCCGGCTACAGTGAAGACGAATTAAGCCAACAAATCCAGCATGCTCGACGGCGAGTAGAGTAGAATGGTCATACAATCGCTAACTTAGGAGCGGATATATTGGACGACATTTTGGAGAGAATGATTGGAGGATTTAGAGGTCCCTAGCATCATCCGCGCCATGATTTATACGAAAAGGGTGTGCCCAGGCTACTGCCTCCTCAAAGATTTCGAAGCGTGTAGATTTTATTTCCGTTCGTGCCGGTAGTCCCAATACTAGAACCAGGGCATTTCCGTGGCAACAGATAATTCGATAGGGGGCAAGGCCCTGTCAGCCAACACTGGCAGTACGTCTGGCCTAAAGTTGTGGCTGGCTCGCCATAACGCGTGTAACGCGAAATAATCATTTGTCCAGCAAAAGTGATTCGAAAATAGGTGAAATTGGTGTATTAACCTGTGCCGGAGATCTAGAGATCATAGTGAGCCCTTTGGAAGGCGGTAGCGAGAGGCAAGGGAGCTGGGGGCCACCCCGGTTGTTGACCTGCCCCAAGCGGTAAATTTACCACGAAATCCCCTACCTCGTTGCGAGAAGAAGGACCTACAATCACCGTCATAGGTGCGCCGGCTCCGCTAGCCTGCAGGCTACCATGCACCTCATAACCGCGCTAATACCTAACATATTTGCCATGCAATCGAAATACAATGTGTCTCTGGGGTCTAAAGCCTGGCCTTTGTGTCCGCTTCCTCCCTCGCCTCTTTAACGACACTAGCCAACCTTCTCATCACCTCGTTAAATGCTCCTCTGATAAGATAGTAAAGCTTGCTCTCACACAAACACTCGTCCTCCTGTTGGTGAAGAAACTGGTTCCAGGAAGCGCTGAGACCCTCTCCTTGGGAGCTCTTCGCACGACTAGATCCTCTGAATCTCCTTCTTTCGACCCGGGCACTGGCGAAAAAACGACCTTGAACCAGGCAAATAAACCTGCTTCGGGTACCACTCGGCCAGTCCTGTCAAGTGTCTTTGCATCGCCGCCACGAAAAGGTCTCTTTTTCGGCGGTGTACGCTGGAGAGGTAGTCATTGGTCGAGACTTGGTCGAGCGTAGAGGGTTTGGAGTATTTGCCCTGGCTCTTTCTCTCGTGTAATCATGTATTCTCCCGATGTAGCTTTAGCCTTGGGCATCATTCCTTTTCTATATATCCACCAGTGATTCACTCCTGGTTGAAATGCGAAATCTTACCATGTCGATCAATCGTAAGCATTGCCGACGGTTCCTTAATTCGGGAGTCACATCTGGTGTGCCTTATCTCTAACCTGGCGGTTCTCTGTCTAGCTGGCGAATAAGCGTCATATCCGGCCGGAAGACTTGTCAGCTTTGAACCTCAAGGTACATGGTTCTTTCGTAAATAGTAATCCGTCAATACAGTCAGCATCGGTGTATTAGCCTGCGCTTGAAATTTAAAGATCGTAGTAACCTCATTGGAAGGCGGTACCATGAGGAACCGGAGGCCGCACTAGTTGATTACCTGCCCAATCTATACATTTACCACGAGATCTCCTGAGTCGTTGAGAAAAGAAGGACCCACAATCACCGTGTGAGGCGTGAGGGCTCCGCTATCAGTTCACGCCCCTAACCGTGCACCTCATAAGCTGCGCCCATACCTAACGTACGTGTCATACAATTAAAATACGGTATCTCTAGGGTCTAAAGCCTAGTCTGTAAGCCCGCTTCCTCCCTCGCCTCTTCAACGACCTTAGCCAACCTTCTCATCGCCTCGTCGAAATACTCCTCTGGTATCATAGTAAAGCTCGCTCTCACATAAGCACTCGTCCTCCCGTCGGTGAAGAAACTAGTTCCGGGAAGTGCTAAGACCTTCTCCTTCAGAGCTCTTCGGACGATTAAATCCTCCGAATCTCCTTCTTTCGACTCGGGCACGGGCGGCAAAAACACCTTGAACCAGACAAATAAACCTGCCTCGGGTATGGACCACTCGGCCAGTCCTGTCAAGTGTTTTTGCATCGCCGCCATGAAAAGGTCTCTTTTTCGGCGGTATACGCTGGAGAGGTAGTCCAAATGTTGCTGGAAGCCCTCGTAGCCCCAGTGGTTTAACAGCGAATATGTCACAGCTTGCGCGAGTCCTGGGGCGTGGACCATCGAGGAAGCGGTCTAAGAGAATAGGCAGGGAAATTATAGATATACTGAGATCCGGAAGCGGTTGCTGGTAGCTTGCTCACCAAGCGATTCATTGCTGTTATTATGGCAGTTGGACCCGATACAAAGCCTACTCTCATCCCTGACGTTGAAACCGATATCAATCCCGCTTCCCCCAAAGCGTGCTACTCATGCTTACCGGATGACAAGATCTTAGAAAAGCTGTCAAATCTCATCACATGGCCTATCGTCCCAGGAATTTCCTTCTCTAGCTGGAAGTAGCTCGGCGAACGAGGTGGATCGCCATAGTATAAATAAAAATACGGATCGTCTATACCGAGCAATTGTGGTTTTGAGTATACTTCCAGTCTTCCGAAGCAGCGATGGTAGACCTACCTTCAAAAATTAAGAACCCGAACTCCCTTGCCAGATTCAGTACTTTCACCCGTCTCTCAAACGTCGTACTTGCTCCAGTAGGGTTGCAACCGTACTTTCAAACCCGTAGACCGATCAGCAAAAGGGACCGCTGCCTACAGGTGCCTCTCCCATTTAGCATACCGGAACGGTGTATAAAAGCTTCGGCTTTGGCCTATCCTTTGGCCAATTCCGAAGAACTCGCTCTAAGTCATCAGCTACAATTCCGTCCGGATCGGTAGCAACTTCCGTAGCGTGACACTTGAGCAAGTGAAATATTGGGATCACACCCCTGCAACAAGTCAATGCCCAGCTCCTCAGCGGTCAAGAGTGCTCAGATTTTGGTTTGAAGGGCGAAGGACATACGCATAAACGGGCGATTCGACAAGAATTGAATCGCCTTCGTCTAAGAGACACATGAATAACTGATTTACATCAGATCTAGTGGTGAGTCGGTTGCGAGCGGATGTTTGGCGCCGCCGTTTCTCACCTTGAATAATAAATCCTGCGAACCGCATCCAACGCTTGACGACCATCCCTCGTCGTGGTGCCTTCTTTTATGATACCGCTCTTGAAGTCCATAGAGCCAGTCAACGAACCTCCGTATACCACCCGTATCGCTGTATTGAAGCGCTTCCCCAAGTAAATCACCGTCTAACTCTACTCGGCTTGACTTGTCACGATTTGGAATGTCAGGATGAGATATCGTCAAGGTCAACGCTCGATACGGAAAGGTCTCCGAAGATGGCCTTCCTGCGAACAAGGACAGCATGCCCGGGATGCGAGATGGGCCATTGAGCTTTGCAACTGGGGGGGATTATGAAAAGCATGCGTGAAATTGGGCTCAAATGGTGAAGGATTGCCAATCGACGTACAGGGACTGGGGGGACATCGTCTTGCCTTGTCCGATAGGTAGCGATCATAATAAGATGGGGGTAATATCCTTGTATTAGGATTTGAAGTCGAGTATTCCGGGTCCTTTGAAGACATTCTGGAGAGGCAACTTGAAAGTTTGTGGAGGCGTAGTTTCTTGATTCCGCCCTTTATACTTAACTTCTTGGAGACTCGAGGGTTCGGGGCTGCCAAGCTCCCCCGCCAGGAAGCAGCAATGCCCCTCGGATCCCTTCTCTGTATAAAGCTGGTCGTTTCGAATTGGGAAACTAAATTGGCTTGCACAAGGTTTTTATTCGAGAATCACATCGCGCCGGCCGCACCTGCCAAATAAGGTAAGAGAGCACCCGTCTATCGTGTTCATATCCCTAAAAACGGACGGCGCCAAAAGGCGACAAACGTCATCCAGCCACCAACAAGTTCAACATTGGCATTCAATTTCAAAATCGTAGCTGACTCTTTGGGGTGCACCTTGGCTGGGTATACGTAATGAAACTAAAAATTTGCTTCTCTCGCTTTGCCCTTGACGAATATTCGAGCTAGAGTTTACAAAATTTGCACACATGTACTGTAAGCATGTTTGAGCACATCTACCAAGAATGGCGAGGGTTGGTCGCGTCAGTGGTGTAAGGTGAGGGGATACATTCTCGTTGGTCGACATGGCGCGAAATATTTCAACCCCCAATCGTGCCTCGCTCACCGTGCCCGCCCAGCCCCCTTTGTATGGCGTACAAAAATTAAAATATGGTTTATACGTGCTCAGCCACTACCAGTATAAATTCTGCGCCAATCGCTCGACATTTGATCGATATCGGTGTTATTTTACGCTTGGGGGGCCAATTTACGCTCGCCAGTACGATATAGTTACCCGTTGGCTTGCAGGGAATAAGCCACAGCCGGGCTGTAACCTGGTGGCCGAATGGTGGAGGATGACGTCTAGGAGGCTGAAGATTGCATTTACGATCGGCGTCGGTCCTCGGACCTTAGACGAAGCCCGACCTCCACCTTCTAGAACGCGGCAATACTCTCTTACCTAAAGATAATTCCCGCTACGTTCCCGCTACGTTAGTAGTGGGTTTTTAGGGTGGACTAGCAGGTGTCGATCACATGCAGATTCACACACAGCAAAAATGGGCTTCCGAGCGAAACTCCCCCTTTACCTTTGATAGCCTTGGTGGTACCTGAGCTGCCAATTTCGCCAAAAGGAAGGCGCATCCCTTTGTTCATTCAAATTGCTGCATATGTAGCTGCCTCTTCTCGTTTCAAGTTTCGTCTCCTCGTTTCTACTCATCAATAATATTTACTCGGTACCGCTCGGCATTTACTCTCTGGCTCGCTGGACGGAAGATCCGCGCACGCCGCTGTATATCATTCTGCTGCATACTCGGATATTGCATCTTTGGTAGCTCGGGATCAGCTTCAAAGCACGGGATCGTACATTTGAGTTGCCGCAGCTGTCTACCGAGCTCATTCTTTGCAACCATTTCTGCGTATCATGGGGCGCCCGACAAGCGGCTCCGGACACCAGCTATGCTTTAAACAAGTTCTCCAGGTTAACGAGCCCGCCTCTAGCATCTTCATAAACAAGGTCGCGCTATTCAGGGGGGACGACCAAACGATTCCCTTTTCAAATTTGAAATAACCGGGTGGGCGAACATTCACGCCGCTAGTCTGCAGGCTACCATGCACCTCATAAGCTACACCGATACCTAAAATACGTGCCATACAATTGAAATACAATATCTCTGGGGTCTAAAGCCTAGCCTGTTTGCCCGCTTCCTCCCTCATCTCGTTGACGACACCAGCCAACCTTCGCATTGCCTCGTCGAAATGTTCCTCTGCTAACATGGTAAAACTCGCTCTCACATAAGCACTCGTCCTCCCGTCAATGAAGAAACTGGTTCCGGGAAGTGCTAAGACCTTCTCCTTCAGAGCTCTTCGGACGATTAAATCCTCTGAATCTCCTTCTTTCGACCCGGGCACTGGCGGCAACAAGACCTTAAACCAGACAAATAAACCTGCTTCGGGTATCGACCACTCAGCCAGTCCTGTCAAGTGTCTTCGCATCGCCGCGACGAAGAGGTCTCTTTTACGGCGGTATACGCTGGAGATGTAGTCAACATGCTGTTGAAAGCCCTCGTAGCCCCAGTGGTTTAACAGTGAATATGTCACAGCTTGCGTGAGCCCTGGGGGCTGGAGCATCGAGGAAGAGGTCTGAGAGAAGAGACGGGGAATAATGAGATCCGTAAAGCGGTCGTTGATAGCCTGCTCACCAAGAGATTCACTGCTGTTATTATGGCGGTTGGGCCCGATACGAAGCCTATTCTCATCCCTGACGTTGAAACCAACATCAATATCATTTCCCAACGCGTGATAACCATGTTTACCCGATGACAAGATCTTAGAAAAGCTGTCAAATCTCATCACATGGCCTATCGTCCCTGGAATTTCCTTCTCTAGCTGGAAGTAGCTCGGTGAACGAGGTGCATCCCCATAGTATAAATAGAAATAAGGATCGTCTATACCGAGCAATTGTGGTTTTGAATACGTCCAGTCTTCCGGAGTAGCGATGGTAAACCCACCTTCAAAAATTAAGAACCCGAACTCCCTTGCCAGATTCAGTACTTTCAGCCGCCTCTCAAGCGTTGCACTTGCTCCAGTAGGGTTGCAACCGTACTTTCAAACCCATAGACCGATCAGCAAAAGGGACCGCTACCTATAGGAGTCTCTCCCCAGTTTGGCATACCGGAACGGTGTATAAAAGCTTCGGCATTGGCCTATCCTTTGGCCAATTCCGAAGAACTCGTTCCAAGTCATCAGCTACGATTCCGTTTGGATCGGTAGCAACTTCCGTCGTGTGACACTTGAGCAAGTGAAATATTGGGATCACACCCCTGCAACAAGTCAACGTTCAGCTCCTTAACAGTCAAGGGTGTTCAGATTATATTGCCGAGGACATACGCGTAAACGGGCGATTCGACAAGTATCGAATCTCCTTCGTCTAAGAGACACGTGAATGCCTGATTTGCATCGAATTGAGTGGTGAGTCGGTTGTGAGCGGATGTTTGGTGCCGGCATTTCTCACCTTGAATAATAAATCCTGCCCACCACATCCAACGCTTGACGACCATCCCTCGTCGTGGTGCCTTCTTTTATGATACCGCTCTTGAAGTCCATAGAGCCAGTCAACGAACCTCCGTATACCACCTGTATCACTGTATTGAAGCGCTTCCTTAAGTAAATCGCCATCTAACGCTACTCGGCTTGACTTGTCACGATTTGGAATGTTAGGATGAGATACTGTCAAAGTTACCGCGCGATACGGGAAGGTTTCTGGAGTTGGGCTGCCTGAAAAAAGGGACAGCATGCCCGGGATGCGAGATGGGCCGAGCAGCTTTCGAACTAAAAGGGATTATGAGAGGCATGCGTGAAATCGGGCTCAAATGGGTGAAGGATGGTCGATTTACGTACTGGGATTGGGGAGGCATCGCCTTGCCTTGTCCGATAGGTAGCGTTCATAGTAAGATGGGGGTAATATACTCGTATTAGGATTTGAAGGTGAGTATTCCGGGCCGCGTGATGACAAGAGTACCCCAGTGATGCAACTATTAACGATCACGGGCGTGATCTGTCGTAAAGATTGCGTTAGGTGAACCAAATCCAGCGACACTTTGCACTACTCAAACAAACCTGACGTGCGGCAGCTGAATCAGAAGCGTATTTGCTAGCAGAAGACATCCTGGTGAGGCAAGTCAAAAAGTTCAAGGAAGCCTGGTCTCTTCATTCCGTCCTTTATACTAAACTTCTTGGAGACTCGAGGGTTTGAGCGTCTAACATCCCCGCCAGGAAGCAGCAAGGCTTCTGATTTCTTCTCGGTGTAAAGCTGGCCGTTGTGTATTGGGAATCGGTAAAGAGTCTTCGTTCCATGCGTACACTCCGGTCGGATTGACGCCCATCGTTCCACATGATCATATCCCTGACAACGGACGACACCAAAAGGAGACAAATGTCTCCCGGCCACCAACAGTTTGACCTGAGCGCTAAATTCAAATCTGTAGCCGACTTCTGGGGATACATATTGGCGGAGCAACGAGGCTAGGAACGGCATCATTTCAGCCTGCCCCACATTTGTAATAAGATCGAGAGCCGAGCAATACCGAAGGGCTGGGACCAGGAATAAATCCACGACACATGGCCCTGATCGCAGTACTGTAGGAGCCAAACTTTTTTTATTCGTCAGCACTGACTAGTCGTGCGTGACATAAAACGTTGAAACCGCCACACAAATATTTATACACGCGATACATTCACGCCCAAGTCTGAGCCTGTTCCCCTTCCCGCCTCCTCCCTCACGTCCTTGACAATAGCAGCCAACCTCCTCATTGCCTCATCAAATTGCTCTTCAGGCAAAACACTAAAACTAGCCCTGACATAGGCACTCGTTCTCCCGTTCGTGAAGAAGCTCGTTCCGGGAAGCGCCAAGACCTTTTCCTTCAACGCTCTCCGGACAATCACGTCCTCTGAATCACCTTCATCTGACCCTGGAACGGGCGGTAAAAGCAGCTTGAACCAAACGAACATCCCCGCCTCGGGAGTGGCCCATTCTGCCAAGCCTTCCAGGTGCCTGCGCATCGCTGCAGCAAAAAGGTCTCGCTTTCGACGATAGACGCCAGCGACGTGGTCGACGTGTTGCTGGAAACCGTCGTAGCCCCAGTGGCTTAGCAGGGAATAAGCCACAGCCTGGCTGAAACTTGACGGTTGAAGTGTAGAGGAGGACGTCTAGCAGAAACGGGGAGCCTGAGCGGACCGTTTACTGACTACAATCTATCTTGCCCAACTCACAACGAGGTTAATCGCGTTTACGATCGGGGTCGGACCTGAGACGAAGCCCAACCTCATGCCTGGAGGAGTCATCAACAACAGACCTCCGCCTTCTAGAATGGGACAATACAACCCTACCTGAAGACAGAATCTTGGAAAAACTATCGAACCTGACCACATGACCGATCGGACCAGCGATTTCTTTTTCAAGTTGGAAATAACTGGGCGGGCGAGGGGTATCTCCATAGTACAGATAGAAGTACGGGTCGTCTACGAGGGCAAGGTTCAGCCTTTTTTCAATCGCCTGCCCATCCCCAAAGAAAGAAATTACGAACCTTCAAGGATGAGGAAATTGTGCTTCCTAGCGAGCTGAAGCACTTTCAGTCGTCTCTCAAGTGTTGCACTAGCGCCCGTGGGGTTACAGCCGTACTTTCCCAGCCGTTAGTAAGGATAGCGCCTTGTGGTTTAAACGAAAGGACTCACTGGGGCGGTGTACAGAAGTTTAGGCCTCCGCTTGTCTTTTGGCCAATTCTGAAGAACGTGTTCCAGATCGTCCGCCAAGATGCCGCTAGCATCCGTACAAACTTCTGCTGCATGACATTTAAGCAAGGCAAAGATTGGGATTACGCCTCTATATAATAGATGCGCGTGGTCAGAAGAGGTCTGTCACGGGCTAGTCTTGGCGGGGTCGAGGCAGCTTACGCGTAAACGGGGGCTTCCACTAGGACAGAGTCTCCCTCGTCCAGCAGAGACGTAAACGCCTGAAATCCCTCGGGTTTAGCACATTGTGCCATTTCGAGTTGACGTCTGGGCTCACTTTTGAAAGCACGTCTTGACTGCCACATCCAACACTCAACGTCCATCCCTCGCCCTCGGGTTTCCTCCCATGATACCGCTCTTGCAACCCACACAACCAGTCCACGAACCTCGGAATACCGCCTGTCTCGCTATACTGAAGCGCATCAGTAAGCACATCGCCTTCCAGGCTCAACGTCGTGGACTTGTGGCGATTCGCAGTGTCGGGATGAGAGACCGTCATGGTCAGCTGTTGGAAGGGGAAGGTTTCCGGGGCTGGAAGCCCCGCGAAGACTGAGAGGATACCGGGGATGCGAGACAATGGGATAACTTTGCGAACTGCAGGGAAAATACGGCACTCGTGAGGGTCATGTGGACAGTGACAAATCAAGTAACAAGACGTACTTGGACTCGGAAGATATCGCTTAGCAGTGTCGGACAGATAGTCGTCGTAGAAGTTGGGTGGGAGGACCCTCTCGTCCACCGTTAAAGGTGGGTGTTCGGCAGTGGGGGAGGAAGAGGTGACCATTGGAATGCCATCATCATGCGTGACCGGGGCGACCTAATGAACTTCGACAGTGAGTTCGCTGCCTTTCGTCAGAATGAAAGGGGTCGAACCATCTGCGTATCAGAATTGTATCCAGTAGGGGGAGACATGTAGAGACGAGAGGATGCAAAGCGTTGGGGGAGCAGGAAGAATTCGAAGTATTCCGTACATAAAGGTGTGAGGGAAGTGGGCGCCTAAACGACGCGAGAGTCACCCATACGCATTCGGGGCTCCTTCTCCATCTCCAGTGCTGACTGTAATTGGTGGATAAAGTATTTACGAAAGAGCCATGTACCTCGAGGTTCAGAGCTGACCAATATTCCGGCCGGATATGACGCTTATTCACCAGCCGGGCAGTGGTCCTCGAGGTTGGAGAGAGATAAGGCCCACCAGATGTGACTCTCGAATTAAAGAAGCCGTCGGTAATGCTTACGATTGATCGACATGGTACGATTTCACACTCCAAGAAGGAATGGGATCACAGGTGGATATACAAGAAAAAAAGAATAACGCCCGAGGCGAAAAGCTACATCGGAAGAATATACGTGACTACACGAGAGAAATGGGTCAAGGAAAATACTCCAAACCCTCGTACGCTCGGCTAGAATAACTATGGCGCAAATAAACATAGCAAGGAATGATAAGGAGGCGGTAGAGAACGGGACTTAGGGCATATAGAGGTAAGGAAGGTGCATGTAAAATAAGTGGAAAGAGGCAGAACTTAAGTTATATATGTTCGTTTCGTTTCGTGGGCGACGAGAGGATTGGCGTAGAATCGGGACGGCCGAATGGCAGCGAGAGTGCAGACAGGGGGAGTGAGGCTGAGCTTTCAGCTCAAAGCTCCATCTCTCGGCTTTCGACCTTAGGACGGTTTGGCGAAGGACCTGCTTGGTTAGCTCGCTGTGGACCGGTCAAATTCGACAGAGGAGAGGGACTGGGTCCGCCGCCGGTCGAGGCACCAGCAGAGCCGGGTCGTCGAGACCGTCCTTCTACTTCTGCCAAGCTTCTGTTGATGCTACTCCTTAGGAAGTGATAGTTGTCGGCATCACTAGAGACTCTCTGATATTTGCTCTGCAGGTCTAGAACGTCGACGGTGCAGACTTCAAGACTTTGACCGAGTTTTTCTAATTCTTCGCGCATCTGCACAAGAATAGCAGTTGTGATCAGTTTCTACGGTCGAGGGACTCAAGCGGAGCCGTTGCACGTACCTTGGGTGTGTTCTGCTCGATGGTCGCAACCTTCTCCTTCAGCTCCTGTGCTACCTTCTCAGCGTCGGCCTGAGCTGCCAACCTCGCTTGGTGCTCGTCATCCAGAGCCTTTCGCAAGCTTTGGTTTTCCTCCACCAGTGTGGTCGCTTGCCCCTTCAAAATGTCCAGCTGTAGCGCATGGGCCGTCTGCATGTCCAAGAACTTTTGGTCCATGCTCGCCTGGAACGCCTCCAACTTGCCGAGCAGAGACAACTCGGCGGACTCGACTCTGCTCGAAAGGGTGGTCTCAGCCCCTTTGGCCCACTGCTCAACGCGGGTCTCGGAGGTCTTTAGCTTTGTGTCCACCGAGGCTTCAAGACTTGAGAATCTCTCGTCGGCTGTAGACTCGAATATTGCGTGTTTCTTCTCGAGTGTCCTGCCCATGGTATCGATCTTGATGTCATACGTTGACTCGAGTTGGGTGATTCTCTTGTCAACGGCGGTTTCGAGGAACTCCGTCTTGAGGGTCAAGTTACTGTCCATGTTCTTAAGCTTTGTTCTTAAAGAATGCCGAGCCTGTGGGACAAAGAGCGTGGGCACAAAGTCGCGTGGCTCAGCCAGGGGACAAAGCAACGATAGGCCAAAGCACACTCACGTCGCTCACATCAATGACCTCTCCAACGCCCTTATCAAACGGGTCGAGCGCTCTCCACTCCTTTTCCATCACAGCAACCCGAGCGCTCACAACCGCGTAGCGTCTTTCCGCCTCGTTAACCTCTGTGACACGGCTCTTCTCCAAACTCGTCACCCTCGACCTGACTTTGTCGACCTCGCTGTTATTCGAGATGGTAACTCCCACTTGGTCAGCGAGTGTCTGGACGCGTTCTTCGAGCGAGTCGACGGCCTTTTTATGATCCTCGAGGTCCTCGGGCTTGACAAAGATGGAAGCCAAACGTTCGAATTTATCGTCGAACGTCTCAGCGAGCAGCATCCGGCTGTCATCTAACGTCGAGAACGCCTGACAACTCGTGTTTCTCAGTTCTTCCAACTTGCCGAGGAAGCACGATTCCATCTCGCGAAGCCGGTCCTCGTTAACATACGACGGGACGTTTCCATCCACGACGAGAGACGAAGCTTCAATCTGAAGACCAAGAGCTGGCGCCGGGCTTTGCGAGCGGGCCCGGGAAGCCTCGAAGGAGGCCTGAAGTGCGCTGGAGAGGCTCTCCAGGTCCACGCGCATGACCTTATGGACTGACATGAACGCCCAGTCCAACTCGCTCATCCTCTCTTGATACCTATACTCGGCCTCCTGGAGACGAGCTTCAGCTTTCTTCCGAGCTTCTCGTTCTGCTACCCTTGCCTCGGCGGCGGCTGCGGCTTCCATGGCCTTTCTCTTTCGTGGATCGACTGGCTTCTGAGGCTCGGTGGATGTACCAACCTTTGCCTTGTCTGCAATTGGGAACTCCGACTCCAGCGCAAGGAGCGGATGGAATTTGAGCCTGTTGATTTCCTTCTTGCACGAGTCCCATTCAAGACGAGATTCTACGGTGCCTATGAAAGCCTTGACCAAAGCTCTGAAAGCGGCGCGGATGAGAGGTTTGAAGGCCAGGAAGAAGTATGACTGAACTCACGGAAGGAGATCTTTCGAGAACTCGCGGGGTAGAGAACGTTCTTCGGACAACAGCCTTCGGTTGAGAGAAGCTGAAGGGCAGGATGCGGCTGATACGGTCGGGGAAGAGGGAAAGACCACAGGTTGAGGGGTTGGGTTTGGGTCGACAACCAGTGTCGCTTCGCGAGCTATTTCTGGACGTACGATGTCCTTCTGTACTTGGGGAAGCTCGGCTGATGGAGCCGAAGGCAGTACAGGAGAAGGTGTCTCCATTGGTTCGACTTTGAATACTGCGGGTCGAGAAGGTGGAGCAACCACTGCCGGCTCGATGTCCATCTCATCGCTCGACATATCCATAGCGTCGGATGATTCCATTCCTGGGACATCATGCGGGACAACACCTGAGCTTTTAAGCCGACCGAGGACGCCGTTGACGAGTGCAGCGACGCTCGAATCGGCTTGAAGCGACGCTCTAGCCTTCGATTGTTGTGGTCGACTTGGACCCCCCACATCCACAAAGGACGCGGACGCAGTGCGAGGATTGGCTAGACGACGGGTATCCGCCAGAGTCATCTCGCCAGATGATCCTCGTGAATGCGAGGGTCGCAAAGTGGACCGAGTTTCCGTCGAGTCGCGAGATAAGGCGGGAGTTGAATCACGCGACGAAGGGAACCTGTAGTACAGCGGCGGATGGGTGGGTGGGAGACGATGAGGAAGGGGAGAGTTTCGTGACGGAGGAGAGGTGGAGCGGTTGTCGCGGTCGCGGAGGGAGGTTGTGAAGCGAGGCATCTTGGGGGAGGATGGTTGGGCTGGGTCTGACGACATGGCTGATAACCCCCGCTTTAAGGACTGGCGATCAACGGGAGATTGGGCATCAACATGCGATGAAGGCACAGCTTCCATCGTGGTGCCCCGTGCCCTAGGTGGTGAACGAGAGCGACTGCTTTGGCGAGTGCGTTTGGGAATAGACTGATGGGTTGAGGTGGCTCGCCCTCGGTCGTCCCCCGTACTGGTGCTGCCGCTACTGTTGGGCTTGGACATTGGAGAGAAAGCGCAGTGCACGTTAATATGGTTGTTGTGGTTCTCCCTGGGTGTATCTGGCAACGTGGTGTTGCGAGGCTTTGGTGGTAGTGAAACAGAGGACGATGAGGTGGGGAGGGTCGAGCCGATCGGAAAAGTGGCAGACCTGTATATGCGAAACAAGAACAAAGAAAATTTGTTAGTTCACCCCTTAAGTCCCTTTCCTATGCGTTTTGACGGTCCATACCGAGCGAGGAATGGGTTCTGCGGGAGAGTGGTGGTAAGGAGGGAGTTGATCATGAAGAGAGGAGCGGGAGTGTTAGCTTTTGGACTGCAAGGCTCTACGCCAAATTTAGCTCAGGTCGCACTTACTCTCGACTTTATGGACGACCTCTCAATTCTATGCTCGTCCTTGGATTGTTTGCGTTCAGTTGGATTTTGGTGCTGACCGTCGCGAGCTGGAGACATTGAGCGAGTAGGGCTAAAAGGGTGGAACCTGAGCCAACGAAATCAATATGAGTTCTGCATCCGCCCGCCTAGGAGTCACGACGGAAAACTACTTCAAGACGTATAGACCTACGCGTAAAAACACGCTTGACTTGATATGGCGCGTTCTCAAGGCGAGTAGCGGGGCGTAGAGGAGCGAAAATGTGATGAAAAACGCTGCCTGGCCAAGGGGGACTGATATATGAAGTCGCCGATACGCTAGCCTAGGGTCTTTCCGATGGGTCCGGTGACGGTGACAACCGGTCGAAAGTTGATGTCAAGTGGCTTTTTTCCTTGAATGATCCGCACTCCACTAAAATACTTTTTCGTTTTCATGGCCAACGTCGAGCGACTCTTAGTGCGTTCAGCGCTTGGGAGTTGTCCGACGACCTAGGGTGCGACGCGACTGACCCGGCAAACTGGAACCAAGCAACGCGCTCTTGACACAGTACCTCATCTCACCGCTCGGCGCCTGAGGCCTTCATAACTCTCGTCCGCACCCATGGTGCTGTTGTAACACTCCAGGAGGGTGCATTTTACTCTTATTCTGCAGATAGATGAAGAACCCTATCGGTACTCAACGATCCTCAGATGAATACCATATGTATGGATACCTCGCCCCCCTGTCGGGCACCAGATGGTGTCAATTTTGTGCACCTGAGCTTGCATACTCACAATGGTCACTTCTACAACTCTGGAAGAGACGGCACTCAACCTTGCTTCTGCCCGAGAATCAACCTCTTGGTGAGACTTTGACTAACAAGGACTCCCCAGCCTGTCCGAGAGATATCTGATTGGGGTCTTAACGTTCAAGTTAGGGAAACCGTGCGTTAAGTTCGAACTGGATGCTCTTATCAACGGTTATCTTGCCTGGAGGGTGTCACGAAATCACATAAATGAGGTGTGCTTCGAAAGGTGATCTAATGGTTCTCGGACTTCGCTGCAGACCACGGGGATTAATAGCCCTACAACTACATAAGAACATACGTCTTACACGCGCAATCCGCACAAAAATATCTAATCCTGATCACCAACACGCGTTCAATCCGCAAAGACACCCACAAGGAAGCTCGAAATCCCATCAGGTGTCAGGATCCCCACATCCGAAAACACGAGCGTGATCAAATCCGGACGAGTATAATCTACTTCTGGATTCTTTGCTATCTGCTCCTGGGACATTTCAGGCACTGCGTCTTTCGAGTTGTGCCCGAAGAACGAGGCTGGACCACCGGATTGGGATTGAACTGCCCTGGGTGTCATCGGGGACGCAAGTGTTAAAGAGTGTCGCGGTGCGGTGGGCTTTTGGGATGGTAGAGTAAGAAGGGAAGAGTTATCGATGGGTAAGTCGTACTGCGAAAGAGGGAAGAACCGGAGGAATTTGTAGCTGGGGGAAGGAGGGAACGAATGCAGTCGAAGGTCAGCCTTTGGTTGTCTCACTGTTGCCGAAACAGAGGTAACAGGATCTTTGCCCAACAACGACGCTCACCTTTCTGCCAACGCGTAAAGCGGCTTGTTGGCTGCCTTCGCTATGATCGCCATCGATAGCGTCCCGACAGCGTTGATGAGCCCACCGCTTTCGACGACAGCTTCTGACCCGACCAGAACAAGGTCCACTTTGTCCATACAGTAGGCCACGGCACTGTCTAGTATTACTGTGCACGGGATCCCCGCCGCAGTTAGTGCGTTGTAGGTTTTCATCCTGCAGAGTAAGGTTCGGTTAGCTAGCTCGTTCGCGAGCTTAGGACGTAGCCCTTACCCCAATCCTTTAGGTCGAGCCTCAGTGACATAGACTGATATTCGTTTCCGTCTATTGGCTTTAAGCAAGGCCTGCATGACCACTCTGGAATACGAATGCGTCAAAATCTGTGTTGTCGGTGAGTGCCTGGTCAGCTGCTTGAGCGGTCCCAATAATTCGAGAGGTCCAGACGAACCACCGCATCTTCCTTGATGAATCCGAAAGCATGCTCCGCTATTTTGTCTCTACTCGACTGGGCGGTTTCGGCGTACTCCTTCCCTTGTCGGACCAGTTCAGCTTTATGGTGCGAGAAGTCGCGCTAGAGGCAAGCAACCAGAGGAAACAACGGGATTGAGCTCTTCTCGGTTATTAAGAGATATCATATACGTACACTGAAGTCCTGACGAGCCGTCGTCACATATCGAATGAACAAGTCGCAGCCTGCTGTCAAGCCGACTTGATTCGAGTATTTCGATTTTAGCACTGCGGCTGCATCTTTGAGACCCTCTACAAGCTCGTACATAGTTGCAGCTGATGAGTTGTGCCGAGATGGACGAAATAAAGACCAAATGATATTGAGTAACGGGAGTCACTGGAACCCGTGACTCACGGTTAGCTCACCCTTTGAATTTGCTACTACTTCCGTTAGGACGAGAATGGCCGCTACGGGCATCGGCAGCTAATTGAAGCAGATTTATATCAAGTACGCCTCTTGTTTTGGTTAAAGATATTCTGCTCACCAGCTCGTCCGACAACAGCCTCTTATACGCCGAGTAAACATCGAACTGATCCTCTGCCGCGAAGCCCGTGTTCCCGGAATCCTTTCTCGGCACTTCAAGCAATCCAGGTGAGGACCCCTCGGGTATTACGACAGCTCGTAATGTTGAGCTGCGATGTGGTCTGGAGGTAGTAGCTTCGGTGGCCATGCTTTCTTCAGGCTCTTTGGGATGAGGCTCTGTTTCACTTTCTTTGGTAGGCTCGGGGAAATTGGCGGAGGGCTTGGGTCTTAAAAGGCTTGAGCGCCAGGAGACGAGTTTTGTTAACGCTAGGACAGATACGATCGAGACGACGGCGGCGGTGGCGGTGGCGAGATTGGTGGCGAGGAGGCCGTCGTGTGAAAGGATCCGCTCCGCAAAGTGCATCGCAATGTCAACCAATTTGGACTTTTGAGGTTAAGAGGTGGCAGCTAGTTGCTAGTGTTTGAGAATCGAGAGTGGTCGCGAAATACAGCTCAAGAGAGGCGTATTGAGGGTTGTGCAAAGGAGCCTATTTGAGTTTATGGTCGAATCATTGGGATTGTCGCAAGTGCTCTGAGCCTGACCTTGGCCCCGTGTTTAGCTTTCCCAGCCCTAACAGCCATCTGCATTTACAGAATGATGGCACTGGTTCATGGACGAGGCTTGCACAGGAGATACTGCCTGTTATGAACACATATTTCCCGTCGTTTCCCTCGAGTCTGGCGACTCTTTGGCTGTCAAGAGTCAGCCCAAATTCAAATGGGTCAAGCCGCAATTCCATTCCATATATAAGAGCAATCCTCCAGTCTCCCGCTTCAAAGCTAGCATTCACCAGCTCACGTCAACAGCGGACGCTCTATCGTTCGTTCGCGGTCAAAGGCATCCCATCCCGAGCAGCGCCAAAGTTTCCCTGTGGCAGGAATTTCAGGGGCCGATAGGAACGTGACCCAAATCGACGTCGTCATTTTTGGCACGGATTTCTGGGAACAGCGATGCTTCGCACCTCGACTCCTCGTGTTATCTCTGCTATCGCCCATGATCTAATTCTATGCCGCACGAGATCAACAGCCACATGCAGTCACCTCATCTTCGTTGGGTCTACATCCTCTTCCAGGTCACGACCCCCATCGTCTCCCCTCCTCCACCGTAGGCCGTTCTCCATTTCAATGTCGACCGCCGCACCCCCAGAGGAGCAGCCCAACACTGCACAGGCAAGCGTCGCCGCTGCCGCATCTACTTCTACGCAAGCCCAAATCATCGATGGAACCGCAATCGCCAAGTCCATTAGAGCTGAAATTGCTCAACGCATTTCGGAACTGAAAGCGCGTTACCCTCGTTTCGAGCCGCACTTGGTCATCATCCAGGCTGGCAACAGGCCTGACTCGACGACCTATGTCCGCATGAAGGCGAAAGCGGCTGCTGAGACGGGGATCAAGTTCACTCACGTGCAAGTGGATGGGGGCGCTTCCGTCGAAGAGATCGTGCGGGTAGTCGGAAAGCTGAACAACGACGAAGACGTTAGCGGGATTTTGGTGCAGCTCCCTCTAGGAGACCATGTCACTGCTGAAGGAGAAAGGACTGTCACTGAGGCCATCAGCCCAGAGAAGGACGTGGATGGGTACGTGATTCCTGCCCTATGGCCGCCCCTACCTGACACTCACATTATTATCCCAAAGCTTCCATGCGTACAACATTGGACACCTATCTTCTCGGGCTTCTACGCCTCTTTTCTCTCCATGCACACCCTCAGGTGTCATAAAACTACTGGACTCTACGGGAACGCCCATTGAAGGTGCACAAGCCGTCGTGCTGGGTCGAAGTGATATTGTCGGCAGTCCTGTCGCTGCTATGCTAAGGAAGCGCGACGCGACTGTGACCCAGTGCCACAGCAGGACAAGGGATTTGCCTGAAATTGTGAGCAATTGCTCGCTGCTTTCCATTGCGTTGCCTGTCTGATTTGACCGTTGCCAAGGTCAAACGCGCCGACATCCTCGTCTCGGCGATCGGCAAACCAGAATTCGTCCAAGGATCATGGATCAAACCTGGAGCTGTCGTTATAGACGTAGGAACCAATTATATTCCAGGTAATCTCCATCAGCTCCATCCTAACGGAAGGACGGAACTGACACCTCATGGGGGTTTAGACAGCACAAAAAAATCCGGCCAACGCCTCGTCGGTGACGTCGAATTCGCCTCAGCTTCGAAAGTCGCCTCGCACATTACGCCCGTACCAGGAGGAGTTGGACCCATGACTGTCGCTTTTCTAATGCACAATACTTTCCAGAGTGCTGAGAGACTCTGGAACGCCGCGCGGGAGAGAAAAGTCAAGCCGCTGAAGCTCAACATCCTGGAAAAGGTGCCAAGGTCAGCGAGTTCTTGAGGCCTTCGGAGGCAGCTTATTGACTCTTTGATTACAACCAGCGATATCGAGATCGCCATGGCCCAGACACCGAAACCCGTTGCTGAACTCGCAGCCGAAATTGGCATTCACCCCGATGAGCTCGAGTTGTACGGCAAATACAAAGCTAAAGTGGAACTCAGCGTCATCGACCGTCTGGCGCATCGCAAGAATGGAAAATACGTGGTGATTTCTGGGTACGCTGAGCGTCGATAGGTCGGAAGACGCGATGCTAACTTGCTGGAATCCACTTCTTGTTTCAGTATCACACCCACTCCTCTCGGTGAAGGAAAGTCGACCACGACTATCGGCCTTGCCCAAGCTATGGGTGCCCACCTGAATCGACCGGCTTATGCCTGCGTGCGTCAACCCAGTCAAGGACCCACGTTCGGAATCAAGGGAGGTGCTGCTGGAGGAGGATACAGTCAGGTCATTCCTATGGACGAAGTTAGTGTTTAGAATCTAACCACGGGGTGAACGACTCGGTTTGCTGACCTTTTTTACCGGTGCGTCAGTTCAACCTCCATTTGACGGGCGATATCCATGCAGTCTCGGCAGCGAACAACCTCGTTGGTATGGGATTCTGTTCTGGTCCCCGGCGGATTCATCGCTGACGACCGAATCACAGCTGCTGCACTCGATGCTAGGATGTTCCACGAGGCCACCCAGTCGGACAAGGCTTTCTACGGCCGTCTAGTTCCAGCCAAGAAGGGCAAGAGGGAGTTCGCTCCCCTAATGCTCAAACGGCTGAAGAAGCTCGGCATCGACAAGACCAATCCCGATGATCTGACTCCCGAAGAAATCAACCGCTTCGCCAGGCTCGACGTCGACCCGGAAACCATCACCTGGAACCGAGTGGTGGACGTCAACGACCGCTTCTTGCGCAAGATCACCGTTGGTCAAGGTACTACGGAGCAAGGCCACACGAGGGAGACGGGCTTCGACATTAGCGTGGCCAGCGAATGCATGGCCGTTCTCGCTTTGAGTAATAGCTTGGCCGATATGCGTGAAAGGTATTGTCCTTTGGGTTCTCCGCAGTTTTCGTCCGTTCATTTTCTGATCGATCATGTATGGACAACATAGACTTGGGAACATGGTTGTTGCGACGAGCAAACGAGGCGAACCGATTACGGCCGATGATCTTGGGGTCGGAGGGGCCCTTGCCGTGCTGATGAAGGATGCTATTAAGCCTAATCTTATGCAAACCCTGGAGGTAAGGCGGTCCGCCGTTTGAAGAAGGTCTTGCTGTACGTAAAAGGGACTAAGACGTCGCCGCTCAGGGTACACCGGTCTTTGTTCATGCAGGACCGTTCGCCAACATTGCTCACGGGTAAGCGGTTTCTGCGGGATGGCCGCACGCCACGCGAGCTCGTGGATTTCTGATGTTGTTTCACGGGCATGTTACCGCAGTAACTCCTCCATCCTGGCGGACCGTGTCGCACTGAAGCTCGCCGGAACTGAAGAAGGAGATGACGTTTCGCGTCAAGGTTACGTCCTAACCGAAGCCGGCTTTGGCGCCGATATGGGGATGGAGAAGTTCTGCAATATCAAGTGCCGAACTTCTGGCCTCAACCCTGACGCGACGGTCATCGTCGCGACGACTCGGGCCCTTAAGATGCACGGAGGTGGTCCTGACGTCACACCTGGCAAGGCCATCCCCGATGTGTATACGCAAGAGAACTTGGATATGTTGCGCGAGGGATGCAAGAATCTGGGTAAACACATTGCGAACGCGAAGAAATTCGGGCTCAAGGTCATCGTGGCCGTCAACCAGTTCTCGTAAGTCTTCTAGTGCAGCGTCGTCGGCTGCAGATCCCGGCGAGCTAATCGATTTCAATTAACAGGTCAGACACCGAAGCGGAGCTTCAACTCGTTCGCGAGTGCGCCCTCCAAGCTGGTGCAGACGCTGCCGTCATCAGCAATCATTGGGCGAAGGGCGGTGCCGGGGCCAAGGCACTGGCTGAGGCCCTCGTGGAGGTCTGTGAACGCGGCGAATCTGAATTCAAATTGCTCTATCCTGCAGAGGCGTCCCTGGAAGACAAAATCACGACCATCTCAAAGGAGATTTATGGGGCTGACGGCATTGAGCTTAGTGAGCTCGCCCGGAAGCAGCTGGAGACATACACCGCGCAGGGATATGCCCACCTTCCTAGTGGGTGCAGTTCCATGACTCTCCGCTGACGTTCCACGGACCTGACGTGATCCCCTTTGTAATGAAAGTTTGTATGGCCAAGACACAATATTCGTTCTCGCACGACCCGAAACTCAAGGGCGTGCCGACAGGTAGGCCTTTTCATTTCGTATGCGCCCGTTCGAGATGATCGTAACTAAGAGAATTGGGGGTTGTTCTCTTCGAAGGCTTTACGATTCCAATCCGGGCAATCAGGCTTTCTGCTGGCGCTGGTTTCCTGTACCCCATTCTAGGAGACATGCAGACAATGCCAGGTCTAGGTACACGTCCAGGTTTCTGGGAGGTTGGGCTAGACGAGACTGGCAAGGTAGTCGGTCTGTTTTAATCTCGTCTTTCTGTGCCTTCCTTCGGCGTCCTTTGTGTTATCCTTTCCCCAAGCTTTCTTCGCATCTTTGTCAAGTACATATTTCCGCAACCGCTCAACCGGGTCAATGTATCAAATTGCATGAAAAAGAAGATTCTACTAGCGTGTGGTACATTGTCCGGAAAGTAAATGGGAAGAGAGACTAGTATCACGCCTTGGATAGTTTCTCCTTCAAGGATGTGTAATTTTTCCAATACGTAGCCCATTCCCGCTGAATCACTTGAGACTCCGGGTCGGCTGCTGATGTCTGCCCGCCACTCCAGTGCACTGCTCGCTCGAAGCACTCCAATGCGAGACCTAGATCCTCTTTTCGCCCTTCTAGTTGATACAACATCCCCGAAAGGTTCCAGGCCTCTGCTGCGGTTCGTCTGGCGTCTCGAAGCAATGACGCCGCTGGTCGAGACAGGACTTTGTCGCCCGCGTAGACTGAGGTTAGCTTGTGCGTCAACGCAGAGGGCGCATCCGCGTAAGGCTTGGGCGCTCCCGTCAGCGTATGAGCGACCTTTTCAGCAGCCGTCGCCGCCGAGTGAAGCTGGATCTGAGCGGACGCGACACCATCGGAAGAGGTGCTGGTCGTCTTGGAAGACATCCACGACCGTTTGGGAGGTGCTGGCGCCGAAGTTGAAGCTGCATACAGAACCTGAGCGTGATGAACGGATAACACCGATGCGCGGTGTTGGAGGAACAAGGAGTGGAGTGCGGCGGGGGCGTTATCTCGTGTGACGAGGGGTTGCGCCTCCTTGGACGACGACGACAAGTCAGAGGAAGAAGGCACCCGTGAATTGAATGACGACGACGCATGTGAAAGAAGGCGAAGGGCGGAACGCTGGATCGACTCTGCCTGTGGAAGCTGCTGCGTCGCAGCATAGTACGTCGAAAGTGAGACGAGGGCGGATACGAGGGTCCGCTGGGCCAACGGAGAAGGCGGCAAAGTCGACGGAACGTGCTGCAATGTCGAATCGAGCTGAGGAGTTGACGTTGTCCGTTGATGATGATGAGAATCATTGACCCCACCGCTGCTGCTATCACCGCCCAAAGTAGCATAGTCAATCGCCTTTTGCCACCATCCCACAGCGACTTCCCCATCCTGCAACCGATACGACAAGTCCCCGATTTTCAGTGCCGCTCGTGCGGCATCGATGGGCCGACGATGTCGACTGTGATTGGCCAGGCTCTTGGACAAGGCGAGATCCCAAATTTGTAAGAGATCGTCCCGAGCAGCGGTAATCGAACCCGGAGTCCCGATCCGCTCCAGAACGCGAGAATGTAAAGCGAGCAGGTCCAGAGCCGAGTCGGACAATTGATCATTTGCTGAGCCTGATGATGATGATGATGATGTTGGGAAGGATATCCGAGGGTTTTGTTGGGCGAGAGCGATGGCTTGGCTCAAAAACTGCGCGGACGCCATGTACGACGTAACGTTGAAGGTGCTCCCGTCCGATTTTGCGTTGCTGCTTCCTCCTCCTCCTCCTAGCAGTTGTTGGTCTCGTCGTTGTTGCAGTGGTCCGCCGACACCAGCTCCCCAATTCTGAGCCATCCAAGCAGCGCGAATGAGATGCCTCGCTCGATACCCCAGCGCGGGGTCCGTGCCGCCTCTTTTCCCGCCCGTCCAACTCTCTTGACTTTCCACCGCCCATCCCCATATAGCATCTTCTCCCCTTTCTCCCGCTTCCCCACCATCATCGTCGTCGTCGTTTGATGATAACCCGGCTGTCGGTGCGATCAAGACGTTTTCGACGTACAGGTGCGTCCCTTCGAACCCGAGAAAGACTAACAAGGCAATCGAGATCGAGGCGGCGGAAGTGTATACGAGCAATTTGCGGAATGTGCTGAGGACGTGGAGCGTGGGTTTGATGTAGTTGTCTGCGGTGTAGAATGGCTCGTCTCCTCCTCCTCCTCCTCCGCTGGTTGATGCTTCTTCCGCTCGTGGGTCTGGGCCTGAGGCTGGGTGCGACGAAGAAGTTGATGATGATTGAGTGACCGTTTGTTGTTGGTCTCGTGATGACAATAGTGGGGAAGTGGTGGAAGTTGCTGTTGCCTTCGGCTGGCTCCGAGAGAGGCTTGAGCTGGAACTGGAAGATGAGGATGAATCGTCGGAGCGTTGCGGCGGCGTCGAGACAAATGATCTCCGCTGTTCAACAAGTAGACTTGTTGCAGGTCTAAAAGTCTGTTGTACGCTCTTTAAGCGTGCTCCACTCCGCGTTTGCGTACGGCAAGTCGAGCGTAAAAGAGACATGGGACGTAGAGACACCTATATCGGGCTCTCGGTGGTAGCAATTGGGCGGAGAGATGGGTGGTGGTGGTGTCAGAATGTCGTGTGTTCCAAGTCCCACGGTCAGAAGGCCTGGTGAGCTCAAGGCTCCGGCGATGCTAAGGCACTACTTGCCCCTGCATCCGTGCCAATCAGCAGCTTATCTTGGATGAGATGGACCGAACAGAATACTTGACTTGACTTGACTTCCTTCATCGATGCGTATTTTACCCCACCCCCTTGCGATTGATTGTTGACCATGTGCTCAGGGCTCGATGCTATTGGCTTAACCCCTCTCGTCAAGCTAGACGCCTCATCATCCGACATAGGACCAAAGGGTAAGTGTGCTCCAACGACCCGCCGACTGCCTTTTGCAGGTAAAAACCCAGCATTCTATCCTATGCCTCGTTATGGAAATCATAAAAAGAAATAGTCACTCTGTTGCGAGTCGAGCTGTCGTCGCTGCTGGCCCCTCACCGGTCGCACTGCGAAGGTGGCTTTTCCAGTACTGCTCGTTGGAGAAAGACGCCAGAAGGTGGGCGTTCTCTTCGCCCAAGAGGTGACGATTCGGATTGCTCGTTCCGACTTTCCCTACATGCGCATTGCCTTCTCTCTCACTGCGACCAGGTGTGCTATATATACGCTGGCCCCAATCCCCTGAGGCCGTTCCTCAACCCTCCAGCTACTCGATGATCGTTTAGACAAGTGCGCTCGGACTCTTTCTCTCCCCAGTCCCCAGGACACACTCGATGCTGATAAATCCCCCGAATCCACAGCGATAAAAAACCTTGTATTCACGACCCCAACTTAACGCTCACCCTCGACTATCTGCTACGACCCGTTTGTATTATATTATTATCGCACCGACTCAAAAGTAACAAAACGGTGGGTCGTTCAACGCCCCGCTCCATCGGCGTATCTTCTACCTTGGGTGTTTAGACTGATACACCATGTCTCTCTCTTTTTTTTTTTTCACATTTTCGGTCTTCTTTTTCTACCCCCTGTTTTTTTTTTAACCGGGCGCCCCTCTGTCCATCACCTGGCATGCGATTTTGCAGATGTGTATTCAAGAAGTATACGGGATTTCCTATCCGGGATGCGGACATTTCCGAGAAGTGGGTACGAAGGAGAGGGACTGCCTTCTAGGGACGTGTGCCCTCAGCTCCACCCACACCAAGGCGTACGGGCGAGGCCCCTGTACCCACCCCGGCTGCCGGAGGAAGTATCGTGTGGTGTTGAAGCAGACCTTCGGGCTAGACGATTGCACTGAGTGCCCTCGTCGAAGACCCTACCGATCTCGGGCCGGCACTCCTGACAGCAGGAGCAGCGGCTCTCAAGTGTCTTTCTACTAAGCAAAAAGGGCCAGTGGATGGCCAAACCCCCTCTCCTTCAAGTTGGATAATTGGTTATGAAGTGTACTTTTTTGTATGTACGATGGTGTTGTACAGTAGAAAGCCTTATGTTTGCATAGATAGATTTCGGTCCTTGATGGCTAGTCAAAAACACCCACAAGATTGGCGCCTCAGGCTCAGTCTGGGGCCATCTCACACGACCTGTGATGGCATTTCATCTTGGAAGGGAATCATTTCGACCTCCGATTTAGTGCGGTAGGTAGCCACGACAGCAGCCGAAACCCTAGGAGCGGTCGGGGAATCAACCCGTCCCTCTAGGCAGAGCGAGCTAGCCTCATGGCCCATGAACGTGCTGGGAGCCGGCATTCCAAATTCTTCCCCCCCCCCCCTTCACCCATGGGCGAGGGCAAGAGAGCTTCGTACCGCACGCCTGATTTAACCTTGCTGTCCCAACAAACGTCCAAGTTTGCTCATCCATCATGATGGCTGTGGGGCAAATTGGGGCGGGCGGGAACAAGAGGGGGATCAAAGTTCGTCCAAGCGGTCCCCCCCTCCCTTCCTTGGCCTTTTCATTCCCTCTCGGCATGTGCGGCTTGCCGAAGAGCACGAAGTTGCGCGTTGCGGTTGCGGTTTCTCCTTTTTGCCCTCCCTATCACCTCATCCCCCACCCCAGGCCTGTCGCTGCGGCTCACCCGCTCTTCGATTACCGAATCCCGTACGAGCACCCCCAAAGCAAACTCCGTTCCCTCGGGTATCCTCACGAGGTACAATTCAGTTCGGAACTCTAAAAAATAAAATAAAATAAAAATATGCGCCCCAGATAAAGAAATATTAAAAAATAAAAAAAACAATCAATCACACACCCTGCGGCAAGCTGTTGCACGGGGTCAGCGGGTCCAAAACCTGCCCTTTTCCCTTGCCGATTTTATTTTATTCTGTCCGTTATTCTCCGTAAGCAAGAGCAAAGTACAAAAAGGTCACATACATCGAAACGGTCGAATCGTCCCACTCGCACCTCCCCTCAACAAAGCCGTACTCGTTTCCCCCTACCCACTACTCGCGACACGACGACCTACCTACGCTTTACTCTACCTACCCATTCGCCTAAAAAAGACCCAGGTAGGGTTTTCTTGACGCGGGGACCGCCTCGTGTGCGGCGACTAACCGTGCTCTCTTTTGTCCAGTAACCCTCTCGTCCCCCCTCAACTTCCTCCCCCTCCTCTCCAGTGGTTCCCTCCGACCTCCGCCGACCGTCTAC
>KN822944.1:11779-23890 GCA_000827465.1 Tulasnella calospora MUT 4182
AGTTTTGCTTACGCCAATGAGCTCCTTGCAGCCACACCACAAATGTCGTTGAACGTCTGTAAGCAATGATTACCCCCCTCTTAATTGCCCCTGGACGTTACTGACCCCGCACCGCCTTAACCCAGTGAATGACCTTGTCATCAGCGTCGTCGTCACGGTCAAGCTCGTCCGATCCCGATCCGGGTTCAACCAAGCTACCGACTCGGCTCTCAGGCGTTTGCTAACGATCACATGGAGCGCCGGCATCCCTCCAACCATCTGCGCAACGCTCGATATGATAACTTTTTTCGCCATGCCTCTCAACCTGACGCATGTCCTGTTCAACTTCTTCACCGGAAGATTATACGTCTTCTCGATGATGTATGCTCTGAACTCGTAAGCCGCTCCTCCTCCAGTCACCTGGGTCTTTCGCGAGTTGATGGTGACTTACCCGTCTTGACGAAACAGACGCGCACTCATCCGCGAAATTCTTTCTCAACCTCCTCCGCTACCCTCAGAAGAAGTCTCTTGTACGGTGCCCAGGTTCCGAACACCAGGAATGACGAGCAGTTCTGGCACCGATGTGAGCTTTTTCCTACTTGGTCCTCCTGACGCGCTTTGCTGATGTCAACTTTGGTCCCCATACCTGCTAGAGCGTACTTGAGAGTCGCTTCCACCCCCTCGCTAGCGTTAAAGTTGCGAGCGAGGAGAACAAGCCCGAGTCTGAGGCCGAAGCTGAAGAATTGGCGATGCCCGAACTGCCCAAGTCTCAATCGGTTGCTTTCAAGGTACGTGTACCTGCCACCGTTCCGTAGGCGAAGTCCATGTGACCAACGAGCTTCCTTTGGTTCGCCAGGTATCTGCGTTCGAGCCAGACCCAGCTGCGGTCGTTCCTTCAGAAGATCCGCTACCAAATCCAAAGGGCCGGTCCCAGTGGGCGTAATTTTTCTATGTACATTTCTTCCCCATTTGCTTCACTCCTGTTCCTACCCTTCCACCCCCCTTTTCTCATCACGTCCAGTTATTTTTATTCTCTTGTACAACAGATGTCACAATATAGTAGTACCGTATCAAGCCACATATTCAATATTTCATACACGAGTTATTATGAGTCCGAGGGGTATTGGGTAAAGTAAAAGGGTATTTGGGTCACCAATGAGAGCAAACGGAGCCAAGCGTGTCGGCCTTTTTTAATAACGTCTTCGGCATCCTGCTTCCTGACGTCTCCGGTGTTCGATCTGCCTGTCGACATCTTGTTTCCTGCCAACCCGTGATTGCTCGTATGGTGCACCGTCGATCGCAGGACCTCGTCCGCGTTCATCATCCCACTCCAGGTCGGCGTTAAATCCTAATGGAACGGTATGATCTTTCTCCATATACCGCTTGTACCGCTGCGCGCCGTGGCCATCCGCACATCCCATACTGTTGCAGCTTCGGAAAGAAATCTGGCTTTGCTGGCGAAGCGCGTTGAAAATTGCTGGATCCGTGACGTGAGGGCCCGAATAGCAAAAGGGTCCATGACTATATGCATGGCCGTATTCGTCGTCGTCTTCTGCGTCAAAATACGCGGTGTGGGTTGCGTTGCAGCATTTGGCAAAGTACACGAGCCGTGGATGCGGTCCAGTGAAGCTCGCGTCAAGAACGGCGGCCTCGTTTTGCCAGATGTGGGAAATATTGCAGGAATTAGGTTGATTCATGGAAGGGTCGAAGTTTTGGTGGCAGACGAGACAATGCGGAGCGGTTCGAATTGGCTGTGGGCGTGCGGTAGGAGCGTATGGGTGATATACAATCTTCTCCCGAGCCATGATTGTGAATCGCTGCATGGTTGAGACACAGCAGTCAGTATTTGGAATTTGAGACCTGAATGATTGCAAAGCACTCACTAAGTAAACGCGTTTGAGGACTAGTTAAGTTGTGGGGTCCGACTTGAAGGCTTGTTTTACTGATGCTGTCGGGTTTGCAGGAACGGATAGGATATTATATACAGAGATCTGGGAGGAGATTCAGGTTATCCTCATATCAAATAAACGGTTGTTTAGGCGCCAGAGTATGATGTGGTGTAGAATCTAACCGATGAAAACGGTGCCGACGAGTGAGAGGCCCAGGTTGCCTTCGATCAGGTGGAGTGTAAGTTGAGTTCGCCTCATTCCAAGTTGTAGTTCATCGCTTTAACAGCAGATATACATGAGGCATTCTAATATTGCCTTCGCAACCCTTGCGGAAGAGTTGGTTTCGCATTCTAAGCGAGCGTACCAACGGTGTACGTTGGATCCGTGAGACAAAGGGAAGGTGCCCAAAAGTCACGCAGCTCTCCTAACCATCGGATCACCATGAGGTCCAAGACGAGGTTGTTCGAGGATGCATCACTCCATATTCATGATCTTGAGAGGGCCTCGGCAGGTTATGTATGTGAGGCGTTGCGGGACTTGACAACGCCCGGAAATCATCCTAATCCAGACGCCGAACCCCGGGGTCATACACCGAGATGGTGTCGACGGGGACGTCATGAAAGGATGGCATCGTAATTGAAGCTGTTCGCAGTCTTGCCAAATTTACACAGTCTGTTGACGGTGGCAAAGATTCCCGATCCACAGTTGGTGGGATCATTGGAAGGAAGAAAAGGTGGGGAATGCTTGTAATTGTTTGGGCTGTGGCGGGAACAACGGCCCGGCTCTCGTTCCCTTCTCAGCGTCGCCTTCCACTGCAACCATGGCCTCTGAATCCACCAAACTACTTGTCGATGGTATTCTGTTTGACATGGTAAGCGTTGATTGACCACAAACTTTCTCTTCCCGATCTGATGTGACCTTTGTCTTGTAGGACGGGGTACGCAAACTCACGACATTCTGAGACCATTCGGCTTAAACTCTCCCGTCCTCCCACCTCATTTGAAGACACTAATCGACTCAACACCAGGGGTGTTAGGAGCTTGGGATACCTTTAAGAAAGACTACCCTCATCTCGATCTAGAACGAATCCTGCGAAGTGAGGGGTGTTTCTAGTAACCAATGTCTGTTGTGGCAGATCGAGATTGACTATTGTCCTGTCGACTCGACAGCTTCTCATGGTGTGCGCAGCATAGACACCTTGCGAAAGGAGCTTCAACTCAATGACGATCCGGATGAGTCCAAACTGAGAGTGCGTTTTCGTCGTCCGTTCTCTTCGATCCGTTGAAGTGCAACTCCATCAGGCCGAAGTCACTCGCTTCGAAGTGGAAGTCATCGCCAAGGGACTCGTGCTCCTCCCAGGGGTTATGTCACTCCTTGAACAGCTATCTACTGGTCCCGAATCCGTAGGAACTCGATGGACGATTGTTACAAGCGGTCAGTATGCTTCCATGGTTCGAGTCGACGGTCCTATGCTCAATGGGGACTCGCCGTTGCCCGTGCACATCGTAACAGCAACCCGCTTTTACACCCCGCAAGCCCTCAAATCTGTCGAGATACAGATGCCAGAACACATCGTTATGGCCGAAGATGTGGCCCGGGGAAAGCCTCATCCCGATCCATACCTCAAGGGCGCCCAGAATCTTGGCCTTGATCCAGCACAAGGTAAGCCCGCACATTGCTCAAGTCGCGTTAGCAACGATAATCTGACATCTGGGTCAGTTGTCGTGATCGAAGATGCCCCAAGCGGGGTAAGAGCTGGGAAAGCTGCAGGTTCTAAAGTTATCGGAGTCTGCACCTCTCACACGGCTGAAGAGCTTGCGGCTGCACAACCAGACTTCATCGTCAAAGACTTGACAAAGTGAGTGGACTACTGGCCAGACCGTCTATCGACGCCTGACGTGCGCTCCTTTAGAGTCTCAGCTGCCTGGGTAGGCAACCAAATCGAGCTCACCCTCGAAACCGTTCAAGGTTGAAGTCCCATCACGCGCGTGAAAAGTACATAGATCTATTACACATGGAAAGAAAGGAATGTGATTTGCAAAAATTACCGACAAATAGAGACTCGGGCTATTGAACAACTGGGTAATAGATTAGGACAAAAGCGTGATAGATGACAGGAAGTCCACAAGTCCTAAAGAGAGACAGACCGATGACAGTGGGAAGACAATTCAGAGGATGGAGTGAGGTGCGGAGGGTGGGGGAGTGTGGGGTGACGTTGAGGAGGATGGGTAGCGAGTGAAAGAAAATAGGTCCTGTCCTTGTAAGTGAGCGCGCCAGACAGGCACGAGAACAAGCATCCGTCTCTATGGAAGAGCAACAAGCAAACCGAAAACCAGTGCGAAGAAGACGCCCAGGGTTGGGAACCATGGTCGCATTGGCTCGGCGCCCGAGATAATGCTGCCAGTCCCTATCGAAGCCGAAGGGAGCGGCGCATCAACGGATGCGACAGACAACGCCGTGTCGGACAAGCTAGCAAATCCGACAGATGCGGGGTCGTATCTGAAAACAGAGTAGACGTTTTTCTGAAAACGACCGTCAGCCTTTGGCCACGTCTCCACGAATAACGTATACGTACGAGGAAAGTATCTCCAATGATCCAATCTGGCGACGAAGATCCAGCGAGGTCGAGCTCGAATAAAGCCCCGATGCAAACTCCGTTCCCAATGCGAGCGAGCTCAAAATCGGCTGGATTAATAGGCCATGAGGGACCATCCCCAAACTTCATCTCAACCTCCACTGTTGTATCGCATGCTGCGCGGGGGTAAACCCTTCATCAGTATGCCATAAATATATATGCCGCGGGAACGCCGACGTACGATACTGCCAATAGCCTTCATAACCAGCGCCTGCTTCCTGCGCCCCTGGAATATTCGCATAAATGGAAGCAATGGATGACGCCGGTCCACCAACGAGCGTTGTGCCGGTATCAATGACAGCCAAAATGGTCGATGCTGCATTGAGAGTATTTCCTTGAACGGTGATTTCTATATTTAGCAGAGAAGCCATCAGCACTTCCGCAGGCAGTGTGCGAAGATCAACTCAAATGAGACACACGGGTCAAGGGAATCTGCCAGAAGGATTCGGATCCGTTGGGAATGTCGACATAGCTGATGTCTCCTGAATACAGAGACGAGTTGGTGAATCCCATATCGAAGGAGCCTCCGACCTCCAGTTTTGAAGCGGCCGCGACATCCGTGAACCTGAAACCAAGTAAACACCTGTCTGAAATCTCAAAGACATCCGGCAAGCGTACCGAGTCAAGTGGAAGGCCATGAGGGGTTCGTCCCACGCATTGGTGCTGGCAAGAGTCTGCCAGAACGGCATTGACCGCGAAGTAGAGAGCGTCGCAAACGCGAGTCCCATAAGACCCGACACAGGACTTTGAAGTAACTTCTGTGTAACTTGGTTCACCACACCTGGAAGGTTGCGCGCATACGAAAGTGAGCGCCTAGCACGTCAGTTGCATATGAATCGTGAAAACGCACCCAGAGTCTGGCCTGCAACACCAAAACCTGCCATCTGCACGCTGTCGGCGCCTAGGCTCCCAGCAGCGCCTCCACTACCATACTTGATCGTAAAAGGGGTAGAGAGGTCCTTGAAGGTGGTTGATGCTGAGGAGTCGAACAGTGGAACGTTGCTGCAGCCAGTAGTGCAATTCTTAGAAGCCACCCAGAGGTCCGCGCTGCCCGTGTCCAGAATGACATTGAACGATTTCGCTGGCGTTCCAATTGCTATTGTACCAAAATAGCTTGTATCCGCATTCTGAGGTGTAGTGATGAGGCAGCGCCGGAGAATGTTACAAAGGCAAAAAGAAGTTGTCGTCAGGTTGACACACTTGCACAAGAGACTCTGGGCAGAGAGACGAGACAGTCTTACCTGATTGATGAGCTGGTTCTGACCGATGCCCCGCCTCTTGGAACCTCCTGAGAGGGTGTCTGCAGAGCCATATGCGCCATACTTGTCCCGGAGGTTTGAGCCCATGGAGGCGAGCTTGGTTTTGATTTCGTCGTCCGTGGCATCGTCAGGGAACAGCGATCGACGACCGAGACGTATCGAAGATCCTGAGCCTGTCGTTGGGGTGGGAGAAGCGCTGATGAGCGGCGTGGTTACAGCGGCGAGCGCAAAGAGTATTGATGGCAGCATTGGTTTTGAGTGGATGTAGACGGTGAGGGCGGGGTTAACTGGATATGCTGGTCTAGAGTGGAATCGAGGCTGATGGGCGAGGTTGAGATTATGGGAGTCTCTGCTTTTTGAGGTCCAGCCGACAGAGATATAAGGATTAGGATGGGAGGGAGGGGGAGCGGAGAGGGGTGAAGGGAGAGAACGTCGAGCACCAGGCTTTGACAGAACAGGATGATCAAAAGCCGACGACCGCCAAGTCGCTCTAAGGCTGCGGAGACCAACTAAGCCGAAGCCTCTTTGGCCACCCGAGAGCCTCCCACGGTTGGATTTCCCCCTGTCCGCAGCCAGGTACTCCAAAAAAGCCGCGGCGGGCGTAAACGTTGTAGACAGGGGAGAGAAGAGGTGTATCGGCAACAAGCTTATACTTAGAACGAACGAGATAACCAGAGATACAACATGTGTGTGTGTACGCAGCAACGCATCATCACCATACCAGTACAATGTCCATTCCACAGCCTCCTTTACATCGCAACATCTGGAGGCGCCCCTCCCTTTAGCCGAGCGGTGGCATCCGGCGAGGGACTAGCGATTCTCCGTCGTTGCCTGCGTCTAAGTCCTCCGCGGCCTGACGATACGTGGTTCGAGTCTGCCTCGGTCTCCGTGTCGTCCTCGTCCTCCAAGTCCGAATGTGGGTGGGATGGTCGGCGCCGTCCCACAGGAATGTCGTCATACGCCGAGGACGAGATCGACAAGCCTTGGATGTTCACGGCAGGCGAGTCAGGCGCCGATGCCAATTGACCCCGCTGCCGCTGCCTTTGAATGCCGACAACCCGCAGTCGTTCGACCCATCTGTTTCCACGTGAAAGGAAATATTAGATCGGTGGAAAGGCGTGGACAGAATTCCAAACCGAGAGCACTTACGCATCAGCTCGATCCAAGCTCTCTTTGAACACGCCTGTAGCTCCCCTTATCATGTCCAGGCTCTCAGTCGCCAGCGTCAAGACTCTCTTGGTAGCACGCTCGGCAGTCGACGCTGCCATCTCAGTTTCCCCAGGCGCTGATGTCAGCCCGCCAGTCGCATTCATCTCCGCCTCTTGTTGTTGCATGGCATTGGCCCACCGCTCAGGCAGGAGCAGAATGAAGCTCCGAAGCGTCGCTCGCGCTGGTTCCGGCAAAGCGCCCCCGGCATACTTGCTCATCACCTCGACTACCTGCCTGACGGTGGTCACAACATCTCGCTTCACATCAGCAAGCGTTCGCATGTGCGTTAAAGGAACAAGTGCTCCAGGGTTCTCTGACATCCGCTCATCAAGTGAGGCAAGGAACTTTTGCAACAGCGTGATCTGTTGATCGATGCGGGTTGTCGCATACTGCGGAAGTGAGGCGCACAACCTGTCAACGAACGTTCTTGGTGGAATCAAAAGTCCAAGCTATCCCGCACCTGCAGCCATTCAAGGCAATATTTTAACCGCTTCATATTCTCTTCGCTTATCGCAGCGCCGATACCGCTCGCCTCCATGAGCACTGTCTGCCACCCACTTCGATTGGCAACTTCAACTTGTTGCTGAGATGCTTCTAAGGAGACCTGTCAACCGTAGTCTCATAAGTGATCGAGAGTATGCTTACCATCTTCAGACGCAGGGTCCATCCGACTACTAGTTTGCGGCGTCTCCACTCCATCCTTCGACGACGACCTCGAGCGCACCCGACTGGCCGACCTGTCTCGAACCTGCACTAAAGTCAAGCTCTCGCCTTCGTTCAACTCGTTTCTCGGTCCTCCGCCGTACTTTCCCAACTGAATCATGACAATGACAATGACGTCGAGAAAAAGGGAAAGTGAGCCCACTTGCCCTTTGGCGGGAAACCACATAAGAAAGGCGCCCTTACTCTGTCTAGTTGACGACAAGCGAACTCGTCCAGCTGCTCCACAGGTAGACGATTGATGACGGGCTTGGATACCGCCTTGACGGAAGACTCGACTAAACCGGCGCCGTACTGCAAGGGAAAGGTGAGGCGGTGCGCACACTCGGAGAATAGACTAGGCATACATTAATGACCCTTGAGCTGGCTTTCGAGTAATCATATGCCCTCAGGGCGGTATTGACCAACGGAATGTTTGATACGCGAGTGAGAACACTGTCGGCGGTCTCTGCAGCTTGCCGGGAAACGAACTCGCGCCCATCGTCATAGTCGTCATCATCCAACGTCCTCGTCACGGTGGACGGGGAAGTCGCCTGCGACGACGTCGAAGCCGCCGATAACGAAGGTGTTGGTGCAGTCGAAGTAGTCACTAAACCGACACCGGGATTAGCGATATCGAAAGAGAGAGCGGGCTTGTATTTAAGGGCCCGAACAAAAATGATTGCATTCATGACTGAACTCGGCGGACGATGAACCCACCTCGTGAATGAGTGCCTCTGTCCCAATACGCACTTGAGGAGGAGGGTCCAGCGGGCATATCATTATCAACTGCCAATCCCCCACCCCTCATATCACCGAGGGCACTGACAGCGATAAGGACTTTTTCGTCATGGGTGTCGATGATGGTGCTGGTGGCTGCCTGGTCCATCGACGGGGGAGGAGAGTTTTGAGAGGAAGGGTGAGGAGGAGACTGGTGGTTGACGAGAGAAGCGACCGAGAGTCGACGATCCATTGTCGCACTCTCTCCTTTAGGTCGTTTTTGTGCGGGGTGGAAGCTTGCGGAAGGGGAGAGGCAACATGGCGCATCTCTCCCCGGTTCGCACGTGAAATGGCGTTGCGCCGACTAACTCCGTTACGCCAAACACGGGTGGGGTTCATGCGGCATAAATGTATATCAGCCTTCGACTAGAGCAGAGCGAGCAGGGCCATAAGAAAGCTAAAGAGATGTAGGGTAAGGAAAAATGCGAAAGCGAGGAGCGTAGGGTATTTCAGACAGCTAGAGAGAATGGACAGACACAGGCCAGTGCGCAGAACGATACGCTGAAAGAAGAATTAGTAGGGGCATTGGCGCACGGAAGTAAATAACACCGGAAGCAAGTTCGTTCGTGGGTTTCAGTCCATATGGCAGGATTGAGATCTAGTTTTCGCGACTGGAGCTTTCGTTGGCGGTCGTCGTCACCCAGATTTTTTCACCACTCGACTCTCGTTCTCGTCGGGGTAATGGCACTGCAGACGGTGGAGAAGCGTGAGCCAATGCCGAGGCTGGGCGAGAAGGTGGTCCCATCCTCGACAGTGGCCGGCTCATAGCAGAGATGGGACGCGGAGAAAGAGCCGTTTGAGGTGCGTTTGCCATGTCGATGCCTGAACTGATCGCTGGTGGAGGCAACGAGTTCGCCCCACGCATCTCGTCGATCCCCCTCTTGACGCCTTCCATAAGTCTTGACGTTTTATGAACCATGTCCTCTAGTCGCATTCTCTCCTGTCGTAGCTCTTCGTAATGCCGTTCGAGCTCGGCTACAGAGGGCACGTAGCCGTGGGGGGCTGAATGATAATCGCCAGCTGGAGGTGAATGGCGAGATGACGCGCCTGATTGGGCTGAGGTTGAACGCGAAGAGGGACCGATGCCAGGAGGATGAAGCAAGGATTCTGGTGGTGAGCGACGAAGTGGGTGACCTTGGTCTGAATATGAATGGTGTCGCGGTTGGGACGAAGATGGGAATATCGGAGGGAGTTGATTGTGAGAATGAACCATAGGACTGCTTGACCCTCTTCCAAGGCTGGCAAGCGGAGAAGGCGAATAACCTCTGGAGGACGTACCAGCACCGCCTTCTTCGGGATTTCCCCTCAAGAGATTAGGAATGAGGGGCGGCAGCTCGACACCCTGACCTTGCGCCGATGGTGAGGCGAACCGGGGGAGGAAGCCATCGTCATTAGAACGAGCAGCCACCACTGGATGTCTGATCGCCACAGGTTGACGATATTCCGCCGCTGCCCTTGAGGTTCCACCTACTGGATGCTGATCAACGTCCATCGACTCATCGGCTTTTTCCTGAGCGGGTCCTGCAGCGGTATCCTTAGGCTTCTTCGGTGCTCGTTTAACCTTCTTTTTCTTGGGCCCTTCCCCGCCATCGTCCTCAACCCCACTCTGCGGTGTGCTCTGCTGCCCTGACTGCTGAGACGCAGGCCCACCCCAGCTGGCCAAGGCTTCAGCGGCAGCTTGCTCAGCGGTGTTCATGCCTGCTACTTGGCCAGTGGCTGGGTAAATGATGGGCTGTTGGGTCGGGGTTGGTGAAGCTCCGTCGTTGTTGTTACGAGAACCAGCAGCAGCAACCCTCTTCCTCCTTTTGATAACGGTTTTCTTCATCGTCTCGGGTCGATGCGTCCCATGTAACTTGTGATAGAGTCCTGTGGCAAGGAAAGATGGAGATCAAGGTTTTATCAGATAAGATAATCAATACGTCAGAAAGATATCATCGCTGATGATCCAAAAAATGGTGGGAAGGAGGCACGTGGATAAACGCGATATGGCTCCGATATGATAAGGACGACGGAAGATTGCGAATGCCATGTGTACCGTGTGTAAACGAAAAAGTCAAAACACCGCCTCGCACCATCGCCAAGAATGGATGCAAAGGCTCATTCTAAGCAACAAGGCAAGACGGCGACGAGTGGGGAAACAACGGCATGTGCTAGCACACCATTGCCAGCAGTGGAAAGGGCGGCTTTGGAGTGGGAAGAAGGATCGATAGAGAAAGAGAGAGATAGAGACGAGGACGTACCGCATGCGTTGCAGATGTTGTTTCCAGCACTGTCACGTCGCCAAAGGGGTGTTGTGCTAGTACCACAGTTGGTACAGCTGAGAGCACCGACGGGAACGGCGGCACTGCTGTTGGGTCGTTTTTGGGGAGTGATACTCCGAGGGGGTGCGGGTGCGGACTTGCCATTCACGCCGTTGGTGTAACCATTCTCCTGTCCTCGAGGGACGATTGTCCGAGACGTTCCGTTTGCCCGAGGGGATACAGAGGCAGATTCATGCTCCGTGTCAGATGTGCTGGCAGTGTCGTGGGGAAGCGTTGCGATGGAGGGGTTCACGGGAGCAGCTGACAAGGGACTTGTTGCGGTCACGGTTGGCGAACCGTGATCTTTGGGAGCTGTTGCGGACATGTCCAAGGCTGCGGGCAAAGAGTGTTGAGATTGATGTTGAGAAAGCTGCGCTTGGACGATAGCCTGGGCCTGATGTAGGTAGTTTTGAATAGCGTTGTTATACGTCGGGCAGCCGTTGCACGCGGGAGCACCTCCTGTACCGTCACAGCGACCGTCTCCGGGACAAGTAGCGTGAGGAACAGAGAAAGGAATGGAAGCAGTAGCTGTTGCGGTAGAGGTAGGGGAGGTGGCGGAGGGAGGGTGGGCAAGGAGGGATGGGTCGATTGGGATGGTGGAAGGAGAAGAAGCGGGATGGGGAAGTTGATGGTTTTGTTGTGCGGCAGGGGACGTGGACATGATGAGAGATTTTGTTGGGATGGATATTGAAGCGCGGGGGGAAAGAGAGTAAGACGACCTGGCAGCGAGGGCGAGGTGGGCATGAGGCACTGTCGATGACCAGAGGGGGGATCAATGAGTAGTGTTAGGACTCACCGTATGCGGTAGATACGGGGATTGCGATGTCGTCTGAGGCGTGCCCGATGGACCTTTTGGAATATGTGTGGATTGGTTCAATTCGGGATGGCGGGTGAACGTATCGGTTTCTGTGGATAACGAGGGGCCGATTGCGGTGGTGGGATGTGGTCACGCTGTTTTCCGATTAGAAACGGTCGATAACGAGGACGCTAGCGATCAAACGTCTGGCTGCTGTGCTGCCTGGCGTCGTGGGTTGTGGCAGGTAGGACTAGATGGACGATGACGGAGGAAAAGAGAGCGAGGGGAGATATGAACCACGACTGGCCCGAGATTATCAAATGCTCAGCCAATCACAGCACGAGAATTACTTTTTTAAACTCCGGCAGAAATTGACTCCGACCGAATTTTCCCTGCAGCCAGCAAACCCGTTCTTATCTGGCCACCGATAACCCATTTCGCTTTCCTCATCGCCCGCCTCGATCGTAACTTCGCTCGTGCGCATCGTCGTCCTACTCGTCGCCATAGTCCCCCCCAGCTTCCTTCTTCCATTTCCAGCCTGCAGGACTCATCGATTTGACTCTTC
>KN822944.1:36190-46223 GCA_000827465.1 Tulasnella calospora MUT 4182
GCGCTCAACGAGATACAAAACACAAGCTCCGATAGCAGTCCAAGAACAAGTACGGCCGAAGACGCTCTTGCACGTATTGGATCCATCTTCCTCGATTCAGCGCCTCTGGATGATGGTTGCGACCCCCACACCACTTCATCAAGCACCACTCCATCAAGCAACACTCCATCACCAGTTAACACACCTACAGTCTCCTACTTTCCCACTATCGAGTATCTTTCTCCAGATTCATGTCTGTCTCCGTCGCCAAGAGCCCACCGTTGGTCTCATCAGCGTGGGGGTACTATCGACGGCACTCAATTCGTGCCTCCAATTGTTCAGTATGCAACACCTCCTTCTCACATATGCATGTCAACATCTTCTCCTCGAACCTCCTTTAACGCCCTCGGCGCCTCTTCTATCTCCGGCGGTTCATTCCGTCCGCTCACACCTCCACCCACCCGTTCAGTAACATCGCCCCCTCCAATTCGACTTCATCGCCCAAATTTGGTTGTCTTGGCGGCTCGATTCGTTGGGGTGGATCCATGCTCTGGATATCCTGGACGCCAATTTCTTCACGCTCACGCTAAGTCTCTCCTCACGGAGGGAAATGGAACTGAAGACACCTCGTACGTGGTCCGGTCCTGCAAAGGGCGTTCGAGAGATTGTTAACAGACTTCCTCGTTCAGCACTTCCATAAACCTAGCAACAGCACTCGATCTTCACGCTGCAATGACTCGCGTGGCAGCGTCGACTGGACGACCCAGAAGCGCATCAGCATCCCCGATCTGGCTGGCCAGTAACGAACCTCAAATCGAGTTATACCTAGTCAATCCCTTGCGCAGGTCCGCAAGCACAATTGGTCCCACACGCCGCTACTCTATCATGAATCTCCGTCGATTATCCTTGCGACGTTCTACCACGGATGGAGTATTCTCAACTGTCAATGAGCATGCAGCAGGCGGATCCTTGCGTGAAAGATCAAGCCCGCTTCGGATGCGAAGCTTTATGCCTTCTTCGTAAGTTTCCTTGCTCTGGGTCCCACCCTTCCCCTGGACTGAATTGAGTTACTCGGCTAGCTCTCCACTGGTCACTTCACCTATAAATACCAGCGAAACGCCGCCCAAGAAGAAAACTATGCTCAGCAAGTTGCTTGGGCAAGGTAAATCCTTGGTCGGTGAGTATAATTTTCCTTCAACGATCCACGGTGCTTTAATGACATTGCCCTTGCCCACAGCGCGTATTGTATGATTGACCTTTGCAATGTGCAACTTCTTCTACTCGACGTTTCCGTCTCACCTTTTTGACTTTCTCTGACTTTTCTCGTTGACTTTCGCTTGGTTTGTCACCGTTGCAAGACAATTTGTAGCCACTGTTCTTGATACCCCATGATAACCTCCCAGCTGTGCTGCTACTCCCAAATCTCCTGCTACCGTGTTGTCTTGTATCGCTCTCTTGTTGTACTTCCCCCTTAACTTGATCAATGTTTGTCAACTAGTCTGCTGATGCCGCGCAGATCGTGCGCAAGGGGACTTTGCGCGGGGCCATAGCTGCTGCCCTGCAGATGGCTATTCCCATGGTCGAAGTCTTGAACCCAGCACTAGTAATGAGGAACGCAACCTTCATACATCTCAGTTCGTCAATCTACAATAGGCCCGAGACTCAGAAAGTTTTTGGTCGGATAGGCTATCCGATAACATGAGGACTCCACCACGGAACACCATGCAAATTTGTCCTGGGCGTCCCGGAAAGAACGACTTGAGTACCAGGTGACACGGATCACGAAACTTGGAGGTATGGACCATTTCCCAGCAAATTGCAAGAGCCGAGCAGTTCTTGAAGATTTTTGCCTCCATGAAATCCAGAGTGTCGGCCGACCCCCGCCTGAACAAACAGATCCCCCGTAAACATCTCATTTGCCTATAAGCGCCCCGAGTCACTATTTCCAACTCCTCAGCTCTATCTTCCGCTCCCTCTCCCATATATCCCCTACCGACCTCACGAATCCAATGGCCCCCGAAAACAAGGGACGCGTTCTCCTCGCTTACTCTGGTGGACTTGGTGAGTTCCATCAACGCGCGAACCCCGAACGTCCATGAGCTAAACTGCCTCGGTCAAGACACCTCGTGCATCCTCGCATGGCTCATCGAGGAAGGCTACGAGGTTTACACCTTCATGGCTGACGTCGGTCAAGAAGAGGTACGTGATGCTTCGAATATTCGTGCCTTCGCAAGGAGCTGAGTGTCGCGATGTCCTCTGATGAGTAGGATTTCGAGGCCGCCCGGGAAAAGGCCCTCAAAGTCGGTGCAAAGAAGTTCTTCTTGGAGGTAAAACAGTATTCGAAAACAGGGGCCAAATCAGTACCTTACCCTCGTTTTGATGCTCTTCATAGGACCTCAAAAAGGAGTTCATCACCGAACTCATCTATCCCGCTGTTCAGGCAAACTGCATCTATGAGGTGCGTTGGTCCTCTCAACCAGACCTGCACTCGCTCTGATGATGTTAAATTAGGGTATCTACCTTCTCGGCACGTCTCTCGCCCGGCCAGTCATTGCTCGCGGTATGATCGAAGTGGCTGCTCGTGAGCAGTGCCAGTTCGTCTCTCATGGCTGCACTGGCAAGGGAAACGACCAAGTTCGCTTCGAGCTCGCCTTCTACGGTTTGAAGCCTGACATCAAGGTTATCGCCCCTTGGAGGATTCCAGGTTCGGTGCTCGATCACAGGTGGCTTCGATTTATCACCTAACCTCACGCATGTCCCAGACTTCTACAATCGATTTGCTGGCCGCTCTGCTCTTCTCGCCTACGCCGGCGAGAAGCAGATCCCTGTTCAACAGACTGCTGCAAAGCCTTGGTCGACTGGTACGTACCCCTTATGTTTTACCTCATCGAGCCTGGACTAAAGCTGCTCACGCTTTGCAGATGAGAACCTCTTCCATATCTCATATGAAGCGGGCATCCTCGAAGACCCCAACACTACTCCCCCAGCTGACATGTGGAAGCTAACCAAGTCCCCAGAGGACGCTCCGAATGAGCCTGAGCGACTCTCCATCGAGTTTAAAGGCGGCCTTCCAGTGAAGGTCGTTTTCGGCGATGCATCCAACCCAACAGCTACCCATACCGACGGTGTCGATATCTTCCTCGCCCTCAACAAAGCTGCTCGCCGCAACGGTATTGGCCGCATCGACATCGTCGAGAACCGGTTTATTGGCGTAAAGAGCCGTGGATGCTACGAATCTCCTGGTGCCACCATCCTTCGTGTGGCCCACATGGACATCGAAGGATTGACCCTCGACAGGAACGTCCGCGCCTTGAGGGACCAATTCGTCACCGTTCAGCTCAGCCAAATCTTGTACAATGGCTACTTCTTCAGTCCCGAACGCGAGTTTGTGACCAGCTGCATTCCAGCAAGCCAGCGGACAGTCAATGGCACCGTGAGGCTCAAGCTCTACAAGGGCAATGTCATTGTTGAGGGCCGATTCTCTGAAGAGGTGAGTCGTTATACCAGGTCAAGTTACGAACCTCCTAACACTCGTTGTAGGGTTTGTATGACGAGCGCGAGTCCTCCATGGACGAACTCGGCGGCTTCGAACCAAAAGACACCACTGGCTTTATCCAAATCGAATCCATTCGTATCAAGAAGTATACCCCCTCTGATTATACGGCACCAAGCTTGGTGATAACTGAATTTTTATTCCTTGCAGGTGGGGTCAGGCGAACGTCCGCAAGGGCCAGGGAGGCGTCACGGGTGCCGACGTCTACGGCACTCGTATATAATTCAACCGATTTGGAAGTCTTAAATTTGTGTAATGATGATAGACGTGTCTTCTTATTGCTGCTGAATTGCATTTTGCCATCGCTCGGTTCGCATTCGTCGGCTGAATGGTCCACCAACGCGTTCAAATCGGACAGACACATGAATAGCGCTGCCGCAAATAAGCCGAACATAAATACTTGGAATATATGAGAAAACAAAGAGCACACAACGGCGAGGGAAAGAAAGCCTTGATAATTCGCCTCGCGCACGGGATCGTCGCCATGAGCCATCCGTGCCTACGAGTTTCTCCAGCGGAGATGGTTTTCGTAGAAAGCGATGAGCTAAGAAAGATAGATGAGCGAGCGTACGGCAGAAGTCAATTGCGTGATCCCTACCTTCTGTGGTGCTTTCTCTGCAAGGATCCTCGAGTTGCTGATGGCCCTTATACCGTCCGTCCTACACCAGAGAGTTGAAAACCTGTCCGGAACCAGAGACGAGGATATGTACTTACGAAGAATAGTACACGAGGAGGACGCCATCTTCCTGCCTTTCTACAGTTTCAATAGATTTGATGAGTTTCTCCCAGCTCTTCTTTCCCATGTGTTGAGACATCGCATCCAGGACATGCTCGTTAAGATCGGAGCCCTCAGCAGCTCCATCGAAGAATCCGTTCTGCGGCGGTGGGGACTCTTCTTTCTTTTTGGTGCGGCTTTTTTTCTTTGGGCGTTGCTCATCTTCAGACACTATCTCTGGGGTGACATCCGCCTCTTCGGAAGCACGCTTTTTGCTTGTAGAGTCCGTGCCAGATTTGCGCTTGCTAGAGGATTTGGGATCTTCCTCCTCCTCTGTACTGGCTTTCCGTGATTTTACTTTGGAAGACGACGTTGCCTCGCTCTTGCGTCCTTTGGCCTTTTTGCCAGCGAGGGGATTGCCCTTGATGCTAGGGTTATCCAGCCACCACTTCTCCATCAACTCTTTGGCAAAGCTGCGCGCATGATATGGGAGTGGAAGGATCCAAATGGTGATGTCAGCTTTTGGGCCGGATATAGCTCGCGTCGCTGGCACATACAAGTCAGGCTCATCGACCCAGCTATTATCATCCGAACCATATCCTTTCCAGCTGACGTAGAACGCCCAGCGATTCTACCGGCGCAGGACGGCAGTCCAATCAGTATAAAAGCCAAGTAACCCAACAACAAACGCGAAAAAAAAACGCGTCGACTCACGGGGGCGAACATGCCCTTTTGACAGTCCAGAATCTTCTCAATTTCGTACTCTTCTTCGTCACCGTCTCCCTCTTCTTCCTGTGCCACTTCGGGCGTTAAATCCTTTTTGCTCTTCTTTCCGCTTGCTTTGGGAGGCGTGGAGCGACCGCCCCTACGTTTGGATGCTGGTGGTGTTGCCATCTCCGCGTCCGAGCTCATTGAATATGAAAGAGATTTGTGTGCTGTTATAAAGGTAGGGGGAGGGCAAGCGGCTGCGACACAAGGCGGAAGGTGGTGGACGCGATTGGAATTCTGGCTAAGAAAGATGGCGGAGTTATGGACGGAGTTCCGAAATGTCAACAATTGCAAATCTCTTCCGAAAACACTCACTCCGCTTCTTCTGCTTCCGAATATTTAAAGCTTGCAAGTGCGGAGCTTGGTTTTACAGCTAGACTTGAAGGCACAGTCTCTTAAGATCCAATATGTCCCAAGCCTAACTTGCTCTTTGGCGAATCGCGCCCATCGGACCAGGCTCGGATTGAAGCACATCTCGATCGCAGCTATACTTACTCCAAAAATCATGAGATACCATGAAGCAAATGTTTCAGTTGCAGGTGAATAGGTGATTACTAGCATTTCGTTTTACCGCCACGGCACCAGGGGTTTCTTATCATGATCAACATTTACTCTCCAAAGAGACTTCGCTCCTCGTTCGATCTATCTCGTCTACAGGGAGAAGGGAAACCTGCGTCATACACTTATAGAGGGCTACTAGTATCCGACACTTTCTCTAGTACTTGTATCCCTAAACCTTTCCGTTCATCGTGGTAAAAGACCGTACTCTCCTCTCAAACACGAGCAAAATCACGGTCCAGCCCGAACAACCCCCCAATTTCAGTAAACTCACTGATATCGCCCCAACACCTTCAGCAGCCCTTACCATTCCTGTCATTCGTCTGCGGTCCCGACACCAACGCCTTCTTTGGTTATCGTTTCTTGCATTGATAGCTGGGTGCATCGCAGTCTGCGTTCTCCAGCATGAGGCAGTAGGAGCCTTGATTACCAAAGTCGGGTCTTGTGTGTCACCTCCGTCTATCCAACTGTTGGATGATTTTACTCTTGATCAAGAGCGACCACCTCTTTGGGATTCATCTCTGTACCTGCGAGCTGACGCAACGGAGTCGTTTGCCGGTTAGTCCGCATATCCGAAGCGCCGCTCTTCCGGTCCTGATATTCTTCGGTCATTAGAAAATTTGCTACCGGAAAATCAGTATATAACCAGCTGGACATATGCTGGATGGAGTGAGTCTGATTCTCTGATCCCATTTTCGCGGTTTATGGCATGATTCGCTGATGGGCCAACAACGAACGACTTCATGGCCTTCGTAAGCCGAATTCGGATTACCAGCGTTTATCTTCGATGTTGACGACCTGCTATGTGCAGAGCAATCTCATTTACCTAGGCATGATCAGCTCGCGTATTCCCATCCTACCGCCTTTCCCTCCCTCTCTCAGCCATATCGGTAAGGATGGCAAATATATAAATTACGGGGAGGCATTCGATCTCCCTCGACTTCGGAGAAGCTTGTGTATCCCTATATTAGAGTGGAAAGACGTGAAGCAAGAAGGAACCCATGTTGTGGATGGCCTCGGCTGTTGGAGTATTTGGGCAGGGATGACTAGCGCCCAAGTTTATATGCGAAACACACTTGTTGGTCATCTAAATCTAGGTAAGTCGCATATTTGCCGGGAGCTCTGTTAAAGGAAAATGACAATCTTTACGTAGACGTTTCCTTTACGTCTATCCCGCGTATGCCCTTGTTTCATAATAGCACAGACCTCCATACATCTTTCTGGGGTCTATCGTCCTTTTTATTCCCGAAGGGACGTAAAGCAGCTCGTAGTTTCTCAACCACTAAGCGCTTCTCATCACCAATCCGCAATGTCATGGTTGAGCCCAATGAGCAGTTAGCGTGTTTCGACATTATGTACTATGTTGGGGCGAGACGGCCTTTCGAGTGGGAAGAAGAGTACAGTCCCGCCTGGCGATTTGTTGGGCCTCACGTTCGCTGGAACCCAGCCTTGTTGAACCTAGCGGAAACGCATGTTTGAAATGCATTTGGGATTGGCGGGGACGACAGAAAGCCTTTGGTATGCCCGTAGCTATCCTAGTTCAGCGTGGCCTGTACGCTAAACCTCCCTCAATTCCCTTTAAAGTTCATTACTTTGCACGTTCGACGGGGCGACTTCGCCAAGTCGTGCGGTGACAATTCAGCGGAGAAGTGTCTGCCGCCTCTGGCAGCTTACGCCCGGCGAGTCCAAGAAATCAGGGACGAGTTGAGAATATTGCGTAGCCTTGCCGTCGAGCGCGTTATCATCACAAGTGACGAACAGTATCCAGAATGGTGGGAGGGAGCCAAGACTTTGGACTGGACGTTCTTTGATCATGAAAAGGAAGGAACGGCGCCCAAATATGGGAGGTGGTGGGTGTGGGTCTCTCTGTTCTTTGAGAGGGGTTTTGACATAAAACCGGGGTCTGGTGATATTTTCCTTAGATATCCTGCTCTCATCGATGCTGTGGTGCAGTCGATGGGGATAGGCTTTGTAGGTACCGCTCGCTCGACGATGTCACTTGTCGCGGCCAGACGAGTAGAGGACTGGAGCGGCGGCGTAACCCGTCAAGTGAGTACCCCATCAAGCGAGTTTTACCGTTCCCTGACCCCCAATCCCCAATACACCTTTTCAGCTTAACTGGAGCCGCAATGACGCCGAAATCTGAGGGTACTGCATGCCGGGAGTAACTCTGGGCATGCCGCAGATTTGGAGCATTTCTCACTGTGCCGAGCGCGGTGCTTTGCCAGAAGTTCCTTACTCGGTGGAAGTTCTGATGTAGCCTGTTCTTTGTCTAACCATAGGCTCTTATAATAGCTTCGTCTTCGCTTTGGCATTCTCAGAGCCACGAGATCGAGGCTTGTCAGAACCCAGACTGAGACATCCCCCGTTTATTTCTTTCCACTCTCCAGTCAAACCCCTACGTCACGACAGCCGCGTTCTCTGAGTCGCCTAGAAGATTGACCGAAGAGACCAACTTGCTTCCTTTTAACAGCCGCGTAGCTTTCTAAGATCCCGAGTTTCTTGCCACTTCTGACAGCGGAAACGCGTGAAACAAAGTTTCGCCGATACGCGCCCGAAGTTCAGACCTCAGTCCCGGTAGTAGTCCAGTTCGCCACCTTCACCCTTTTAGTAAGATGTTGGCCCATGTAAATTGCCAGGACGTCGTCGCTGTCTTCTGGTTGGTGGGACATCCAGCGTTCTGGACAGCGTTGGGTGAAGCGGAACCGGGGTGCACCTGCATTCTCTGCGTCCGACGAAGTCCCGTTCCGAAATATACATTCTCCATCAGTTTCCTTTTATGTATAATGGCTTCTAGCTTCGCCCAAGACATGATCTGCGTTTGGCTGGCTCTCGAAAAGAAATAGCCGTCATGGGGATGACCCGTCACGAGAAAGCTCCGACATTCCCTGAATGGACTCTCCGACGATCGATCTTATATATCTACGCGAGGCATTCACTCTAGCAAGATATCATCATTCTATCTCCACTTCACGCTATCCTTTCAACGTTTTCCACCATGTTCTCCAAAACACAAGCTTTCGCCCTTGTTGCTGCTCTCGCCGCAACTGGTGTCCAGGCCCAGAGCGGCACTGGTGTCACGACTCGATACTGGGTGCTGCTCAATAGGCTTCTACACCAAGTTTACTCATGACTTACCGGTGATCTTCCCTGACAGGATTGCTGCAAGACTTCGTGTGCATGGAGCGGCAAGGCCTCTGTTTCGAACCCTGTCAAGACTTGCGACAAGAGCAACAATCCCTTGTCCGACGCCAGCATCAAGTCCGGATGCGATGGAGGAACTGCTTATGCTTGCGCCAGCAACTCCCCATGGGCTGTCAACGACCAGCTCGCCTATGGTTTCGCTGCTGTCAACCTCGCAGGCTCGACAGAATCTGCCTGGTGCTGCTCCTGCTACCAACTGACGTGAGTTACTTCCTCACATGAGCTCCAATAAGGATAACCAACACGCTTGAATCTTTAGCTTTACTTCTGGTCCCGTCGCTGGTAAGACGATGATCGTCCAGGCCACGAACACTGGTGGCGATGTGGGAGGCGTGAGTTGTTTTTCTTATGGTCTGATCGCGCCATCGACTGATACATTGCTCTGGAACAGTCCCAGTTCGATATTATGATGTAAGAAAATTTTGGCGACCAAAGGTTGCGACAGCGGCGCTAATGCTTATTCGCAACTAGTCCTGGCGGTGGTGTTGGGTGAGTCGATATCACGGAACTAAAAAGAATCCTCACTCATAGCTGCCTGTTCAGTGCTTTCCCACAGGGCTGCATCAACCAGTATGGAAGCACCAGCGGATGGGGTCAACAATACGGTGGTGTCTCGTCACGGGACATGTGCAGTAGCTTGCCATCTGCTCTTCAGGCAGGCTGCCAGTTCCGCTTTGGTAACTATAACGAATTATGCATCAGATACTGGAGCTAATTTCGGCTCTCTCTGCAGACTGGTATAAGGGTGCAGACAATCCAAACGTTCAGTGGCAGAAGGTCACATGCCCGGCGGCCATCGTTAATGTCTCTGGCTGTCTTCGCAACGGAGAGTGAGTGACAATGCACCAAACAAAGCAACGCAATGATTACATGAGGCTGACAATGGTACCCAATCTTCATCAGGTCAACTAACAGCGGACCTACCATTACTACAACGACGACGACGTCGCGAACCGGTACTACCACCACAACTACTTCGCGCACAACCACGTAAGTCCGCCGATTCCGAAGCTAAAGATTCATGCTAATTGTCTTCAAATTTCAGTACCACAGGATCGTCATCGGGTGGAACGGCGGCTCATTATGCTCAGGTAAGCTCATCAACTTGATCATGCACGTCCCTTCTAACCTAGGTCCTTTCTCAGTGCGGTGGGCAAGGATACACGTAAGCTTCTGTCCAACAAATGCCAGAGTTTGTCACCTAACGTTATACGCCATAGTGGACCTACTACTTGCGCGTCGCCCTACACTTGCAC
>KN822944.1:66531-79346 GCA_000827465.1 Tulasnella calospora MUT 4182
ACACCGACGTCCTTGTTTGGCTTAACCGGGCGACATTGGACATCATCGGTCTTGCTGGATTCGGTTATGATTTTAACAGTCTCGCCGAAGGTGACAAGAATGAGCTGGCACGAGCATTTGCGAGGCTTTTCACTCCGCCCAGTCGCATACCGATTATGGAAATGCTGGCTGCGCGGTTTCCTATCTTTAGGTTTATTGTAAGAGCTTCGCATTGGAAGCTTTACCCTTGAAGACTGAATAGACGCTGAATGGCTCCTGTTCCTTATTTTTGTTTTAGCCCACAGAAGGCGCTCAAAAAACCGCTGAAAGCAAGGAGATTATGGCACGAGTGGGGCTCCAGCTTGTTAAAGAAAAGAGAGCCGCAATCCTGGCCGAAGCAAGCGTCTCTGGTAATCTAGAGAAGAAGCAATTCAAGGGAAAAGATATCCTCTCTGTGATAAGTAAGCTATGGGACGCAAACCCTCATACACACGCTAACATATGGTGCGATGGCAGTCAAAGCCAACATGGCCACTGACGTGAAAGATACGGAGAGGATGTCTGACCAGGAGGTCATGGATCGTGAGCTGCCCTACGGAGCCTAGCCGTTTCACTCAATCTGATCATTCTTTCTTCTGTTCCAGAGATATCCACGATGCTGGTAGCTGGTCATGAGACAACAAGCACATCTCTTTCGTGGCTGCTATACGATCTAGCCCATCCCAAGTACCAGTCCATTCAGTCTAAACTCCGGGAAGAGCTGCTCTCTGTTGAAACCGATCGTCCCAGCATGGAGGAAATCAACGCCTTGCCTTACCTTGATGCTGTCGTACGCGAAACCCTCCGGAAGAATAGCGTATTAGATACCACAGCCCGAATTGCCACAAAGGATGATGTGATCCCTTTGGCGAAACCTTTCGTAGACCGCCGAGGTGTGGAGAGAAAAGAGATCAGGTGAGCCAATCCTGTTATCCGGATACCATCGAACGTGCTAACGTACATATTATGTGAACCGTAGAATTAAGAGGGGAGAACAGATCGCTTTAAACATCACAGCTGTAAACCGGGATAAAGATATCTGGGGGGAAGATTCGTTCGAATTCAAGTGCGTCTATTTCTCTCATTTCTCGAGACAAGCCATCCGGCTGACCGTACGTCGTTCAGGCCTGAGCGTTGGCTCGAAGAAAAGGCCCAACACAAGTCCACAGAAATTCCGGGTGTTTTCTCCTCCTTGTTGACTTTCCTGGGAGGTCCCCGAGCATGTGTACGTTCTTGACTTGACCAGGTGCTTCATCCTGGGATGAAGCTCACGTTGCCGTTTCTTTCGGTGTCACAGATTGGCTATCGATTTGCCCTGTACGAGATGAAGGTGATCATATTTGTCATGCTCCGACATGTGGCTTTCGAACGACAAACTCTTAGCCCGCCAATCGAAAAGGGTCCAACGTGCGTCGCTTCAACGAATGTGTCTCTAAGCTTAAGCTTCAGACTAACCTAGGCTGTGCAGGCTCATCACCAGACCCATCATCAAGGCGGTTGATGGTACTATCACAAACACGATGCCTTTGAAGCTGAAACTGGCCCGAGTTGGATGAGGTGCCTGGTGATATGACTTGCCCTTAAAGTGCAGGTTGCTCGTACAGCACACGCTTTCTAGTTATGCGGTACTATTATATGTTATAAAAACGTAATATCGGCTCAGAGGGCAGGCATAAGAATGTTGAGTCTGTATTAGGATATTACAGGGATAGCGCCGAGTGGTGTTTGTTCTCTTTCTTCAATCATTACGGACACGGCCGGTAAAACCCGGGCCGCCAAGACTCTTTCTCCCCCGCTCCCACCCCCCAAAAAAAGACAACGCAGGCTGTCTTCATCAGCAGCCAGTTTACATCCAACGACACACAACCCCTCTAGAGGCACCGACGCGCGCTGGGCACACGCGCAGGGCAGACGGCACCAGCCCAGCCGGCACTCCAACAGGCTACGGGTCAACAGGAGAAGGGCCCTGAATTGTCATAAATACTCCAGCCGGCATTGGCTCCATCGAATTGTTCGTTCTCTCCCTTCCCCTTTCCCTCGTCTCGATGTCCTTTTCACGGATTTTGGATGATCATGCTCCCGAGCAAGTCCGGCGTCTACTAGAAGACTTTCCATACAATGGGTGGCAGGTCACAGGAGGAGTGGCCGGCTCTTACCTCGCTTACAAAGTCATTAAGCTGCTTAAAGCATGGTTTATTGATCCGCAACTATCACCCTTGGCCAATCTCCCCGGTCCAGAGTCGCGTGGCAGCATTCTATGGGGTCACATGGCAGAAATATTCAAAGCCCCACCTCTTGCGTTGCACGAAGAATGGTTCAACAAGTATGGCCATACCATCACCTATCGGGGCTTCTTTCTAGTATGGCAACGTGTTTCGCGACCCCTTGGCCAAAGTCATACTAAATTCATACCTTTCTCTCTCTCTCTCCCCCGCAACAGGCGCCTCGGCTCTCAACCAGAGATCCCAAGGCATTGGCGCACATGTTAAATCACTCCTACGATTACCCTAAGCCACCTCAACTGCGTTCCATGCTTTCTAGAATATTTGGAAAAGGTACGATCCTAGAACCTCCCACTGCTGTTTGTGAGCTGACTCAACAATCTGTTTAGGTCTCCTGTTTGCGGAAGGTTTGTCCAGCGCCGAGATACGCCAACTATTGAGACTTCTAACAACGCGCGATTCCCACCAGGTGACGATCATAGACGCCAGCGGAAGATCATGAACCCTTGCTTCGGTCCAGGCCAAATCCGAGACCTTATGCCCGTGTTTTACGACAAGGCTTTTGAGGTAAGTATACACCCTTCCGATGGCATCGCTCTATGGCGAGTAATCCCGCATCTACCTCTGTTATAACTAGCTCCGAGATGTTTGGATCCGCCAGGCGGTGGAAGGGGGGGAACCGAACGAGAAAGAGAAAGAGATTGATGTCTTGGTCTGGCTCACAAGAGCAACTCTCGATGTGATTGGGCTCGCAGGTCAGTGTAATGACATCTTTTTGCGTGTTTCGAAAGGGTCTAACGGTCGCTGGGGTAAAGGATTTGGCTACGAGTTCGACACGCTGGCAAATGGCGAAAAGAACGAGCTCGTTCGGGCTTTTATGGAACTATTTTCTCCCAATCAAGGGGCTTCCGTTATTGGACTTCTGGCACTTTGGGTTCCTGTATTGAGATGGATCGTACGTCGTATGCCTACTGGATCAATCGCCCACATACTCATGCTGAACGCATGTCCCCCGATTTTTGGAACAGGGCAAACGTGAAAGAATCGTGGCTCAATCCAAAGCTATCATGGATCGTGTTGGAATCCAACTTGTACGCGAGAAACGTGCCGCGATTGTAGCCGCCTTGGGCGGTGGTGGCGTCGAGAAGAAGACGGTCGGAGGTCGAGATCTCCTGTCCGTACTGAGTGAGTTGAGAACAAAGCGGAAGGGGGTTTTGGTGCTAATAAAGAAGAACCGTAATCAATCCAACAGTCAAAGCCAACATGGCAACAGACGTCAAAGATACTGAACGGATGAGTGACGAAGAGGTCATGGGTCGTACGTCATTCCGCCTACCTCTCGGCTTTCTTCTCTAAAGCCTCATATTGTCGATTCCTCTTGGCAGAGATATCTACCATGCTCATCGCAGGCCACGAAACTACTGCAACATCCATCACTTGGCTTCTCTACGACCTTTCGCGACCCCAGTATCAACCTGTACAGACCAGGCTACGGGAGGAACTACTTACTCTTACAAGCGAGTGTCCAACCATGGAGGAATTGAATAACCTTCCTTACTTAGACGCGGTTGTGCGAGAGAACCTTCGTTATCGGAGCGTCGCCGAGACCACCGTCCGCTGCGCCGGGAAAGATGATATCGTACCCGTTTCGACCCCTTACAAAGATCGGAACGGGATTGAAAGAATGGAGTTCAGGTGAGCAGAGGCAGTTACTTTGATCTGAGTAATGCTTCCTAATGTAAATGGCTGCTGACACGGCGATGCATCCAAAAGGATCGCTGCTGGAGACCAGATCCTGGTTCCGATTGGCTCTCTGGACCGTGACAAGGCGATTTGGGGAGAGGATGCTGAAGAGTTCAAGTAAGCCCAGCGTACCTCACCCTCAACGAACTACATCTGATCGTTGTATTCGCAGACCGGAGCGCTGGCTCGAAGGGAATACTCATCCTCGCAGTGCAGAGATTCCAGGTGTCTTCTCGGGAGTTCTCAGTTTTTTCGGTGGTCCGAGATCATGCGTACGCGGTTTTAGCGATTCTTCACGGTTTTGACCTGACTTTGGATTCTGGCTAACACAGATCGGCTATCGGTTTGCACTGATGGAGATGAAGGTGCTGATTTTCGCTCTAATTCCAACTCTTTCATTCGAACTGCCGGAAAACCCTCCACTCATCGAGAAAAAGTCACAGTAAGTTATCGAGATGACAAACGACGTGCGAAAAAGGGTTCCCTAACTCCACCGCTTCATATAACTAGGATCGTCACTCGTCCTGCCATTCGGCAAGCTGACGGCAAGTATAAAAACTCAATGCCTTTGCGGGTGAAGCTCGTTCATTCGGATTAGGCATGTCACCTTGATGCATAGATGGTACCGTGGCTATCGTAGGGTTGCATGCGATTGGAGAGTATGCAGTTGTATAGTGATGGCAATTGATCCGTTGGGACGATGCCAACACCCCTTGAATCACGGTCCCTTTCATCGAGAACGGGCTCGGACCAACTGGCGTCTTAAAAAACATCGTGAGATGGGAGAAATGCAGGGAGCATGGACTATCGTCGAGTAGGCCCTTCAGCCACTTTAGAACGTCTCCCAGTATTTATTGGGGGCAGGACTTCCTGAAATCTGAGTGAACAGGAAATGAATTGTACCTATGCCCTCAGTAATCACAGGGTTGACTCATGGGAATACTGCGCAGACCTTGGGCTTCTGGCGAGGCATTCAGGGACTGCGCCTGCGCCGCTGGCTTGGTTCTATTTTCGTCACTCGCACGGCTTTGCACGTCCGCACCACTGGACCCCTAAATAAAGCAGTCTTCTCCAGCTGCGCTGACAGTTTCCCTTAATGGCTGCCTCATTGATCAAGGCTTATCTCTTGGTGCTGTGCCGGCGCAGTCTGCTTACGTATCTCGTGGGGTTAGTTGTGGGATGAGCCCTGTCCTAGTCGTCTGCGACATAAATACTCGAGCGGAGATAGGCTTGTGTTTCGCCGCCCCTTTCTCTCTTCCTTATGTCTATTTCCTCGGTCTCAGAATCCTTCACCCTTGCACAGGCCAAGCGTCTATTGGAGGACTTTCCGTACAACGGATGGCAAGTTGCAGGAGCAGCAACCGGCTCGTACTTGGCTTATAAAGTCATCAAGCTACTTAAACTGTGGCTCATTAATCCAAAACTATCACCGCTGATCAATCTTCCTGGCCCTGAATCGTATGGGAGCATTATCTGGGGTAACATGGCGGAGGTAGTCAAAGCGCCGCCTCTTGCTTTGCATGAGGAATGGTTCGATAAGTACGGCCATACGATCACATTTCGAGGTCTTTTTCTTGTAAAAACCAACTTCGTGTTCAAGGCTCATGGTGTGGAGCCATATTAAATAACCGCTTTTTTCTTTGGGACAGGCGCCCCGGCTCTCAACCAAGGATCCCAAGGCATTGGCACACATAATCAATCACTGTTACGAATATCCCAAGCCATCTGAAATGCGTTCAATGCTTTCGAGTATATTTGGAAAAGGTATGATACCTCCACTCACGGCTACTATGCAGTGTGCCATTGGGCTGACCCAACAATCCGTCCAGGCGTCCTGTTCGCTGAAGGTCTGCTTAGTTTTGAGATGTGGGGAATATTGGGACCTCTAACAATAGCTGCTGTCCTTTAGGTGATGATCATAGGCGCCAGCGGAAGATCATGAACCCTTGCTTTGGTCTAGGTCGGATCAGGGACCTGATGCCAGTGTTTTATGACAAGGCCTTCGAGGTACCCCAATTAGATCGCTTCAGTGCGAGTAATTTTGTATCACTCACCAATGTACTTAGCTCCGGGATATTTGGGTCCGCCAGGTGGTAGAAGGGGGGCCGGGCGACAGAGAGATTGACGTTTTGGTCTGGCTCACCAGGACAACCCTCGACGTGATCGGACTTGCAGGTCAGCTTGAAGCCCATCTCTTTGAACGCCGTGGACTAATTTCATGCATGCCGAGGGTACAGGATTCGGTTATGAGTTCGACACATTGGCGAATGGCGAAAAGAACGAGCTTGTTCGAGCCTTTATGGATCTATTTTCTCCAAATCAAGATATTTCCATTCTCAGACTCGTATTAAGCTTCATTCCCATATTGGACAGGATTGTAAGTCCCGCGTCTGCTGTACCAGTCTCCTTTATAAGCGCTGACAGCCAGCTTTTGGGTTTGGAATAGCCCACAGAGCGTGAGAGAATCACGGCTCAATCCAAAGCTATCGTGGATCGTATTGGAATCCAGCTAGTTCGAGATAAACGTGCCGCTATCGTAGCCGCCTCGGGAGGTGAAGGTGGCGTAGAAAAGAAGACGGTCGAAGGCCAGGATCTACTTTCTGTGCTGAGTAAGTCAAAACGAAAACAGAATGCGGCGCCAGTGCTAGTAAACTAAGAAACCTACAGTCAAGGCGAACATGGCAACGGATGTCAATGACTCTGAACGGATGAGCGAAGAAGAGGTCATGGGCCGTACGTCTCTTCGCCTACCTAACGGTTTCTTGTCTGAAGATGAATATCATCGATCTATTTCGGCAGAAATATGTACAATGCTCATTGCAGGTCATGAAACCACTGCCACCTCCGTCACCTGGCTCCTATACGACCTTTCGCGTCCCCAGTATCAACACATTCAGACTAAGTTGCGAGAGGAGCTGCTCACTCTCACAAGCGAGCGCCCAACTATGGAGGAGTTGAACAATCTCACTTACTTGGACGCGGTCGTGCGCGAGAACCTTCGCTATAGAACCGTTGTCGATTCTACCATCCGCTGTGCGAGTAAAGACGATATCATACCTGTTTCGACCCCCTACAAAGATCGGAAAGGAGTCGAAAGGATGGAAATCAGGTAAGCTGAAGCGAGCCCTGCGATCAGGATGAGGCTTATGGCGTACACTTTTACGCGACGGTGGTTCGAAAGGATTGCTGCGGGAGAGCTTATCCTGGTTCCTATCGGTTCTTTGGGCCGCGACAAGGCCATCTGGGGAGAGGATGCCGAAGAGTTCAAGTAAGTCCGACGACGGACCGCAGCGAGAAGAAATAACATTTAAGCATCGTATTTGAAGTCCGGAACGCTGGCTCAAGGGGAATACCCACCCCCGAAGTGCAGAGATTCCAGGGGTCTTCTCAGGAATACTCACTTTTCTCGGTGGTCCGAGATCATGCGTACGCCTTCTTTGGTAATTATTCCCTGTTTGATTTCTGACTTTCGACGATGGCCCGCTATAGATCGGTTACCGGTTCGCCCTGATGGAGATGAAGGTGCTGATTTTCGCTCTCATTCGAAATCTTTCCTTCGAATTGCCGGAAAATCCGCCACGCATCGAGAGAAGGTCGCAGTAAGTTGTCATGGTGGCGAGAAGCTCGGCTAGGCTCCTGACTTCACTCCTTCGTAATGATAGGATCGTCACTCGGCCCGCCATTCGGCAAGCTGATGGCAAGTTTAAGAACTCGATGCCATTGCGGGTGAAACTTGTTCCATCAGACTAAGCATTTCATCTTGAGGGATGGATGCAGCGCGGCTATCGTAGAATTTCATGCAAAAGAATATATACGTATGCTGTTGCACAATCTTACTCGGTTTGGGGGTTGGGGGTGTTGAGGATGAGTCGGGCCAATCGCTTGAATTTGAATCCCAACATCAACGACTGAGCAATTAATCAAAGAATCATGGCGTCCAAATAAATTGAACTCCGGAGAAGATGCAGAGAATGTAGATAAGATCGAGGACGCCTTAAGCCGCTTGGGAGTGTCGCCTGGCGTTCACCGTCAGCCTACCCGGAGTGAATCGGAGAACGTGGCAGTAAGTTACATTTGTATTTAATTTGGCCTTAGAAATGGTAGTATCGACTCATAAAGGCACCGTCGGCCCTGCATGAAATGTTCAGAAGCCACGCGCCAATCATGTTCCAGTCTCCGTGACTTGCGCGGGTTTCAAAGCCCGTGCCACGACATTCCTAAATCACATGCTATCTTCTTGAGCTGCACTCGCGTCATTGCTCGAGGCCTATCTCCTTGCTGCTGCGCTGACGCAGTCTGCTGATGTGCCTTATGGGGCTAACTGAATCATCAGCCTGAGAGGCTTCGAGTCTTCTTTAGTCAACGACGCCGTAGACAACAGGTGCAATCAAAATCGCCATAAATACTCCAACTGGGATTGCAATTGGCCCGATCGACTTGTTCCTTTCCCTCATCCTTCCATCCCGCCCCGATGCCCTCTTCACAGATTTTGGATAGCCTCACTCTTGATCAAGTCCAACGTCTGTTGGAAGCGTTTCCGTATAATGGATGGCAGGTCGCCGGAGCAGTAACCAGCTCATACTTGGTTTACAAAGTCATTACGCTACTTAAAGCCTGGTTCATTGATCCACAACTATCACCCTTAATCAATCTTCCTGGCCCCGAGTCGTATGGAAGTATCATCTGGGGCAACATGGGAGAAATAGTCAATGCCCCACCTCTTGCTTTGCACGAAGAATGGTTCAACAAGTATGGTCATACTATCACCTTCCGGGGCCTCTTAATGGTATAAGAATGTGTTTCGAGACTCATCTGAAGTCCTACTGAAATACCGGCCCCTCCTTGCGACAGGCACCACAGGTAGCCACCAAGGATCCAAAGGCGTTGGCGCACATAATAAACCACTGTTACGATTATCCCAAGCCACCTTCAACGCGTTCCCTGTTTTCAGGGTTCTTTGGAAAAGGTATGATACCTGCGCTCATTACGTTCATCACTGCCGAGGAGAGTCCCGATTACGCTGATCCAACAACCCGTTTAGGCATATTGTTTACGGAAGGTTCGTTCGGTTTTGAGATGCGGCGATCACTGAGGCCCCTAACAACGCGTGCTCCCCACCAGGTAATGATCATAAGCGCCAGCGGAAAATCATGAACCCTTGCTTCGGTCCGAGCCGAATCCGAGACCTTCTGCCCGTGTTTTATGGCAAAGCGTTCGAAGTATGAATATATATGTCAACCGACGTTGCGACTTCAAGAATGACTCTCCTTTTCTCTCTTTAGCTCCGTGACATCTGGATACGCCACATTGTGGAAGGGGGGACCAACGAGAGGGACATCGACATCCTCGTCTGGCTCACACGAGCAACGCTCGATGTCATCGGACTGGCAGGTGAGACTGCCTATTCCTTGTCATATGCTTCAAATTTGAAACGAATGGGTTCAGGATTCGGCTACGAGTTCGACACGTTGGCAAACGGCGAGAAGAACGAGCTCATTCGAGCCTTCATGAATGTATTTTCTCCCAATCAAGATGCTACTAGCGCTGGTATAGGGATTCTGAAAAGCCGAACCCCATTATTGAGATGGATAGTCAGTACTCAGCCATGTATTTTGGCTCCCTTCCGCAAACTCAACCTGCTTCCCTGACATTTTGGGACAGCCTACAGAACGTGATCGGATTACAAGTCAATCCAAAGCCATCATGGACCGCATTGGGATGAAAATTGTTCAGGATAAGCGGGATGCAGTCGTCGCCGCTTCGAACGGTCGAGAGGTGGAAAAGAAGACTGTTGAAGGCCGAGATCTACTCTCCGTGCTGGGTAAGCGGGAAAACAAGTGCTGAATTTAGCACCCTCGCTGATATCCATATCCTCAGTCAAGGCTAACATGGCAACGGATGTCAAAGACTCCGAACGAATGAGCGACGAAGAGGTCATGGGCCGTGCGTTTTTCTTAACGTCTCGTGTGCTTTGATCTCATGGTTTTTGTTTCTCCTGTCAGAGATATGCACAATGCTTATTGCAGGTCATGAAACCACTGCCACCTCCGTCACCTGGCTCCTATACGACCTTTCGCTTCCCCAGTATCAACACATACAGACCAAGCTGCGAGAGGAACTGCTTACTCTCACAAGCGAGCGCCCAACAATGGAAGAATTGAATAATCTTCCTTATTTAGATGCAGTTATACGTGAGAACCTTCGTTATCGGAGCGTCGTCGATTCTACAGCCCGCTGTGCGAGTAAAGACGATGTCATCCCTGTTTCCACGCCTTACAAGGATCGGAAAGGGATAGAAAGGATGGAATTCAGGTAAGCGGAAGGAGGTTCTTCGACGAGACCAAGGCTTATGACGTACACATTTACACACCGATGGTTCGAAAGGATTGCTGCTGGAGACCAGATCGAGATTCCAATTGGCTCGCTGAACCGCGACAAAGGAATCTGGGGAGAGGATGCTGATGAGTTCAAGTAAGACCTCCCATACAACTCTCCAAAAACTATCCATGTCTCAATGCTGTATCTATAGGCCGGGACGCTGGTTGGAAGGGAATAGCCACCCACGAAGTACCGAGATCCCTGGTGTCCTATCGGGAGTACTCACCTTCCTCGGTGGCCCGAGAGCATGTGTAAGTCTTCTGTCAGTGAGCCTTAGCGGCTCGGATTCCCTGACCTTCGATGGTGGGCTCGACATAGATCGGTTACCGGTTCGCTCTAATGGAGATGAAAGTGTTGATTTTCGCACTTGTTCGAAATCTTTCCTTCGAATTGCCTGAAGCTCCTCCGCTCATCGAACCAAGGTCGCAGTAAGTGGTCGTGGTTACAAGGAGACCGAATTGCCCGATCTCAGGCCCACTCCTTTCTCCATCCCCAGGATCGACATTGTCACCCGTCCCGCCATTCGGCAAGCTGACGGAAGTTATAAGAACTCGATGCCACTGCAGGTGAAGCTATTTGAATCAGATTGAGCATACATAGATGCAGCGGGGTTGTTGAATTTCATGTTGCTTAAGAGTGGGCTGGCGGTTGAGAATATTGGGGGGGGGGGATGGAGTTAACCGCGAGCTCCGTGAATTTTGATTTCTTTGATTGACCCAAGTGTGAATTGATATCGCATGGGGTGACAGACAAACTGGAGAGAGTGTGGAATGGGGTTGAGGACAGCTTGGAGCGGAACTTTCTGGGGAAGGCGGCCCACGATATGCCGCGTGCGGTAGGCCGGACGGTCGTGGACGAGCTCGTTTCTACGCAACCCTCCCCTGACCCCGACCTCCTCATTTCTGCCCATTCCCAGTGTGATATGAAGCGCTTTTTTGGCTCTGACGATACGCTTCGCCTTAGGGAAGCCCTCTTGCACCCGGGAGAGGGGTTTCTCAATGGAATACTTAACCTGACTTCGTCTATGAAGCACATAGTTTCTTATTATATAACTATATTACATAGAATATGCCATTTTGGAGGCGTTTATTGATGGAAATAGGTAGAAGTGAGGAGGTCGCGGTCAGGGGCACGCCGCGTGCACGTGATGACCATATCATGGGAATTTCATGCCAAGACTGTTTCCGTATGCTGCTGCGTAATTTTACTCGGTTCAGGGGCGGGGAAGGCAAGGATGAATCCCAATATCTTTAAATTTGAATCCCAACCTTCAACAATTAATCAACAAATCGTGGGTTTAAAGGACTTTGAACTCTGGAAAAAGGCGCAGAGGCTGTAAAATAGGATCGAGGATGCCCTTCAGCCGCTTGGATGTGTCACCCGGCGTTCACTTTCAACCGACCCGGAGTAAATCTCAGAACGTGGCTGTGAGACACAGTTGTATTCAACTGTGTCTTACTCACAGGAAGACCGCATCGGCCCTGCATAAAATGTTCAGAAGCCGTGGGCCGGCCATGCTCCAGTCTCCGTGGCTCGCACGAGTTTCAGTGTTCGTACCACGACATTCGTGACTCATACGCTATTTTCTTGAGCTGCGCTCGTTGTTTTCTTTTGAGAGCCACCTCGTTGCTCAAGGCCTATCTCCTTGCTGCTAGGGTGAGGCAGTCTGCTGACGTGTCTTATGGGGTTAACTTCATCATCAGCCCGAGATTTTTCGAGTCTTCTTCGGTCAACGACAACGTAAACAACCTGCCAGGGTGAAATCGAATTGCCATAAATACTCCGACTGGGATTCGCCCCGACCGACTTGTTGCTTCCCTCATCCCTCCCTCCCGCTCCGATGCCCTTCCCACAGATTTTGGATAGCCCAACTCTTGATCAAGTCCAACGTCTGTTGGACGCGATTCCGTATAATGGATGGCAGGTCGCCGGAGCAGTAACCAGCTCATACGTGGCTTATAAAGTCTTTACGCTACTTAAAACCTTGCTCATTGATCCACAACTATCGCCCTTGATCAATCTTCCTGGTCCTGAGTCATATGGAAGTATCATCTGGGGTCACGTGGCAGAAATACTCAACGCCCCACCCCTTGCTTTGCACGAAGAATGGTTCAGCAAGTATGGTCATACCATCACCTTCCGGGGCCTCTTGCTGGTATACGAATGTGTTCCGAGACTCACGCCTGGAGCCCTACTGAAATACCGGCCTCTCCTTGCGACAGGCACCTCGGCTCGCAACCAAGGATCCAAAGGCGTTGGCGCACATAATAAATCACTGTTACGACTATCCCAAGCCACCCGCAATGCGTTCTCTATTTTCAGGGTTCTTTGGAAAAGGTATGATACCCGCACTCACTGCGTCCAGAGGAGAGTCTCGAGTAGGCTGATCCAACAACCCTGTTTAGGCATATTGTTTACAGAAGGTTCGTTCGGTTTTCAGATTCGGCGATCATT
>KN822944.1:100543-126307 GCA_000827465.1 Tulasnella calospora MUT 4182
CACGAACCTCGGCACCCCACTCGGGCTCGGAGTCAGTGTCCAGAAGCCTGTCTGTATTCCCATCATCCATGCTTTCATCCTGATCCACGGGTGTTGCTGTTCGACTGATGTCTCCAGGTTGACCGAGGACGTCTGCTTCGACAGCTGGGAAGTACCCTTTATCCTCGTCAAGCTGCTCTGGTGCTCTGTATGTGGCAACGGAAGAGGTTGGAGTGCCAAGGGGTTTGGAAGGAAGTGTGGTCGGTGCTCCTGCAGTTGAAACCCCTTGCCATGGCGGCCTAAACGGTGATGGAAGCTCCTCGTTTGGTGTGGTCGGTGGTAATGGAGGTCGACGACTCGGGCCAGCTTGGGGTTCCGAAGGAGTAAAAGGTTGCTCGTCCAATACTGGTTCTGCGAGGGGAGATGACGTGAAGTTGAGGGAAGCGATGCGGTCTCCGTCGGGAACTTTCGGCGTGAAAGTGAACTGGAACTGGGGCGGAAACGTTGCTCCTTCAGGAATCGTGAATCCAGTTGAGGGAGAGGCGGGGAGCTCCAACATGCTAGTCCCGGATGAATTAATAGATGTGGTGCTTGCATCTTCTCCTTCGATATCGTACGCAGACCCATTCATGTTCGACGCAACTTCAGATTTCTCTGCCTCCTTCCCCTTTCCTGCAGCGCGGCGCGAGGGCGCCAGATGAGCCCGAGAAGACTTTGCGAGTTCCTGCTTGTACCGCTTTTCATCAAATTCAAAGACGCTCTGCGGTGGCGTGGCTCTTGGAATCTCCTTGAAATATCGGTCAAATTCCTCCTTTAATTCGTCGAGTCCGGGGACCTCCTCTTTGGCTTTGCCCTTCCCATTCTGTGCCACCTGTTCTGTCTCGGCTCGTTCCATCAGGAGAGGAGATAAGCTTGCGAATGGATTTGGACGCTCAGGATCGAGGAAAGGGTTTTGGTTCTCGTGTTCCAAAGATTGTCCTGTCGAAGGTTCAGCCAGAAGTCGAGGGCCTTGCGAAGATGGAGTTCCGCCGAACAATGGCGGAGGATCATCAGGAGATGGGCCCGTTCGTTTTCCACCTGCTTCGACCTGGCTCGTTTCTCCCGGTTGCGCGGATTGCGAGACACCAGAGGGCAAAGCACCTGACCGGGAAGACTCTCCAAATTTGCTCGACCGCCCGGTAAACTGAAAATCTGCGAATTTGGTCGACGCCGTTTGTTTGGTGTTCGAACCAATGGGCTTTACGATCGGCGCATTCAGGTCTGGAACCTTGACAGTAGGACCTGCGCGTGAGCTTTGAGCAGCTCCCACCGGCATACGCTTGAACTGGAAGGTCTCGTATGCAGGCTGTGGTGGAGGATTTGCTGGTGCATTGAACGTGGAACTGCCGAACGCGAACGGCTGTTCGTCAGCTGGGAAGAGCGGACCTTCAGTCGGTATCCTCCTCGCGACAGGCCGAGGCGTGATTGGCGACGTTGACCCAAATTCTTCATGCACGATGGTGTTGAGGGGCGGGAGTGATTCCGCATCGCTCAACTCGTCTTGATTCCGTTCCATCCCTCCTCCCGCTGCTGCAGGGTTGACCAACTCGGCCACTTGTCCCTCTTGCACATTCGCCCTTTGTGGAGGAGGAACCGCCAGCTGAGCCCGAATCTGTTGAATGCGAGCGATGATCTCGGCATCCAACACGGGATCTGCAGGTGGTAACCCCATTTCATCCACCGGGAGTTCTGCCTCTGCGACCTCCACAGGCGGGTCCTCCGGTTGTCCAAGATCCAACCCATCATCTCCAAACATCCCCGGCACCGCGTTCTGGATGATCCATTCTCGCAATAAGAAAATCGCAAGAAACGCCACGACGAGAGACGCGGTGACGATCTGGCCCTTGATAATGTCGCTCCCCACTTGGTCGTGTCGGTCCCGCATGATGCCCGCCAACCGAGCTCGAGCCTCCTCATCCTCCGGATGTTGCCAGCGGGTCTTCAAAGTTTCCCAGTACGTGCCGTTTAGGATCATGATGGGTGACGAAAAAGCAAGCGCGATTTGTTCCAAGGTGTCGGTTGAGTTGGGGCGGCCGAGTGGAGGCTCGTCCGGCGCGAGAGGACCGTAGACGTTCCAAGCGCTAAGACACAGCACGGCAGTCGTCAGGCGTCGGTTAGGATGATAGACAAGAGGAGAACGTACAATTGATTGCCGACCCAGAAGTATATCCTCCAAACCCAAACGGTAATCCATGGTACCATCACCACCCAAACCGAGATGACGAGCCACGCGCGAGCACCCATGATCAAAGTGGTCGCGAACTGTTTCACAAGTCGTTTGAGGAATACGTGTGGTGGGATTATATTTGGCATATCTTCCTTGTACACTAGGTATCGCCAACGAGCGCAGGGTCAGTTCGTCATCTCGTCTCAACAAACAGGCGTCGTCGATACCTTTCTGAAAGGCATAAGGATGCTTGCACAGATCGCAAGACTGCTTCTTGCTATGCTTGAGCCATGTAGTCAAACTATACCCCAAATTGGAGAGAGAGAGCGTCAGCACGTGTGTGTACGTTTCGTCGCAAGTCCAAATGGAAATGTTGCCAATCGCAATTCCAGCGCTCAGCCTTAAAACGCACGATTGATTGCACGTACCAGGCCTGATGGATATACCGGATAGTTCCGCTACATTTGCAAGGATAGAATAACGGTGCCTCCGGTTCGGCGGGTCCGCCACAGATCCTGCATTCGGGCGACTCGCCTGGAACATCTGGAATGGCGTTGATGTCGATGTGGTCGGCTGCTCCAAGCGGCGACGGTGATGCTGGTGCTTGTGGCCCTCCTTCATGAGCGTTTGGAAGCCCTGGCTCTGCCATTGCTGGGCGAACACGGTGGGGAGGGAGTCACGAGTCTCAGAGCCTCAGAAGGGCTGGTGTATTTGAATGGGGTTAGTCGAGTGATGGGGAGGGGTGTAGAAAGGAAGGTCGGGCGGTTTGGACTTGGGCGGACGCGAGACGCGGACACTCGCCGAACCGGCGAGAAAGTCCCCACGCGTGAAGGTGAACGCGCGAACAGCAAGTCCCAAATTCAGCCTTGTTCAGGCCCCCTCGCTCCCCCCAAGTTCAAAACGCAAGTTCAAAATTAATGACTAAGAAGAAGTACGTAGCTAGACAGTTGAAGTGCTACAAAAAAAAAAAAAAAAAAAAAAAAAACCGAAACACAGACGGGAAACCAGAACAAAAAAAAAAACAGGAGTCCAAAATAAAGATACCAATTGCTTGCAGGGGAAGGCCCTGGCAGATGAATGCGATGTGCATGGCCACCGTCCAATTCTAAAGCACCAACGTATCTCCGAACGACTCAAGCCCACCGTCCAAGCAAAGACATCAGCCCAGCTCCTAGTATCATGCAGCCTATGGAGTAGAGGAGTTTGCCGAGCGGTGCCTTGTGTGCCTCGGGGTTGAACACGAATTCATGGGCCAAAAGCTCGACCAAGCCGGTGTAAAGGAGGATTCCAGCGCTGATGGCGTCAAGACATCCGCTGACTGCGGAGGCGGTAGCGCTTCCCGGGTTGTACGTCGTCCTATGGAGATGATAGATTCAACGGAAGATCTCGGCGGACGAAGGGAATCGGGTACAAACCTCACTCCGAGCCCAATGGCGATTCCGATGGGAGTAGTCAAACCGTAGGCGATAGCACCGGCGTATCGAGCCCAAGACCAAGCATCGGGGAGGTCCAAATAGGCGAGTCGAGATCCAAGACCCAGTCCCTCAAACGTCTCTGCAGAGCGATGTGTCGTCAGCCTCTACCCAATCTTGGCGAATAACAGAAGGTCGCAACTCACGGTGGAAAACAAGCACGATGAATAGAACCTTGAAGTCTTCATCCACGGCCAAAGTCAGACCAATGAGCACGCTGTGGAAGATGACACCGAATTCCAAAATCGACACTCCGATGATTTGAGCCATGGTCGTGCTGTAGAATGCCGTCACTCGAGCGTGTTCATTTGCCTCGACATCGGACGAATCGCCTTCTTTCTCCTTGGGTGGCTGATGAGTGGGGCTTCGTTCAGCTTCGGGTCCGTGGGCGCTATGGTGGCCAGCTTGAGCGAGGTCGTGGCCATGTGGGTCTGTGGTTATTGTGTAAGTGCTTCAGGATTGCCACCATACGAGCGAAGATGAAATTTTGTCTTCTTACCATAGTTGACTTTGAGGGCTTCCAATTTTGCCGTGCCAATGCGGAAGGCGAACAGTTCCGTGAGGAACAACGCGAACATGCTCAGCATAGTAATTGCTGACGCCCATGGCTATGGAAGGTCGCACGTCGGTCAATATCGATAGAGGGCATGAGACAACGGGGAAACTCACGTATGTCTTCCAGCCCTCGCCAAGACATTCGCTGCCCAAAGCCTCAAAGGCGGGCGCTAAGAGGTGAATGAACGCGGTGGCAATCTGATCGCCAAGCAAATGCCTGTAAGTACCACAGAATACTGAGCGGTTGTACGATTGGGACTTACGATGACACCAGAGCCAAAGTACTTTGCAAACCTGAGGGCGAACGAGAAGGTGCAGGTGAGTGCTCGGCGTTCGCAACGCAGTTATGCCCGAGAGACACTGACTCGTAGACGTTCTTGGGAACCTTGAAAAATTGGCTACGTTTTGCGATGACGGGGAAGAGAGCTCCGAATGAGCTTCCAGCGAGGATGACGAAAACGCTGGCGATTCTGAGGCCTGTGTAGGTGTGCTCGTTCTGTACTGCGCCACACTCGAGTTCCGACATTTTTGATGATGCTGCTTAGTTGGCTTCTTGGTTGGTGTCTTTTGGTGTATTAGGCTTTCTCTCTCTTCTGTGACGGAGGAGATGGAGAGTAGCAATGGAGGTGAGATAGAGTAGGACAGACAGAGTAGAGGACAGCGGATGAAGGAGCAGAAGGGGAAGGAGGGGGGATCTTTTATCAACACCCAGTGTGGACGCTGACATTTGCGTGCACGTACCTGGAGTGAGGACCTGCTCGGTCGTTTCTCGCGTTAGACCCTGAACGCAGTCTCAAAATCATCATGCCCATCTAGTCTCGACCCACACCGGGACTCGACTCTGTTCCAAAGCATCGTATCGACCAGACACAAGCGCTGCTAGGAGCTTTGGCGAGCAAGAATTGTTCGCTGGCTAGGGCGCTAAGAGGCTTGCAATTCCGAACGAACCGGGCCGCTCACGGGCGCGAAAAAGGCCCAAAGACCGAACAAGCCCGTTTTAAACGTTTAGACGATGGGTCTGAGCCGTTTCCGTGCCCCGCCCTAACTTTACAACCACTTTTGATGTTTGGGGTGCGAATACGCATTTTCGTCAGCGTTTTAACCACCATTTTCGCGTCAGTTTCGCCTCGATCTCGTCAGCGCGAACGATTGCAAGCCTCTATTCTGCACCGAATCAGATACCCGCGTTTACTCCTAGCCAATCGAACTAGGCACATTGTGGCGTGTCGATAGGGTGTGTAAGGGTATGGGGAGTACCCTGTCAATGGCGGATGGAAGCAGCGAGGTTACCGGAGTGGTACTCAATCGAGCACGGGCCCGCGAGGACCGTTGTCAGGGATGACGACAATCAGTAACTCCGCTGGGACACACATCAGAACTTCGACGCTGTTTACTGATTGCCGGACGTCAGCCGGGGCCGTGTTGGAGTACCTCCCGGGCTACATCTTCGGCTCTTTCGGAGTTGAAGATTCGTCATCTAAGGTCACGTGGCGAAATACTCGGGAACTCTGACTCCCAGGAGGGGGATAGACGTCGGGCGCATCTGTCAGCTTTTGAACCACCAAGCGAAACATGTCTTCAGCAGAAGAAATCGCCAAGGCTTCAAAATCAGCCTTCGAAGCTTCTCAGCTTATCGACCCGACCGAGAGGGTCAAGGCCCTGCAGATCATCCACGACGCTCTCGCTGCCAAGAAGGATGAAATCTTCGAGGCAAATCGGAAAGACGTCGAGGTGAGGATAACTCTACTTAGCCAAGCTAATAATCTCTGACTATTCTCACGTCTCTAGGCCGCCAAGGCGCTGGTCGATGCGGGCAAGCTATCAGTGTCTCTGGTGAAACGACTGGACCTCACCTCTGGAGACAAGTTCGACTCTATGCTTGCGGGAATCATGGACGTGGCTTCATTGCCAGATCCAACAGGCCAGATCACTTACGCCTCTGAATTGGACGAGGGCTTGGAGCTCTACCGCATGACATGTCCCATCGGAAGTCTGCTTGTCATTTTCGAATCCAGACCCGAGGTCGTCGTGAATATTACCGCTTTAGCAGTAAAAAGCGGTATGTGTACACCGGTTACTGCCTTTGGGAAAAGGGATACTGATGATGCACTGATCGCTCCTCATAGGTAACTCGGCGATTCTCAAGGGAGGCAAGGAATCCCTGCTCACAGCTGATGTCCTATCAAAATGCATCCGAGAAGCTTTGAGCAAAACGTCTCTTCATCCTGATTATATCCAAACAGTCCAGACGAGGGAAGAAATTACATCACTCCTCGACCAAGACAAGTATATCGACCTCGTCATTCCTCGAGGAAGCAACGCACTGGTCAGAAGCATCCAGAGTGCTTCAAAAATCCCCGTGATGGGTCATGCAGATGGAATTTGCTCCGTGTATGTCGATGAGACGGCGGATTTGGAAAAGGCAAAACGAATTGTTGTCGAATCCAAGGTTTGGAGTCTTGCCCTCGACAGCTCGTAACTGTTCGCTTACAACGGAAGGACCCCTTCATTAGACCGACTATCCTTCAGCCTGCAACGCAGCAGAAATCCTTATCCTTCACCAGGCTGTCCTCGACACCGTTTGGCCTGCCCTCGCTACCTCTCTTATCGAAGCCGACGTCCATTTGCGGTGCGACGAAAAGACCCTCGGCATCCTATCAACCCTCCAATACGCGCACGACCGGCAAACAACGCACATCCACGCGGCCGATCCGCAAAAGGACTTCGACACCGAACACCTCTCCAACATCATCAGCGTCACATCCGTACCCTCCCTCTCATCCGCCATCCAATTCATCAACGGGCACTCCTCCCACCACACCGACGTCATCGTAACCGAATCGGAGCTCGCCGCATCGACGTTCGTCAGGGGAGTGGACAGCGCCGGAACGTTTTGGAACGCGTCGTCCCGCTTTGCGGATGGGTTCCGGTACGGTTTTGGTACGGAAGTGGGGATCAGTACCGGTAGAGTACACGCTCGTGGGCCTGTTGGTTTGGAAGGATTGGTGATTTACAAGTACGTTTTGAGGAGCAAAAAACCTCAGGGCTCGATCATCGGGGAGTTTGGGACCGGCCCTGGAAAGAAAAAGTACAAGCATCAGCCGATTGCGGCCTCGAAGCTTCCGTTCTAGTCGTCGTCGCCGTCTTCTTCTCCTTCCCTGTCGTTACTTGGTTTGGTTGTTGTCGATGGTATTCCTTCCATGCTGATAGCTCTCCTTGCGGGAACCCTGCAGGCCGTCGAAAAAAGCGAGGTTACCGATTTTCCCCGCTCCTCCTCAAGGTTCTAATATTCTGATCCGTTTGCTGTGATACGGTTGGTCGAGTTGGTGAGGATCAGTCTGTAAAAACGATGTGGACAATCTTTACCAAAACGCATATATCAGTTCTTTGGTCGCATGGAGCAATATTTGAGGGTCTACTTGCTCCTCGAGCGTGGTTAGTCGAGCGCGCTGTCGCAAACAATACGAAGGCGACCCGAACGTTGGAAGCTATTAATGGCCAGCATGGAAAAATACGACCCGATGGATCCCAAAGACTTTAGTCGTTAGCATGGAACAAAACCGGCTCTCTCTTGAGGTCCCTTAGTCCTTTACATGAAAAAGGTCGCAACATATTTATGATGTTAACCTTCAAACCGATATGTGCAGGCTCTGGTTCAAGTGGAAACTGACCCCTAACACGGTAACCAATTTGGGGCCGAGGTTCTGAACAGCCGGTCATACTGTTGAAGAGTCTGATTCTTAGGTTTTCATCAAATCGTGGATGTCGGCAACCTAATCGGTCTGAGATGTCTTCGGCATATCATAATGAATACTACCGATTGGAGCGTAAAGAATGAAGCACAGCTGTAGAGACCGTGCAAAATGTGTATAATAGTAACCCACAGACAAGGTGGTTTATTCAACCATAATTGGAGGCAGAGCAAAGGCCAGACGACGGCGGAGGTGCCTGGCAGACTGATTGCAGCCTCGGAGCTTCCTTTCTAGTCATCATCGTCGGCGTCGTCGTCACCCTGTCGCTACTTGGTTCGTTTGTTGTTACTGGCATTTCGTCCGTGCCAATAGCTATCTTTGCCGTGGCCGGCACAGTCGAATGATAAGAACTCTGCGGGCCGTAACGAAAAGCGGAGTTACGGAAGTTTCCCCGCTCCTCCCTAAGGTTCCAATCTGAACCGTTTGCTACCGCTTTCTCCTGCCACCCGCTCTCTTCCCTTCTTCATCCTCCTTCATCCCTTCCTTTCTAATTGCACGAACAACCTTGGGCCTGGGTCGCAAGCGATGTCTTCATACGAAAAGGTCATCAAGCTGGCATGCAAGCCGAAAGCGGCTCCTCCAAAATCCAAGGTAAGAAACTCGACCATAATCTAGACCACCTGGAGCGGTTCGAACTCGAAAGGCTTTTCCCACATTTCCTGAGTCCCGCCGCCGGCCTTAGCGTCGCTGGCTTCGTGCTTGGCTCGCTAATTTTGGGATGTCGGCATTGTGGCTGAAGAGTGAAGCGAAGCTGATGCACATGTATTGCTTTTGTTGCGAAATAGTACATTGACCCCATCATCGCCGCCACTTACTCCGAGGAAGGAGCCATCCACGATGTCTGCAAAGCCCTCGCCCCGAAGTTCAAAGAGCCTAATGCTATTGTAAGCTCCTCTCTGGCGCCGCCGCCTTTGCTCTTTGGATAGCGGGTAACCTTGACGTTGACTCTCTCCCATCCCATGTGGTGCTCCGTCAGGTCGTATTTAAAGCCTTAATCGTCTTGCACACCATGATACGCAACGGAGCTACGGATAACGTGCTTCAACATTTATCTCAATCTGATATACTGCGGCTACGAAATGTTGGAAATGGGCAGTGGGAAGGTACGTCTTGGTCCATTCGAGTCGTGTAATGCGATTGTTCATGCGCTGACACTTGCACGTTTGTTTTCCCCCCTGACCTAGGTTATGCACCGCCACAAAACCTCACTAAATATGCTCAATATCTCGACTACCGAATTCGAGCGTACCGGGACCTCAAACACGACCCAATTCGAGTCCAGTCGGAGAATAACAGAGATTTGCGGGCTGGAGATATGGCTGAGGATTCGAGGAGGGATAGCCTGGCTTCTTCTAGTCGAAGAACGGACCCAAGCTTAGTGTCGAGGCGGCAGACGGTTGTAGGGAGGAAGTTGAGGGTCATGTCTGTGGAGAAGGGTCTGTTGAGGGAGACCAAGGTTGTGCAGAAGACCATCGACATCCTGTTGGATTGCAAGGTACGGGAGGCCTTATCTGTACGGTGATAGCCCATTGACCCCACACCTCTAGTTCTACCTAGATAATCTCGAGGACGAACTCACTATAACCGCACTTCGAATAATGGTCAAGGATCTCCTTATTCTTTTCCAAGCCGTTAACGAGGGTGTCATCAATCTGCTCGGTATGGGACAATGCCCTTTACACCTGATTTATCACCTTCTCTGACTTGGATCCAACTACAGAGAATTACTTTGAAATGTCGCACGTTGATGCTACCACAGCATTGAGTCTTTACCGCCACTTCTGCGCTCAGACAGAGGGCGTACTCGAGTACCTTACTGTGGCCAAAAAGCTGGAAAATATGCTCAACGTCCCAATACCGAATTTGAAGCATGTAGGTAGACCTGTGTTCCGGCGGTTTCAAACCTCGGCTCATTATGTCTGCGTATACTTGTAGGCACCGGTGTCGCTTGCTGGTTCGCTGGAGGAGTACCTTAACGATTCTAACTTTGAGCAAAACCGGATCGAATACAAGACTAACAAAGAATCGGCGGACCGGAAGCTGAAGGAAGAAAGGACGGCAGGCAGAAAAAGGCATGATCCTAAGAAAAGTATGTGACGGAGCTTTGGCTTTTCAGCTCTTTCCAGTTGTTGACGCTAGCGTTGAAGCCGAGGTGATTCCACCTGTTCCCAAACTGGATCCGGCCAAGACACAGCAGGCAACTACGACAACGGCAACAGCAACCACTACTTCCCAAGCACCGAAACAGGAGGTCCAAAAAGAGTTGGCCGACTTCTTTGCCTCAATAGAGTCAGACCAAGCTGGTGCATCTGGTAGCCAGCCAGAGGCTCAACAACAGATGGCGTTCAATCCATTTGCCCCTGCACAAGTCTCGATGGCGACTGGTTTCCCTGGAGCGTCTCCATTTGTTAACGCCGGGGGCGCTTCGCCGTTCATCAACGTTCAGGCAACAGGATTCCCTGGTGCCCCTCAAGCGCCCTCGCCATTCGTGAATGTGCAGCCACAGCCGACGGGCGTTCCAGGATGGATGAGTTCTGGCATGAACCCAGCTCAACCTCAGCCAACAGGCGGGGCCTTCCTAGTACCGAACGCAAACAGCTTATCGCCGTTTGCTCGTCCTCAGTCAGCAGCACCAAATTTCGGAGCGGCAGGTGCAGGCGCCGCCGCAGGACAAGGAGGGCTTCAACATTTGGTACCACAGGCCACGGGATCGAACCCATTCCGGCAAAGCTTCCTGCCTCCGCAGGCGACCGGCATGCCATTCTTTGGACAAGGACCGCAATCGGCCGGGCTGCCCGCGACGAACGGTGCATCTCTCTTTGGAATTGCCCCCACTCAGCCCGGAGTAATGCAACAGACGACTAATCCGTTCCCATCCGCACCACCGACGGCTGTCCACCCCGCTTCGAATTCGCCGTTCGCTACCACCGCGGCGCCCGTCTCCACGACGCCCGCGGCTCCTAACAAGGTCCCTCCTCCGTTTGCCAGGCCAGCCTCCACGCCTATCACGTCAAACGGTCCCACCGCTGGTCCTGTTGTGTCCCACCAAACGGGATCGAATAATCCATTTGGCCGTCCCAAGAGCCCGCCCCCTCCACCTGTGCCACCTCTGCCTACGATGGGTCAGCTGGCGTCCGGGGCGTTCGGTGCAAGCAGCGCATTTGGGTCGGCGAACGGTGCCAACGGAGCGACGGCTCCGTTTGCCAATCCTAGCACCTCACCCTTCTTCAATCTTGGCAACACAAACAATGCTGCTACCACCAACGGCCCGACCATTTCGAGCACCACGTCCGCCTCGCCTTTCGCGTCGACGAGCTTGTCAAGCATAGCGTCCGAGTTCACGTTTGCCAAGAAGCCCAGCTCTCCACCACCGTCAAATACCCAAACTACAATCAACCCGCTAACGGGAACCCCATTCACTCCTTTGACTGCACAGGATACTGCTACGACAAATTCCACATTCTCTGCTTTCCCTTCTACTTTGTCTTCTACTCTAACAGGAAGCACAAACGCTACCAGCGTCTCGTCATTCCTTAAACCTCAAACTACGGGAATTGGAGGCAGCGCCATCAAGCCTTTCAAACCGACTTCGTCTTTCGGAGCGTCGTTGTTTGAATCGCTACCCCCGATTCCACAGGGGACCGCGATGTCTTCACCCACTCCCTCGAGCCCCCCGCGGAATCCTATCACGTCGTCCGCAGCCGCCACAACCACAAGCCCGACTGGGACCGGTCTCGGTGGAAGCCTTACCTCCCAGCCTACTGGTCTCCCATCCTTCGGTAGCTTCGGGTCTGGTTTTGGAGGCAGCAATAGCTTAGCTGGAGGTCTCCAGCCTCAAGCCACAGGTGCAAATCCATTCCGAGCATCCATGTTTGGCTCTCCCCCGACATCATCTTTCGGAGCCTTGAACGCTCCAGGGACTCAGAACCCAGGTGTTGCGCCGAACACGACAGGGCTTGGAGCCTCCTTATTCGCAAACAAAGCAGGGACGACACCATCATTTGGCACCAGTCTCTTCAGCAGCCAGCCAGCAGGAGCAACAACCGCTCCGCAGAGCAACCCCACTGCCAATACCACTACCCCATTCTCCATGCCAGGTGGCTTTCCTGGGTTTCAACCACAGCAACAGAGCCCCCCCTCTCTGATCTAGTTTCGGTGTCGTGACCGTTTCCATTTCTTTCTTCTTTCTTTCCGGATGGACTTGGGAAGGAGCGAATACCTTCTTTGTACTTGTAGATCTTGCCCTTTATCGTGATACCACGTTCTTTTTCTTCCACCGTGTGGTGTACATGCGTTCCCCATTGTTTGCAGGTTTGATACGCGTCGTCGGACTTTTATTCTGGCTAAACCTTCCACTACAACGACCATCAACCTCATTCAGCAACACCCAGAACATAACCATTCATCCAACTAATACCCATGGCAGAGTACAGAACCTGGACACTCATGATGATCTGAATAATTCGCTAACCTATCCTACCCAGGACGACCAAACCCACGACCGAAACGCCCAAAGAAGCCAAGACCATAGAATCAGAGATCGAGTTGGCAAAACGAGCCTTTGCACTCCGAAAGTTTGAAGAATCCGTTGAACATTACGCGACAGCTTTGGAACTCTTGTAGGGAACATATCGAGTTGCATTCTGGACTAGCGAACGCTTACCAGCCCCCAACCACGCACACCTTAATATCAATAGCACCGAAAAGCACGGCGATGGTGCCCCAGAATCCGCTGATCTTCTCTTTCTCTACGGGAAAGCTTTGTTGGAGAATGCAATCTCCCAGGCCGGAGTAGTCGGCAAGGAGGAAACGGAAGGGGTATTGAAAGGCAACAAAGAAGGTGAGGACACGTCAGACACGCGTCGTTTTGCCTCCTCTAGTGGTTGAAGATCTCCTATTAATGTTCACGGGCTTGCACTTTAGATGAGGCTGGCCCGTCAGGCTCCAAGACCGGAAAGAAGGTCATATCTTTCTCTGGTGATGGAGAGGATGAAGACGAAGCTGTTGATCTTCTTGGAAATGCTCAAAATGCTGATGATGGCGATGATGATCAAGAGGACGGTGATGGTGAAGGAGGAGACGATGAGGAGGAGCCGGAGGATGATTTTAACGCCGCTTGGGAGGTTCTCGACCTTGCTCGTGCTCTTTATGCAAAGGCAGACGGGGCGGAAGCTCAACTGAAGCTAGCCGATACTTATATGTGCCTTGGCGACGTGTCTCTAGAGACCGGTTCGTGGCGTTCTTACGCTCGTCTTGACCACTTGCTTACCCCACCCGTGACCAACAGAAAAGTTCGATCAGGCCATAGGCGACTATTCTTCTGGACTAACTCTCAAGGAGAAGCTTCTGCCGTTCCATTCCCGGCAAGTTGCCGAGGCTCACTACCGTCTGAGTCTCGCCATGGACCTGACCCCAGGGAGACTCTCTGGGGCTGTCGGCCATGCCGAAAAGGCAGTAAAGAGCGTGGATGAAAGGCTTGCAATACTAAAGGCAAAGCTTGCTGATGTGCCGTCGGATCAAGATGCTGCCATGGAGGACGGTAGCGGGACTTCAGCCACCAGTAAAGGGAAGGCGAAGGCCACTGGAATGATTGGAAACCTCGCCAACGACACCATCGAGGGCTTAAACAAGAGTCAGCTAGAGGGGCAGATCAAAGAGTTCGAAGAGCTTAGAGGTGATTTGGCTGCGAAGGTGCGAGCTCTAATGGAATGATCCCCCAACACTGCCTCTGACCTGCCCGTACCCTTGCGTATGTGAATAGGTCGATGACCTCAAATCTGCACCTGACCAGCCAGTAGGGGAGAACGGACAAGTCACTTCAGTCACTGAGGCCGCAAACAAAGCCCTCGACGAAGCGCTTAACCCAGGTTACAGTCTGGCCGGCCCTTCTGATGCGGTCAATGATCTTTCCGGCATGGTCAAGAAGAAAAAGAAAGCGCCTGCAGCTGAAAATTCCGAGAAACCTTCGGCCACTGGCACAGGTACTACCACACCTGCTAATCTGGACGTCGGCGGAAAGTCCACTGGGAAGCGCAAAGCGGAGGATGAGGAGATGGCCTCTGGAGCAACCACACCCGTGGAGAAGAAAGTCAAGCTTGCCGAGGATGCTGAAACCGGGACCGGCTCTGTCGCCTAAGGATTCTTGTGTTCCCTAGATCTTAATTGCATAAGCTTTCGTTCTATTCCATTCCACTATATCAACTACCACAGGGCTACCAAAGATCTTGCTACGCTTGGATCTCACGCATTGCCAGTAGGTCGCTAAGCTGGGGCGTCAGAACCCGAGTAAGACATCAGCCAACCGTTCCCGTCGTTCTTCCCTCATCGTAGGCTTTCTTGACCTAAAAATCGGTCCCCGCTAAGCTAAGGGAAATCCACATGCTGCCCTGGTGGTCTCACCTCGGCCATAAAACTGTCGTCGATCACAATTCTTGCTCCTGTGATAGCCAAGGCCTTGGCGGTTTGAAGGGCTGCCGCATGGGCTTCCTTTGTTGCTGCAGCCTTGGTGAATAAAGTGGTGTGGTTTCCCCCTCCTGGTTCAGTCGGAATAGCTAACAAGGTCAATGGGCCAGAGACTCGTGAGGAGAAGAGAACTAAGGTGATACAGCTGCGATACCGAGAAGCTTACCAAACGATGGATGCAATGATGGTAGCTCTACGACCCATAAACCTTCGTGAGGCCATGCTTGCCGAAGGTTTAATGATTGGGCTTACCGTATGTTACATTGCCCTAGATCAATGGTGCAGTCCGACTGTTATTTTAAGCTCACGCCGATACAGCCCAAACAGACTCACGAAGTCGGTTGAACCACCTACGGCCGCTTGTATCTGTCGGCTAGCCTGAATTCCGTATCTCTCCGCCACTCTAGTAAACTCGTCGGCTAATTTGGTAATAAGTGATACGACCTTCCGGCGTCGTGTGGTCCAGCTGAACCTCACCGAGACACTCGTTCTGCCGGACATCATAGGTTCCACCCTGTTCGCTCCATTCCATTCGACAATCTGTGGCGAGGGCTGCCGCCCTGGCGGTCGGGTAGGTCAATAAAGACTCTCCAAACGTTCCATGAAATAGCACGTACTCGAAACACTTCTTGACGCGACCGTGCAAGACTTGTACTTCCGCCCTTGTGGGTGCTCTAATGTACCATCGACACTTCGAGTAGCCAGGGATGACTAAAAGTCCATGTGTTCAAGACATATACGGCGTTAGAACTGTAGAAATATCAGCACTTACCGTTTGCGGCCCAATCCCTTCCTTCGATAATCCCATGAGTTCGGTGGGTCGGCTTGATCTACAGTCCAGAGTGTAGAGTGAGCAGAGCAGGGAGGTAGCGACCACTGAGTATCGAGCTTGACTGACCTGTTGCCTTAAGACCGAGATGGCGGAGTAAGCGAGGAAAGCAGCTGACACAGACCGCACCGTGATGGTGAGACAGCTGGTACAAGAGCGGTTCAAAAACGCGTACCGTCGAGTGCGTTCTTCCCTTCCCATGGAGCGCCTGCAGCATGGGCACTTGAACAATTATGGAGATCAGAATTTTAACATGTAAGGGCCCGTCAAGGCTTACGTGTGACCAAAATATTGGGCAGTTAATACTTGCACGGCCAAGGACGAACCCGTGCCAGCCGATCGTGGTGGCCCAGCGCTAGGGTGTGCCATCAAGCAGGCATCCATCTCCTTGTATCCACCGGCATCGATGAGTTTTACTTTACCCTGGCCTCCTTCTTCTGCAGGAGTTCCCAGCAGGACGACCTTGGCAGCGACATCATGCTTCTTGATCGCTCGGGCAACGGCAATCGCACACCCGACTCCAATGATAGCAATGAGGTTGTGGCCACAGGCATGGCCAATCCCAGGCAGGGCGTCCATCTCAGATTGGAACCCCACTGTACGACCTCCTTTGCCAACTTCAAAGGCTGCCCTCCAGGCCGTCTCGAGGCCGAGGTAGTGAGGCGTCACGTCAAAGTCATGGTCACGCATAAACGCCGTGAGAGTGTCGTGCGCGTACTTCTCCTCGTACCCAATTTCAGGGTGATCTAGGTCATCATTGGGTATCAGAGGCGTCCGCCGATGGCGGGTTGCTGCCAACTGACGTACCATGAATCTTCAAGCTAAGTTCTCTCAACTCGTCCGAGAGATTGTATATCTCTTCTTCAATAGTTTTGACGACATCGGGCCTGAAAAGAGGTTCCGCATAGCTTGGAGGCTTTCCAGTCGCTTCCTTTTCCCAATCTCCAGTCGTGCTGAACGCCACACCCTCTCCAGCACTGACGCAGTGGAAGTCTGACTGGGCGACGGAGCCTGAGTTAGGATCGTGCACATGAGTTGCAGCTTGTGTTGAATCTGCCATGGTAGTGGTTTTAGGTGCGAGATGGGTGGGAGCCTTTTAACGCTGAAATGCTGCTCGTGTGTGATCAGAGGGTAGAAAAATGCGGCGGAAGTAAGGCCGTTTGGCTGGCATCTCGGTCACGAGCTATAGACTATCGGCAGTGACGTAACCGCACTAGGGGAGCACTTTATCATATCGGCCGAGGAACAGAACGAAGCAGTACTGGCAGTACTGGCCATGGCATAGCGAATGAACAGCGCTCAACTGCTCCTCGCGGAAATCTGGAAGATACGAGAATACGTCTAACCCCGGTGAACGAGCAGTATGGGATGCAATACATGTGTACAATCGTGATTAGGCCGAAGGTGTATGACGCGAGACAACAAACCCGGTCCACTACTAAAGGACTTAGGGATCTTTCCCGCTCCTCGACGTCATTATTTTCTCAATCAACGACACACCCGAAAGCGCAAAGCGGAGAGCGAGGTAATAGCTGATTGAACGACAGCTCCTGTTGAGGTGAAAGTCAAGCCCGTCGAGGATGCTGAAACCGGGACCGGTTCTGCGGCCTAATAGACCTGTGGCCCCTCCATACCGAAGCACATGACCTGTATTTTGATTCCATTACACTGCGTCGATTACCACAGGGCTAACAAGTATCGCTACTCTTGGACCTCCCCGTTTACGGTAAATGACAAGTTGGTGGCTTTGCTGAGGCGGTAGAACTCGAATAAGACGCTAGCCAACCGTTCCCGTCGTTCTTCCGTCATCGTATGCTTTCTTGACCTATGAATGAACTCTCGTCTGAGCTTGAGGATGATTTACATACTGCGGTGTTGAACTCACCTCAGCCATGAAATCATCGTCGATCAATATTCTTGCTCCAGTGATGGCCAAAGCTTTGGTGATTTGAAGGGCTGCCACGTGAGCTTCCTTTGTTGCAGCAGCCTTGGTGAACAAAGCGGTGTGATTTGCCCCTCCTAGTTCAGTCGGAATAGCTAGCACGGGCAATGGACCGGAAGCGTGTTAGGGACAGACAGCTGAGTTACCAAAAACACATTACCAAATGTTGGATGCAACGACGGTAGCTCTGCAAGCCATGACAATTGTCAGGTTACGCTTACGCAAGGAATGAGTCGGCTTACCGTATGATACGTTGCCCTAGATCAATTGTGCAGTCCGACTCTCTCATTTTGGGGCTCACTCGAATACGACTGAAGCAGACTCACGAAGTCGGTCGAAGCACTCATAGCTGCCTCAGTCCCCCGAGTCGCATCGATACCGAACTTCTCGGACATTCGAGTGAACTCGTCGGCTAACTTCGGTAGTGAGCGATGCAGCCTCCTGGGGTATCCGCTGAACCTCACCGAGACACTCGTTCTGTCGGACGTCATAGGTTCCAACCCCTTCGCTCCATTCCATTCGGCATTCCGTCGCGAGCGCTGCTGCCCTAGTGGCCTAGATAGGTCAATAATAATGCTCTAAGCGATCCATGAAATCGCCCTCACTCGAAACATTTCTTGATACGATCATGCAAGACTTGTACTTCAGCCCATGTGGGAGCCCTGATGAGCCATTGACACTTGGCGTAGTCGGGGATAACTAAGATTGTACATGTTCAGGGCACGAGGGGTTAGACTGGGAGAATGGCAGCAATTACCGTTTGGTGCCCAATCCCTTCCTTCGACGATTCCGTGAACTCGGTGAGTGGGTTTGATCTACGGTCCGACGGGTAAGTTAGAACCAGCGGGCGGAGCTGAGAGGTAGGGACGGCCTAGAGCCTGACTGACCTGCTGTCGCAGGACTGATATGGCAGAGTAGGCTAGGAAAGCAGCTGATTCAAACAACAGAGTGAACGGACTAGTCTGGCAGCGTTCCAGTCGGAGAAAGCGCACCGTCGAGGGCGTTTTTCCCTTCCCAGGGGGCACCGGCAGCATGGGCGCTTCAACAAGGTTAGAGACCAGAACGTTGAGATAGTGAGAATAGTAAGACTCACGTGCGTCCGAAGTACTGAATTGTCAGGACTTGTATGGCCAAGGACGAACCTGTGCGGGCTGAACGCGGTGGCCCAGCGGTCGGGTGTGCCATCAAGCAGGCGTCCATCTCTTTGTACCCGCCGGCATCAATGAGCTTTACTTTACCCTGGCCTCCTTCCTCTGCAGGAGTTCCTAGCAGGACGACTTTGGCAGCGATATCATACTTCTTGATTGCTCGAGCAACGGCAATCGCACACCCAACTCCAATGATAGCGATGAGATTGTGGCCACAGGCATGACCAATCCCTGGGAGGGCGTCCATCTCGGACTGGAACCCCACTGTGCGACCTCCTTTGCCAACTTCAAAGGTTGCCCTCCAGGCCGTCTCGAGGCCGAGATAGTGAGGCGTCACGTCGAAGCCATGGTCCTGCATAAACGCGGTGAGCGTGTCGTGCGCGTACTTCTCCTGCCACATGATTTCAGGGTGACCTAGTAGGGCAGGATTACTTGTTTTCTGGTACCACACGCTGGTGTCAAGGTAGTGCCGCCCGACCCACCATGGATCTTCAAGCTGAGTTCCCTCAACTCATCTGAGAGGCTCTCCAGCTCTTCTTCAATGGTTTTGGCGACTTCGGGCCTGAACAGAGGCTCCGTATAACTTGGGGGTTTCCCGGTAACTTCTTTTTCCCACTCCCCGATCGTGCTGAACGCTTCATCCTCTCCGGTACCGACACAGTAGCAGTCCGGATGGGTAGCAAAGCCGGAATTAGGATCATGAGCATGTGTTGCAGCTTGTGGTAGATCTGCCATAGTACTTGGTTTTCTGGCGCGAGACGGGAGGAACGTCTTGAAGGCTGAAAAGCAGCTCATGATGAGATGGTGGAAAAATGCGGCGGAAGCAAGGCCGCTTGACCTTCTTCTCAGCCAGATGCCCGAGAGGTAGTCAGACAATCGTACCTGAACTCGGTGAGTGCACGCCTCAGCACCTCTGTCGAGCTTGCCCTCGGGGCTTTCCGCTTTTCCGTGCGTGCGGCAGAACAGGGCAATAACTACAGCGATTTCCGAGTCCATGTCATAGCTGATGAAATTCGTTCAATTACTCTTCACTAAAACTATGAAGATACAGGGATCCGTCTAGCTCTAGTAAAAGAGCATAATAACTAGTGAGGTGATTGTGCCCAATCGTGATTAGGCCGAAGTCGTATGAAGCAAGACGACAACCATGCCCACGAGAGGCCTCTAGAGATCCTTCTCCCGCTCCTCGAAGTTGTTGTTGTAAATAATCGTCCAAAGTTTCGTGGAGTCTAGATACCAGACGAAGGGGAGGGCGGTTCTGTCTAAGGAATTCAACCCGACAAATTTCTCTGGCTTATATACCCCGTGGAAAGGGGTTTCCTTACATCAGCATTCATTCTGCCACAGGACCTGTTAGACCTTCTACTACTACTGCCGAACGTTCATCTGACATGGAGACTCTATCCCGAAGAGAAGAAGAAGCCCTCTTCAAAGCCACCAAAGCAAGAGCATTGAAGGAGTGCGACGTAGTCGTCAAAGGTGAACTTTCTGCCAAAAACTTTCTGCATTTGAAGGACAGCGGTGCTGACCATCCTGCCCCGGTCTCGGTTTAGAATTTGCCAATTGCGCCTCTGGTCGTTATTTCTCTGTGATATGGGCCTGCAAGGATAAGCTCAAGGCCATGCAAGCTTGTGTCTACCAATAGTAAGTACCCATGCCATATTATCTCCAAGAGCATTGGACTGACAGTCTCGAACACCGTTAGCACAAATCCCGACAACATGGACCAACTTCGTGCCGAGTACATACGTCTGCGGAGAGATAAAGGTGTAACCCTGGATATGGGTCCGAAGGAGAACAACTCTCCGTACGCCTGACCGATATAGTGCTGTCGGGAATGCCCCAGCTCTATGTGCCACTGCGCCATGATGGGATATCGCGGTATCGAAGCGACCGAACATGCTGGTTTAATTGACCAGATAGGAGGGGACGAATATCCTTCCGCCCAGCAACAAGGCTAGATGCTTTCGATGTCTTTGTAACAATAGTCCAATACACCTACGATGTTAATTCGACGCACGAGATCACCCATTACACCGATTTCTGGAACAGGATTGCGTTCATTTGTCACAGCTGCTAGCGAAACGAGCGACAATACAGCAGACTACAAACGCGAAATCCCAACCAAAAAACCTGGGAGCAAGCAGCGAACCGGAACGGAGAGGAGGCGATCGAGGAGATTATGAGGATGCGAGATCTAAAACTAGCCATGAGGATGAGCGAATGCATGAGGAAGCTGCAGAATAGATAAAAAGCCTAGTGCCGGACTGGGGGGACGAGACGTGTCGAGTTTATAGCTACATGTGGAAACGGATCGATGCAAGAATCAAGGAAGGAGCTGGGATCTGCTGATGTTAGCTATCCGCGACTATTGTACTATTTCCCCTTGCACGAAAGGGAACAGGCTGGATGACCAGCCCTAGTCCGGCCTTGGGTCTCGGGGATGTAGAGGCATTTGTCCCTCTTCTCCTTGATGCCACCGACCCAAAGTCATTTTCAGATTGCTTCACCGGGCTCGGTGCTCTTGGCGGTCTGTTAACCAGAGACGATTGGCTGGGCTTCCGGAATAGCTTAGGTGAAACCGATACGAATTCTGGCAGTGGTGGTGGCGGCAGATGCGACGGCCTAGTTGTTCGAGGTGACGTTGATGGCGTAGGCAGCAAACTCGTCGCCGAAGACGAGTAAGGTTGCGATGCCCAAGGGTAGTCCATGGAACCCCGTCTATCGTTCGTCGGTGACGTTCCAGGGGTAGGATAACTTCCTGAGCCATCGGCATCGTGCTGGAGGTGATTTTGCAGTCTCCGCATTGCTTGCGAACTTCCGTGGCGGAGAGTATGCGGAGAATGAGGAGGCTGCAAAGTGCTCCCTCCGGCGTCAATGCGTTTTGATCTTCTGTTCGTGCTCGTCGTGCGCACAAGGTCCTTCGATTTTGGACGTAAAACCGGGTTCGCGGGCCCTGCCGGATCCATGGTATGCACTGATGCATATGACGAGGTTCGGCTCAGGCTCGAGTTGGGTCGCGGTATCCGCGAGGTCAAAGTGTTGGTCGCCAGCTGGTTCGTAGCTGTGAGACTTGCATTCGAACCCCGCCTGGAACTAGGAGGAATAGTCTCTATTGCTGGAGCAGGGGCCGGATGAGGGACTGTGGTTGTTGACCAGTGGAACGGCCGACGCGCTTGGGTTGGGCTCGTGATTGAGTTTGACCGAGAAGGGCGCCGTGGTGAGGGTGAGCGGGAATGGTCATGTCGAAGGCGGATGCACAGCGTTGGGCCAACAAATTGGGGTACCTGTGAACCGCACGCACTAGAAGTTGCACAGGAGGTGGCGTCCGACAATGCAGATGATGCTGTGTTTGCACGTCCTCGAGCTTTTGGATGGGGGGAGGTCTCCTGAACGGCCAAAAGGAGAGCCCTTTGGCTCAGCGGTCGACTTTCCGTCCGGTCACGAGACGGTGGTCGAGAACTTGACTGAAAAATCACGTGTGAGTGAATGCTAGCAGCTCTCAAAACAAAACAAATCGTACCGATTGAAAGCGCGTAGATTTGAAGCCGAAAAGTGATTCTTTTTCTCCGTACAGAATATCTTTTAGGCGACCTCGTGGGACGACGATTTTTGCTTTGAGGGTCTTCTCTGGGTCACACTCTGGTAGGGGTTCATCCTCTCCTTTGATCACAGGGGAGAACTTTTCCAGGTAAGGACTCGGCACGGATGATGCAGGAGTATTCGGATCATAGTCGAAATTGGACTCCTACAAAAATCAAGGGCAGATGACGGAGCCCCATGTCAGTGACGGGTAAAATGACGGGGGAAAGTTCCGCTCTGACGTCATGACATAAGCAGCGGATGCTCGAACATACCGTATGAATAGAGTCCGACAGCGGAGGGGACGACAAGGAAGAGGATGTTGGTGGTGGAGACGATCCTTCAACGTGCTGAAGAGTCCAGTAGTGGAAGCCAGAGAGTGAAGGCTGGGCACGCCATATCATTGCAAATCCCTGAACGCGTGAAAACCCCAATCAGAAGAACATCCTCGCATGTAGGCCGGACGCGTGCGAGTGAAAGACAACACGCACCATGTTCTCTTTGCAGTATCGGTCTTTCAGCTCGGTACCAGACATGTATGGAGGACCCGGTGGCACTCGGTTCTAGACGCGAGTGCCGTGGAGGGTCGTACGAGAGCAATTCCACAATCAGGCGTTGTCCAAACCGAACTGAACAGCCAAACAGCGCGTACCTCTGGTGCACCGCTCTCGTATATGCTTCCTGCTAAAGCGTCTTCAAGCACTACTTGAATGCAATGCTGTTCCGACGCCTCGTCGACGCGCCACTGCCAGGCGCTTGGGGAACCACCGACGCGGGGTCCGTGGACTTGATTCATAAGAGACCGTAAGCGTTCATTCGAAGTTGTCGTAAAAGCATCTCGTTCGTCATGGAAGCACTGTAAAGGTGAGAGACAGAAATGACATTCAGATGGGGAAGGAAATGGGTATAGGGGCCTCTTGCCCCGACCCGGCCCAGGTTTGAAGACGCCCTTTACTCACTTGATCGTGCCCCGTTACAGCGGCCTCTTGTAGCCATTGCTTTGAGATAGTCGCGTATGGATATCTCGCCGCGTACTTTGCCCTCTAAAACGCGGTGGAACCGGTTTTGTCAGTCGAGATTCAAACGAGTGTCATGTCAGGGGTGTGGATGGCTTTTGGAATTTAGACACACCTGCAACCAGTCAAGCTCTTGAACACGTCCGAAGAGGAGTGCCTTGATGAGCCCGAGCATGGCGTCGTGGACGACGAGAGGAAAGTGGTGGAGGACGTTGAAACCGTCGAGGGTTGAAGTGTTGGGGTTGGAAGTAAATCGAGAAAGGGAATTATGGTGGTCACTTCAAAACACCCTCTTACATAATCACGCGCGGGAAGGAAGGGAGCTCAGGGAGGCACGTGAAGGTCTGGACCCCGTCAAACAAACCTCCTCCTCGTCTGCCTTTTACTTTGGTCTGGACAAAAAACAAAAGAAAAGGCGCCTTTCACTGTTTCGCCTTTTCTGGCCATTGTCGTCGGCGGCGGATTCGGGTGGGTGGACACGTTTCGTTCTCGACGTGGTGGACGGCATTTAGTCTTCCTGCTAGGGTCATCACTTCTGGCCATCTATGATCCAGACCGCTTTTCACTGTTCACGTCCTCGTTGCGCTTCACAACATCATAAGCATAGGGCGGCATGGGTGGCGGAAAAATACAGCAGATGGTAATATAATACAGGCTAACCGAACCGGTAACATACATGAATTCGGGAAAGTCGTAACGACGTCGTTTATCGCCAACCAAGTGCAAAGTTAGCACGGCGGATAGCGCCCCATCGCCCGGCAGCGGGCTGGGAAGGAGAAGACTGAATCGGAGGTCGCTCGGGAGTGGTGGTGGCGGTTGCTGGCTCTTCTTGGGTTGCGGAGGGAATGGGGCCGGATTGGGTCCTCGCCTGGGCAGAGGCGTCGGCCACAACGTTGACGCTAGCGCTCGAGGCATTTCGTGAGGGTGCTCCCCCTCGGGCTAGAGACCGCATAGAGGTCAACCTCTTAAGCGTATCAGTAGCAGGCGATTGCGACCGTTTCGGTTTAGGTTCCGGTTCAGCTTGAGAGGTTATCGAGGCCATGGAGCCCTTTCTTGAAGGAATCATGCGACGGAATGGAGAACGGCTTCGTGATCGAGTCTCAGACTTGATGGACTCGGCCCTCTCATTCGGAGGAGAAGTGGTCGGAGGGGAATTGCTTGGGGGAGAATTGGTCGGGGGAGAATTGGACGGGGCCACTGTCTGGGCCAAGTCAAAGTCTTGTGTGGGCGCTTTGAGAGGCTTTTCAGGGAGAAGCATCTGATGGGGTTGGGGTGTAAGACAAAGTAGTCATTATCTCAGGCCAGTCTGCTGCTTACAAGAGCTCCTGGAGGCACCTCTACCTCGTAGGTCTGGACCCCAACATCGGTATAAGACTTGCTTGCAGTCTGGACGCGCAATTCTATCGTCAGGCTCGTGTCTTTACAGCTTGGAATAATGACTCACTTGAACCTCAGCATCGGCATGAATGTGACAGGGAAGATCGTCCGTGTCAGTGCTCATATCCACCCCAGTCTATGTCACAGATGAGGGTTAGTCTGAGGTTTAGATATCGAATTGTTTGACATACCGAGAGCACTGAACCTTCTCCCAGAATTTCGGGTTGCAAGATCCACTGATGGATTCCCTTCAGCGATGGGACGACACGCCACACCAGCGACGTATTGACTTCCTAAAAACGATTCCAACTCGAACGATCAGACAACCTTCAAAGTCCTTAAAGCGCGACTATGCTCACATCCCAGTGCTTCAACCACATGCGGTACAGTTCTTCTTTTGAGTGAGGGAGGAAGTGGTGGGTCTCCTGGTCGGTCAATTCGTCAGGCTTTGCACGAACCCAAGTGAAGCGAGCCCCCGCTCGAAGAATGGTGCAAGGCTCACCTCTTCATCTGTAGGCTGGTCGAAGACCGAGCTGTCAACCGCGTCCTTCATAATGAACTCCCAAGCCTTCTCCTCGCTTTCCTCGTCAACCTGCCATCCGAGCACCCTTGGAGAGCCCTTCAAAACTGCGTGGGCCTCGGGCCTAAGCAATCCGTTTCCAGAAGGGGGAGTCACTGGCAGAGCCGGCGAATACGTGACACGAGGGCTGCTGGTACTTGATGAGGGCTCTTCGACCACAGGCGACAGCACGGCAACGGCCGCAGCAGATACAGCTTCAAGGGGAGCTGGAAGGTCGGCGTGTTGTCTGCCCGCTTCTTGATCTTCCCTCTCACGCATCTGTCTCAGCATTCGCTCATCCATCGTGTTGAAGGATGCTGGAGAGTCGTATATCGGGTATTCGGAAGTCTCGGCAGCGGATTCGTCGTGGCCAGCGTGATACTCCATTGGCGAGGACATAGCGGCGTGGTTATCATCGAAAGGCGAGATAAGGGAGATGCGGTTTTGCGTGTGTTGGGCGGCAATGACTGGAGAGGCCAGATCAAGCGTGTTCTAACGACGGTATTCAAGTTAGAACTAGTAGCCGAATGAAAAGAAAACTGTAGCTGCACTTACCTCCTGTTGAGGAGGTACAGAAAGAGATTCTCCCGTGGAGAGCTGTTTTGATGGTGCACGACTGGGACTGCTGGGAAGTGATACCGGCGCAGAAGGCGGCGTGTTCTGTTCACCGCCGACGGAATCGTAAAAAACAATCCAGACTGATAAAGCAACGAAGACAACTCACATTAGGCCCAACTGGCTTCATGCCAACGGCTTTCTTGACCATCTTGAACATCTTGAACGGAAGTTATACACGGTCCGGCCGTCGAATAGTAAAACAAAGTAAGAGCTGGAAGAGACGAAGAAGAAAGAGGCTTAAAGCCGATTTTTAGGAAAGAGCGCTGA
>KN822944.1:150754-196260 GCA_000827465.1 Tulasnella calospora MUT 4182
TTCACCAACGTCGGGGTCCATCGTCTGAGCTGCCAGTGATCCAGTGGCATCAGCCGCTCTCGGCCGTTGCTAGGTTTTCTCCGCTCTGCGCCGTCTGACTCGTCCCTTGGTTCGCTGCGACCTTGGCGAATTCGCCTTGCAACCACACTCGATACATCTTGAGTTGCTTCTTCCGGTTAACCAGCAACCGGCGATCAATACCTAGCTGCTTCACCGCAAAGAGTGGTTGTGGCGGTAGTTCGCTTGGATGCCGTGACGGTTTAAGAACGGGTGGGGGAGACCAGGTTCGTTTCGGTGGCGGACCTCTCCTTGGAGACGTGGCGTCCTGTCCAGAAGGAATAGCCAAATCTAAAGAGGGTTCTGTCTCCTGTGTCTCCTGTATCGCCTGGTCAGGCTCTGCGTCCGCCCCTGGCGTGCTCGGTGATGGTTCGAGAGAGAGCCCTGAAAGATCTGGAGGCTCCATCACCCCAAACGCCGCCGGAGGTGTCGCTACTGCAGGCGTTCCAGATAAAGGCGACGGATCGTCCTCATGAATGATTTTTAGCATTCGAAGCTGCCTCCCATCTTCCTTGATTTCTATGTCAGACCCGGTGAACAGCCTTCCAAGTTCGGCTATCGTGCCACGGAGTGAGTATACACGTTGAAGTTGTTAACGATGAAGTACACACTTGCTTCGAAAAAGTAGACTCGTGTGCCGTCGCCGCGTATATAAAAATTCTCGTCCAAGAGGCGCCCTTCTTTGAAACGAAGCTGCGTAAGGTCATGCCGTCCATAGTCACGAAGCACGAAGATTCCACCAGGCTTGAGCAGCTGTGTCAAAGGAGCCGTGAGTCCAACAGAACGAGATTGGTCCGGCCTGCGTACCGTAAATATATTGGCGACGGCCTGAGCCCACTCGCTCGGATGAAGGGCACTGAGGACAAAGATCATGACAGCGATATCCACGCTTTCCGGCTCTAAGCCTTCCGGCAGCGTTTGGGATGAAAGGTCCCAGACGGAGGACCTCACCGTGCCACAGGGAGGATTAGAATAGAGCGGGTTTGACTGAGCTCGAATCGACTTTAGTGCTTTGTCCCCGCCAGGCCTCCTGCCAGCGACCCACTTTCACCACCCTAACAGCATGCTTTGAGAAGTCGCAAGCCCATATTTTGAGATGAGGGTTTTTGTTAGCCGAGAGCAGAGGCCATACAACGTTGCCCGCTCCGCAGCCCACTTCGAAAACTGTCTTGGGTCCTGCCTAAAAGGTCAAATGAGGTGGTAAGACCAAATGCAAGTTGGTAGAGAAACCCGGTCTCCTCACATCCACAGCGGTGACTGATTCAAGCTGCGGAAATTCACGTTGTAACCATTTCCTATCTTTGAAGAAATTATTCTGATTATTTTTGTAGAAAATGTCCCAGTAAAGGGCAGGGCGCGAGTTGTATTTATCTGATGGGTACAAGGGAATGAGAGCTGCATGAACTCCCGAGTCAATCAGGGCCGACCTTTCTTATCCTCTGGTACAGGGGCCTTCCTTTGTCGGCTAAGTGCCACTTGAATTCGGTCATCCTGGTCGTCTTAGGTTTCTCTTTAGACTCGGAGGGGACGGCCGTCCCAGTCATTCGCACCTGGGGGAGGAACATGATCCCAGGCATTTTGCTCAAATACCATAGCCTCATCTGTCAGGTAGCTCAATACAGTAGATTGCAGAGTCAGAGATACAGGAAAGGGGAGATTTTGAGAGGCATATACGCTCACCGAGAACCGAAAGGCTGTGGATTTTCGTCGTCCCCGACATCTTGCACAGTGTTTGACTGCATCGTCCACGAAAATTACCCTTTGGCGTTCCAGAAGTTTCCTAACGCGACGGCGGGCAGTGACGATAAAAGACGGACGAGGCCAGTGGCAGTGATCAGACGGTGGGACCATCCAGCTTCAGCGCTTAGGCAATATCTCAGGCTCCCAGCACCCTTCTCTTCCTGTTAGCGACCACCTGCGGCCATCCATCAGGGCCATCCTCAAGCCCTCCCGCCCTCCATCAGCGATGGATATGCAACGTTCATTCACAAAAGACTTCGAGGATCTCTACGAACAAGTACAGAACGGGTTCAACGCTGAGAATCCCCGTCCCAATCTTGACCAAGGATACCTGCCGCAACCTCGCTCCGACCGTGACGATTCCAGTATGGCCTGATCCCCTGTCGTGTCGACAGACCAACCTAACACATCTTTTTGCTCATCTGCAGGATCAAACCCTCGGCCACTGCCTAATCCGTATGGAATGGCTCAATCACAACCTCGACCCCTTCCTAGACCCCCACCACACCTTGCAACGGAGCCTGAGCATTCCCAATACTACGCTTCGAGCTCAAGCAGAGTAACAACCTCTCCAACTCGTGGGATGGGAGGACAAGAGCCAATTTCTCCTAGTCAGGGCATCAAGCGACTGCCCGCAGTCCCTCTAGCGGGCGGAAGCTCATCAAGCTATGTGTCCCCGACGTCCCAGATAGCATCCAGCTACTTTGATGACACTCCTAGACCGGAGGCGTACGAGAAGGGGCGCGGCAAAGCGCTGTATGCCAGTGCACTTCCCGGAGCCCGAAACGCACAGCAGTCGTCGTATAGCGGAGTGCCTGTCATCGACGTCGCACATGCCGAGAACGGCTATGGGGGAAGCTCTGCCACAGGCGTCGATCGAAACCGTTCTCCTTACATCGGCACAACGCCACTTATCCCTCCTGGCGGTGCGCAATACCCATCCGACATGAAGCTTCAAACAGACACCAGTGGAAGACAACCGAGACCGTTACCAACACGGACACCCTCCCATACAGCTCGGTCCATGTCTACGAACACGTTCGATTCTGTTAATAGTGGTACAGGGTCGAACCGTTTCTATGATTCTCCAAGCACAGCATCCCCGCTCAACCGGCATCTCTCACCCACAACAGCCCACGGCGACTATCAGACGATGGATGATTTCGACACTTCGGGAATTGGCGCCACCCTTTTACGCAACAGTTCGGCAACGTCCAGCATTTCGGAAAACTCGCGCCGTCCTTTGTTGTCGAGCACGACTGATTCAACGAGGGTTTCGACGTCGGGTACTTCCCTCACCGAGTCGCTAAGCTCATACAATCGTTTCAACCAATCACCCGTCCCGCAGATCAAGGCCCCAAGCCATGTCCCTTCTGGCATAGGATACGACTTGATTCCTCCTAGTGGATCGGATGTCAAAGTTAGCTTGGATTCTCAGGCATACGACACCAAAACCGCTCGACCTTGGGACGAATCTGGAGACCCACATGGATTTGGAGATGACCGGGGTTTGGACCATCTACTCGATATCAAACGACGTTTAGGCAAGCTCGAGGTGCATGACCCTGACCAAGACGCCTTCGACGGTGTAGGGGATGACGATTACTTTGACGAGGAGGACGAGGATGATTCAAGGTTCATCAACTTGGCTTTACTCTCTCACATCGCCGTGCGCCTGCGTGACAAAGTTCCTCGTGCCACCCACGTAAAAGGAAGCATTCCATACCCCCGAGCATTCACTGGCAAGGATATTGTGGTATGTGTTTCTACTGCCTATCCCTCAACGTCGGCTGTTACTGACCTGAGGCCCCAAGTCCACCATTCAGTCCATTATTCAACGAGAAATTCTGATAACCCTCGGAATCTCCACCAACGACCGACGCATTGCTCTCCAAGTCGCTCGGTCTTTACAAAACCAACTGTTCTTCTATGAGGTCGAATGGGGAGGGCGGACGCTTTCCGATAGCGTCGAAGATGTTTACATGTTCCTGGATGACGAGGTGCCAGGCGAGGGTGAAGCTGGCCCATCCAACGGCCTATCTGAAGGATTTACCGAACTTCCGACCGGGGTCATTACGGTGCTGACCAAATGCTACTCGCCAAGCTGCGGCGAAGGAGGCCCTTGCTACTCTTACTCTTGCCCAAAGCGAGGCAATGTATGCGCTCTCGCTTATGAAATCAAGCAATTGCTGACATCAATTCTCAATAGGTCGCTCCCAGCGTGGTATTGGAACCCACTCCTTCTGGACCAGAACAAAGCGGATCGGTAAGCGCTGTCCGAATCATGCAAATGTACCGTACTTAAGCCCTATGGTCCTTGCAGAAGAGGGGATGGAAACAGACAGTTACCCAAGAAGTGATTGAAAGCATCGGGGAGCGCGAAGTCCGCCGCCAAAAGTTCGTGCTGTAATCACCTCCTCCAGTCGACGATGCTAACTCAACCTCATACAGCATCATCCACAAGATGATCGAGAAGGAAGAGCAATTCGTTCAAGACTTGGAGTTCATCGATACCTACTTCATCAAAGCCCTCCGTAGAGCCGATCCTCCTATCGTTCCCTTACAGGAGCTTGACTCCTTGATCGACGACATCTTTGGGAACATACTTGACCTTCGAGAGACCAACAAAAGGCTTCTGGAGAGCATGTATGTGCGCCAAAGGGAGCAAAAGCCTGTGATACAGAAGATCGGCGACATCTTCCTCACAGCTGCCGCGGAGTTCCGATGGGCGTACCCGGTGTATATTGGGCACTTGCCTGTGGCAGAAAAACGATTGAAGGACGAACTTGAATCCAATGCAGAGTTCAGGCTATTCCTGGAGGTGCGCAAGGGTTCCGTCGAGACAGAGTTCTCATTAACCTAACCTACTCCATCGCGATGAACAGTCTGTGGCACGGCTTCCTGAGGCTCGCCGCCTCGACCTCAAGCACTTTATTGGGCGTCCCTCTGACCATCTGCGCAACTATCCAGTTCTGCTGGAAGCCACATTGAAAGAAACCGATCCAGAGAACCCGGATATGGATTTCCTCTCAGCCGCCGCGCAAGCCATTCGGAACCTCACCTCGGTTGCCCAGCTCCGAACATTCCAAAATGGGATGGCCCGAAACCCTAATGGTCCTAAAGACTGGCATCAGCTCGTAAGCAAAGAGATACTCGAGGCAACGCCAAAACAGGAACAGCAGCGGCAGAGGTGTGCCAGGTTCATTCACAGGCTCATCGAAAAGAGATTGACCTGATTTTGCAGCGTGATTTTCGAGCTCATCTACGGCGAAATGGAGTTTGTCCGGGATCTTGAAACAATAGAATCGGTTAGTCAACTTGCCTTGCACGATCAGGGTTTGCTAACGGTTTTGAATAGCTCTTTATTCGCCCATTGCGGGCTACGGCCCCGCCAGTTATCCCTCGGGATCGCCTTAGTGCCTTCATCCGTGATGTATTTTGGACATACAACGACGTACTAGTTCACCATCGAAAGTTACTGGACCGGCTCCACGAGATTCAACGCGAAGAACACCCTCATATCCGCTCGATTACGGCCCCAATCTACGATGCTGCCCTTAACTGGCAGGACGCATACATGGAATATGTCCCACATTACCCCATTTCCGCCTTCCGCATCCAAGAGGAGCTTGGGAACAATCCCGCCTTCAAGGCTTTCCATGATGTAAGCAGCCAGTTTCCAACTACATATGCGAGTGTCGGACCGACGATTCCTTGTAGACTTGTCAAAGGAACCCTGATTCACGGAAGCTGGACATGAAGGCCTTCGTGTTCCGTCCGATTCCTCGCCTCCTTCGCTATGACCTTCTCCTAGGCCAAATCAAGAAGATGCTCCCAGCTGGTCATGAGGATATAGAGGCAATTCCCCAAGTCTGCGATATCATTAAGGATCTCGGCAAAGCAACCGAATCTGGAGTGGCGACCGCCGAGAAGAAAGTGGAACTCTGGAACTTCCATGCAAATCTCGTGTTCAAACCCGGTGAAGCGGTGGACATGGACCTCCTCGACGAAACGAGGCAGTTGGTGCATACCGGCAAACTCCTCCGGCCCCCAGATGGTAACTTCGAATTGAGTGGCTGGACGGAGTTGTTCGTCATTCTCTTCGACAACTACTGTGAGGCAATCCTGGCTCCGCCCAGAAACCGAACTGACTGATCACTCTTTAGTGGTCATGACGAAGACAAAAGAAAGGGATGGCATCACGAAGTACTACGCCAACAAGCGGGTGCGTTTTGAAATGTTTTCCGTTTGAAAGTCTGAGCTTGCGCAACTAACCCTATCCCACCGCGGTAGCCCATTCCACTAGAGCTCCTCAGCTTGGTTGGGTTCACTGAATTACAGCAGCAACGATCCGCTGGTATTTTCGGGCGCGGCCTCAAGGGTACAAAAGAAGGGAAAGAAGGGAAAGAACCGAAAGAGACTGCCGCAGGGACAGACCCCAACGGGGCTGGTGGGCCGGAAGACAGCCGCACCGTCTGGCCCTGCAGCATTCATCATGCCGGAAGGGTCGGCGGACTCTATCACCTCTTTGCTGAGAGCGGTGCGGTTCGAGGGGAATGGAAGCAAAAACTGGAGGAGGCCATTGCCTTACGCAATCTCGTCAACGACTCCAATAAAGTAAGATTCGAACCATTTCGCTTCAAACACGGTCCTAATCACCATTATTTCAGGTATTTGAGATGCGAAACCTCAGTGAAAACACCTTCGTGGTACCTTCTATCATGGGAGGCACGTCTCCTGGGTGGTCGAACGATGTCACTTTCACTGGGAAGGTCACATGCTCGGTTCCATTCTGTACGTGAATTGGAAGCAATGAAGTTGCTTTTGGCTGACTATACGCTAAATTATTACAGCCACGGCTGATGGGCGAGGGCTGGTGGCAGTTGGATGTGCAGAAGGTGTTTGGATCGGCCTCCGCAGTGACAAGAATTGTGAGTGCCACCTCTAACCAATTCAGGGATTTTTTCATGGACCATTCGATCTTGTAGCTTTAAGGAGAGTGTTGCATCTGAAAATGGTTACACAGTGTGCCATGCTGGAGGACTTCGGGATTTTCCTCGTCCTCGCAGACAAGGTAAGGAGATTCTCGCAAGCGCCGAAACACCTTCTTACCTTCGATATCACTTTAGTCGCTGTTCGCCTACCATATCGAAGCGTTGGTACCTTCTCCAAACTCTCCACATGCTGGCGGCAGTCGAACGCCTCAAAAGTTGAACGGAACCAAGGACGTGCAGTTCTTCAGCGTTGGAACCTTGAACGGTAGGACGCTGATCATCTACATGAAAAAGAAGGGGGTAAGCCGCTAGATCAAGCGCGACACTTTCCTGCTCGAGACTTATGACATTCCCTCCAGATGGACAGCGTATTCCGGGTGCTGGAGCCTGTCATCGGAAAAATCACTGAAAAAGCAAAAGCACCTGCAACGTTTGGCAGGAATCTGTTTGGTGGAAGTCGATCTGAGTGGTTCCGAGTCTACCGAGTATGTTGACCAGGAACTTGCTGGTGAGATCGTACTGACAAACATCGTTACAGGACTTCTTCCTTCCTTCCGAATCGTATGACCTTCTGTTCCTGAAGGCCAAGATCGCAATCCCGTGCACAAAAGGATTCGAGATCATGGATTTAACTGAGTGAGTTGATTGTTTCATACCTTTGGGGAGAATCTAACGCGCTCCCATATAGCTTCAAGAGCGTGACCATTCCCCAAAAAGATGATCCTCGACTAGCGTCCGTAGCCAGGCGTCTTGAAAACTGTAAGGCAATGGGCATGTTCCGAACAAGCGAAAATGAGTTCCTATTGTGTTATGATGGTATGTTGGAACTTCTCAGCTTGTGCTTGGACGTGGTTTGACAGGTGTCACAACAGAATTCGGGCTGTTTGTGGACCGCCATGGTGACCCTAACCGTGTCAATGGTGTTGTCGAATGGGAAGGAACAGCAGAGCGCGTGGCTTACCATCCACCATATGTGGTTATCTTTGACTCGCGGTTCGTCGAAATTCGGCACGTCGACAAAGGGCGGTTGGTGCAAATCATCCGTGGTGCCGATATCCGATGCCTGTGGGATGGACGTGGCGCATCTCTCCCAGCTCCAGTGACCCCAGGACCCGGAGGATGGGACGAAATGGGATCATTAGAAGCTAGGATCCACGCGGTGATGAGGGCTCCAGACGCACAACCGAACAGCAAGGTGGTTGTCCAGCACGTCTTTGAACTGGTCCCGACTGTCCCGCTCTACACGCCTCCCCCATTGTCGGCTCCTGCTACAGGTGGACAGCCTGCCAACTATTACCAACAGCAGTACGTTCCCCAGCCTCAAATGCCTCCACAACAAATTCAATATTCTCAGTACGCCCAGCAACCTCAGTATTCGCAATACCAGCAGTATCCTCAGTATCACGCTGGCTCTCCCCCACATTCGCCTAATGCCAACGCAAATGCCAATGTGATGCAAACTTGGCGTTGATAACTGACAGACTAGTGTTGTTCCTTGAGTTGATTTGTATACCCTGTACTTCGCATCTCGGTTGTTATCTTATCGGGCTTCTCGCGCACAGCGGTGGATGCGAGGAGGGTTTTAGATGTTTCATAAAGTACCATAACGATTCATTGAGAATAACGACTTGCTTTAACGTAGAGCTACAAGGAGGGTTACATATAGCCAGGCATGATAAGAGACCATTGGCTTGGCGTGAGCGTTAAATAATTAGCTGGTACACTGGTATCTCCCCTGGGGGACGACGTCGTGGGTCGAGGAATGATCTGCGGCCCGCTGGATAGAGTTACGCAAATGCCGAGTCTTGCCTGTTATGACCGGGATAAGAAGCGGGAACCGTCTGGATCGGGGACAGGGGCGTAGGTGCGTCAAATGCCTGCGGTGTTGACGCACTTTTCCACAGAGAAGTGTGAAAGCATGAGATAAACGCAGAAGCAACAAAAGCAGATTAAAGGGGTGGGGTTTAACTTACTCTACGTCATCGCGGCCACCCTTGGAATCGGGGATCCAGTTGAGGCGCTGTGACCATGTTGCACGCCGTCGCTCCTGCTCACGGCGGGACTTGAAGCGGTGGAGATATAAAGCCTGTGCGTGAAGCAGGTTAAACTAATTGACTTGAGGGTTCGATAAGGGTTATGCCGTTCCGGCACACTCACGACGAATGCGCATGCGACTACGAGTGAGATAGGCAGAGCGACTGCGAGGGCGAGATGGTTTGACGAGCCGCTGCTTGTGACACTGCTTGCAGCTGTCGTGCTGTATTCCATGGGGGTAAGAATATATGTCTAGGCGTTCTGTCTGGCATTTTACTAACATGGGAACGGCGGTTGCAACACCGTTCGTAGTGATGACAGTGTAGTCGGCATGCGTCGTTGAGAATCTCGTTACTGAGTCCACTGCGTTTGAAGTAAAGGGCTCAAGCACTCTGGAATGCAGCAAATAAGTTTCAGAGATGTACGCGAATTGAAAGGTCCGTTTCAGCCTACTCGCTGGCCCAAGTGGCAGGGTAAGACTCCGTAAACGACACTGGGGTGCTGATCTCTTCGCCTTTTTTCTGGAGCTTGGGTGCTGGACTCATACTAGGAAATGACCTGAGATGGACAGAATACCAGTGACAGGGTGGGGTCCAAGCGTCGACGATAGTCGTAGACGAAGAGAAAAAGAAAAAGAGGGGGTGTAATCAGCTCAATCCCAAATCACCGTGCGGAAATCTCGGCCCCACATAAGACCCGGTCATCAAAACCAAGTGCCCGAATGATGACGAACAAATGAATCAAGATCAAAACATTTCGACTAAGCATATCTATCGTAGTAAAATACAGCAGAGGACATGGAAACAAGAACCAGGAAGTCATGATGGCAGAAAAAAAGAGGCTCTATGGCAACGATATGTCTATGAATAGGATGGAGGGGCTATTAGTGGGAAAGGGTTTAGCCGGTGTTTTGGTTATTTCCAAATTTGTACAAATTACCACTCACCAGGTGAACGTTCGACACCGTTAGAGGATTGAATCAACTTGACAAGACGGGCTTTCTCATCCTCGCTAAGAGACTCGAGAGATCGGGCAAACCCTTCCAATGCAGCCTTGCGGTCAGAAAGCACCAAGTCTACCATCTGGCGGGCAACGTCCGCAGCCTTCAGATTGGACAATGTCGAAGCCAGGTCGGCAGCCTCCAAGGCCTCAGCGACGGCTCGGCGGTCTTCTGGGTTGACGCCGGGGATCAACGAGTCCACGATATCTGAGCGCTCTTCCGAGGACAACTGTGGAGAAGCCTCTTGGATCTTTGCCAACGCCGATGAACGGGCAACCCGAGCACGCAGGGCCCAGTAGAAGTATCGACGGGCATTCTTCCACTCGGCGGGTTTAGCGCAGCCCTTGGCTTCCATGCGACCAACGCGACTGCAAGGCCGCTTTTTAGTCAACCAGAATATAACGAGGCTACGACTGGCACTTACTCATGAAGGTCGGCGTAGAGAAGAGCAAGTTGTTTGAAGCTAGGCATCAAGAGGGTCTCGCGTTGTGTGAGTTGCTCGGTCGCAGCGGCACGTTCTTGCTCGCTGACAGACGCGTCCTTGCTTGTCTTCTTGAGTGAAGCATATTGCGAATCCAACCGTTCCATGAGACTGAGAAGTCGTTCGCGACGCACTGTTGGGGAGATTCGTCAGACTCAATATAACGAATCATGCTACAGGACAACTGACTCTTGATCTCCACGATACCCTCGGGTTCCAAGACACCAGCACGGGCGTCGCGGTCCGCGTACATTTCCATCTGTTCCGGGTTGATGGAGGGATCTAAAACGACCCAAGCACCGCCGCGAAGTTCACCGTTGGGCACGATGTAGACGAAGACAGGCTGCTTGTAGCTGGAAAGGCCATCGACAATCTTGGAACCTTGCTTGAGGATTTCGTCGTACTAAAACAGCCACCGTCAGTCAATAACGTCGTCGACGAACGCAATTGAGCCACCAACCATATCTTGCTGACCGCCTGAGAACCCACGCCAGTTGGCGAAAATGATCAAAGGCAAGCCTTCACGGTTGAAGTCGAAGATGGCTTGTGCAGTCTTGTAAGCCGAGTTAGGGAACCACACTTGACCGGCCTCCATGAGTCGCTGCTCGAACGATGCTGCATTGGCGGGATCAGCAGGAACAACACGTTCAATCGTTCGGGCTACGAAGGACGATATCGTTAGACACAGAACCCAAACTCCAGCCTTTGATTCACTTACTTTCAACAGCGATGACACCCATAGGAATGCCTCCAAGGCGGGCACGACCGACGACAACAGTTTGAGCCCAGCCGGTGAGAGTTTCCTGGAATGAGCCGGCGTCGAAAAAGCCGCTGAGGGACTCTCCGCTGTCCTCAGTCTTGCCAGCAATGAGCCAGCGAGGATCATAAGGACCTTTTGGCGGGAAGAAGCTGATCTCGCGATCCCATGGATCAGTAAGAGAGCGAACAGGTAGAGGAGCGCCTTTGTGCTCGGGTACATAAGACAGCCACCGGAGAATGTGGGTGGTACCCTCAAGATCACTTTGGGCTGTCAAGTGGGAGACGCCATTCTTGTGCATGATCTGAGTGCCTCCGAGCTGAAGGTTGGACGTGTAGACCTCGCGTCCCAGCACCTTGTTAAGAGCAGGAGCACCAGTGAGGATAATGGGCTGTCCCTCAACTTGAACCGCACGCTGGCCGAGACGGACCAGGTAAGCACCAATACCGACGGAACGAGCTGTAACGAGGGTGATGGTAAAGATATCGTCGTAAGCTCGAGAAGTCTCGCCAGCGATGAGGCCTGAGCCCTTCAAGCATTCGACACCAAGACCATCTTGTGCACCCACGATGTCGGTGATCTTGAAGCGCTTTTCGCCATTGACAGTTATCTCCTCGGTTATGACGCTGTGCTGATCCTTCTCCCTAAGCTTGAAGTCGGCTTCAGGGGTGAGGTATAGGTAATCGATGCCTTTCTCGGGGTGCTCGTTGTCGTTCCATGCGCAAGAGAACAGGCCCAACACCTCCTCAGCCACCCCGATGCGAGCTCCAGAGTTTGCGGACAGGTAGATTCGAGGCAGGCCACGGCTACGAGCGAACTCGGTTGCCTTGTAGAAGTAGAGGTCTTCTTGAGGTCCGAAGGATCCAATCTTGTACGTGATGTCGTTGGAGATGACGACAACCTGTCTGCCTTTGGGATACTCGGGTGTATAAAGCGTGAAGACCCACGCGACCATGCCGCAGGTGTTGCTGCCAGGAGCCCTGTCAACCTCTTGGAGCTCTTCATTCTCGTCCATGACTAGCTCTTTGGACTCCAAAAACTTGGGCGGGAGGGTGACGGAACTGCTGAGCTTCCTCTGCTCTATCCACAGGTTCTGAAGAGACTTGGAGAAGAGATCTGGGAAGTCATAGACATACGTCGTTCCAACCAAGTGGGCCTGGTAGCGCTTGGGTTGAAGGGACTCCTTTGTCGGGAACGGCATGTTTGCAGGCTGGAGATGGAGTGGACCCTTGTCGCCGATGGCTTTAAGGATGGTGGTGCCCTTGTCAGTGACAATCTCTTGATATCCGTGGTAGTTGACGACGAAGCCGGCTACGTTCTCGATCACGGCGCGGATTGGAGTGACGTTGCCTTCATCATCCTCGAGAACAATGCGGATCTCGGCTCCAGTGACGCGAAGCCTCCAAAGGCGCTTTCCGTGGCGTTCGATGAAACCAGCGACAGCCTGGAGAACCTCCTCATAGGTGACCTTGAGGTTGTAGATGAAGTTGACGGAGATGTGGTTGCAATCAGCATTGCGGTGCTTCGCGACGACGATTTCAAGAGCGTCGAGGATTGAGCCGACGAGGTGGTCCGTTTGGGAAATGAGGTATTCAGCGGTATGTTGCTCGTTGCGAAGTCGACCTGGTCGGACAAGCGCTCGAACGAAGAATCGCGAGTCGATCTGGTTCTCCCGGGCCACAGCGTGGTAGATATGAATTTGACGGTCCTCGGTGAAGCAAGGCGCGAGCTTGTAGTTGGAAAGGCGGCTGAGTTCCAACTGGTATGCCAAAGCAGGTTCGATGTTTCGGATTGCCTCCTCTTCGACCCACTCCCCGTCATTATTTGCCCTCATAGTGTAGTAGTAAGGATATTCGCCAGGGCGGCAGATTAAGAACGTGACACGACGAACGCCGTGGCCGACGACCACATCCTTATTCTCCTTCAGAAGCGCCAGGAAGTTGGAACGCCATTCCGCATCCTCTTTGTCATCCTCAGGAGTGAATATCCTAAGGGCAACGTACATGACGTTGGGAGGCTGAGCTCCAGCACCGTGACGCTGAGCGAATTCGTTGGGATCGAAGGCTGGGAGAAGGGAAGCGAACTTGGCGAATCCTTCGCTGCATGACTGGTAGTCGGGGAAGGAAGTAACAGCGCCATGGCGAACTGGCTCGATGTGGGTTGAGTTGATCATATATGTGAGATCGCTAACTGACGCCTGTCGCTTCTTGTCACTGTGAGCAAAGGATAGAGTCAGATGGCGGTGAAAGCATGGTTAACGGTCAAGCACTTACTAGTCTGCCAGACGAGGCGTTTGAGGAGGGGAACGAGACTGGCCAAGTTTGAAGCGCCATGTGACGGCCTGGAAGGGCTCAAGATCTCCAACGTCGTCGCCTTCGTCATAGTCGAGTGACAAGATGGAATAGGCACGATACGCGCGACGAACGTAGACTTCGAGGGCAGCTACAAGAAAAATCCTCAGCATAGGAATGGGTTAGGGCAGACACGTACTGGAGCTTACCTAGTGAGACCCAGGGATCTTCGTGATTGAAGAACGTTGGTAAAACGTCGAAGACGACCCATCGTGAATCGGTGAGCTCCTTCAAGGCCTCGGGAGAAGGCGTCCTGAGGACAAGCACGATTGTTACGTTATAAACTTTTTCAATCCATGTAAACGAGCTCACCCTCTGTTGATGCTAGACTCTCCGTAGTAGCCTGATGTGATAGACATCTTGAGAACCGATTCCATCTGCACAGCACGCTCTGGGTACGAAGGTAGTTGCGTTGAAATGAGCACCTCACGAGCCTTGAGGGCTACCGCGGTTGTCGACCTGACGGTTGATTGGGCGATCAGTTAGTTAGAATCTTTGGAATCACGGGAGGACTCACTTGGATTCAAGCGATGCAAGTTCCTTCATGACCGTAGTCAGATCATCCTCTCCTCCAGACGACCACCCGCTTTGACTCTTGATCATTTCAAGCAGAGCCATAACGAGCTTGTTCTTGTTCGCCGCTTTCGTGTGACTGAGAACCTGTCCTGCGACGACGTCCAAGTTGTCCTTGTTCTGCTCGCGAAGTCTCAAGACGCGCTCTTCGATGCTTCCTCCGAAAAGCTTCTCAGTTGCAACGTATCGCTCCAGCAACTGCGCGATGGTTCCCCATTCGTGGCTCTTCAAGCCATTCTTGTACCGTTCGAGGACGTCCAAGATTGACTGGATCTTTGAGCGGACCATGGTCCTTTCGGTGGCGATCACGTTGTCGTTCAGGAAGGTGTCGATGACCTTGAGGAGGCGAGTGGCAGGGAACTCCTTCTGAGTCGATTTGGCTCGGCTGGAGTCGATGATAGACCGAACCGATTCCTCCAGCTTGCCAGGCATGCGACCGGACAAAGAAGCAAGGACAGCGCCGACCTCCGAATACGGAAGCTCTGGGTCGTGCAATACTTCGACCAATTCTTTGATAGTGGCGGTCATGATGGCCTGATTGTCATAGCCGTCGAGGATATTGTTGAGGACTTGGATCACATGAGAATAACGCTGATGAGGTTTGCTTCCGACAACGGAATGGTCGCCCATTTGCGGCAGCTGGCCCTCGAAAGGTTTGGCGTGCTTGACGCGGCTGGGGTCGTCCAACGTTAGGACACCGAGGATGTCTCCTGGTTCCAGACTAGCTCCTGGCTGCTTGACAAAGTGAGGAACACCATCCTCGGCGGCAACGAGGGGCATGATCATTTTCATAACCTGTCCAAATTATCCAATCGTCAGCTGGGAGCGGAACATGTATTCACATGTACGGACCTCAATTTCGGCATAAGTCTCTCCAGCATTGATGTGGTCACCGCTGTCGACGAGGAAACGAACCAACTTTCCAGGACTAGGACTGCGCAGCTGCGTCGGGTCGTTCTCTTGCTCGATGAGGCACGTCTTTGCGTCCACCATCAGACGAGTGGCACCGACTTCCTCCCTCCAGTACACGGAGTGACTGGCACCAGCGAGAAGAACGAGAAGGCCTCCATCCGCCAACGGCCTAGCACCAACAGCTGTTCGACCTCCGTTGAGATAGAGGGTCCAGGTATTAGCAGAGGAACGCGTAGCGGTGACCGAGTACCGAGAGCCCTCGTAGATGAACTCGATCGTGAAGACGGTCTTGAGCGTGTCGCGGGCTGGAACTTGACCCTTGTCCAAGATCTGCCTGAACTCTGCCCAACAAGCGTCCGAGAGGACGTGAGCCTTGACGACAGCTCCGCAGATGACAGCCAACGTGGGGTCAGGTCTTTCCGCAGTCAACTTGTCCGAAATGAGCGCGTCCAACCATCCGGTCGTGAACGTGTTCTCCTCAAACGCTTGGGTTTCCAGCAGCTTGATCAGGTACTCCACGGTCGTTCGGAAATCTCCTCGAATGCTCAACTCCTTCAACGCCATGACCATGTTCTTCCTGCTCTCCGTGCGATCGGCGCCGTACGCGAAGATGTGACCGAATTGGGAATCGGCAAACTCGTGCAGACCACCGGCGGTACCGACGGAGAAGTAACCCCAAACGTTGGTGTTGGAGCGGAAGTTCAGCTCTTGCAAGCTACCGCTCGAGGGCTTGAACCCGGCGTCGGGGTTTTCAGCAGTGATACGGACGGCGACGACGTGACCTTTGGGAGTTGGGCGGCGTTGGAGTTGATTGGATTCGGGCTTGACCATGTCAAAGTCGATCTCAGAGGCGGTGCCGGGAGCCATGCCGTAGAGGACGCGGATGTCACGGATGCGATGAAGAGGGATACCCATTGCAACTTGAAGCTGGGCGGCGGGGAGGTTGACACCGGAAACCATTTCGGTGGTAGGATGCTCGACTTGGAGACGGGGGTTGAGCTCCAAGAAGCAGAATGTATCATCTGCCGGGCTGTAGAGATCTGCAGAAAGAGTTGTGAGCCCTAATATCACGCGTTGATGTGGGAAGGAAGCACTTACATTCGACGGTACCGGCACTGACGTATCCGACAAGCTTAGAAAGTCGGACTGCAGCCTTCTCCATTTCTTCGAAAGTTTCGGGTTTTGCGATGGTAACGGGGGCTTCTTCAATAATCTTTTGGTGTCTTCGCTGGACGGAGCAGTCACGACCGAAGAGCGAAATGGCGTTGCCGTACTGGTCGGCCAAGACCTGGACTTCAAGATGGCGAGCCGAACCGGCGAGCTTCATGATGAAAATAGGAGATCCTAAAAGTGTTCCCAATAAGTAAAACGCGCGACAAAAAATCAGCTTTGGTTGAGAAAGAAAAACGCACCGGGCACCTCGCTAGCTACAGCCTCGAAAGCGTTCTTGAACGTTGCAGCGCCGTCGACTTTACGAATACCCTTTCCTCCACCACCTTCGCTAGCCTTGATCATAACTGGCCAACCGATCGATTCGGCTTTCTCCAAACCCTGCTCGACCGTGGTCACGCAGGCATTCTGATACGCGCCGTCGGGAACGGTGACGAATCCTTGCTCGGACAGCTCAGTATCGGTGATACCCGTTCCGGACCACGCCATCGTGGGGACGTTAGCGGATTGAGCGACGATGGTAGAAGAGATCTTGTCTCCGAGAGAACGCATGGCGGAGCCGGGCGGGCCAATGAAGACGATCTTGTGCTTGGAAGCTGCGAGAGATTCAGGCAACCTCGGATTTTCAGAGGCGTGACCCCATCCTGCCCAGACGGCGTGAACGCCCGCGCGTTCAGCGATGTCGACGATGAAATCGACGTTGGCGTAGTTGTTGTTGTTGGTCCCGCCGGGTACTTCGATGTACCGGTCGGCCATGCGAATGTAGTCGGCGTTGACTTTGAGGTCTTCTGGAGTGGCCATCACGGTGAATTCGACGGCGCGCTCGGTTCCAAAGGTCTCGTAGGACCATTTCCTGATGGAGCGGATTTCTTTGACGGCGGCGATACCTAGATGGGGAGGGCGTTTAGGTAAAGAAAAGTGAGTCGGTCAGTCCCCTAGATCGCGAGACGTGAGGTGGACGAGATCTTACCATTGTTGGCGATCAGAACCTAGATTCGAGACGCCAACCGAAGTCAGTGAGCTGGCTGCCCCGTAACGGAAAGACAGACCGAGGGTTGGGGCGTACCTTGGTAATGACCGTATGGCCACCTTGCTCCTTGACAAAATCGGTAACTTTTCCTTGGTCAGCTTTTTCCACCGAGTTACCACCTAATTCAAGGGAGACGTAAGCGTCAATGTCAGGCTCTTTCAAATATTCAAGGTCGCGAAAGGTTTTGACGTAAAAAAAAGTCCCGCCAGTGGATGCCAGGTACCGCTCATTTCGCCCGTCAAGCAAAATGAGAACGCGTCGCCCCTCCCCTGGCCCTGACCCGTCGCGGCAATGAGAAGGGCGAAGGAGACGAAGAGGAACGATGAAAACGCGTTCGCTGGCCAGGCCAGATGCAGAGCAGGGTATCAGACTCTGCCAAGATGTGTACTGACCGATGAAGTGCTGTACTTTTGCATGGTCGTAAGAGGCCATGATGAGAAGGGTTGATGAGAGAAGAGGGAGAGAAGAAGGGAAGTGGGGGGAGGCGGAGAGACGCAAAGTGAGAGATGCCTTGTAGAGTTTTTGGAGAGTATATAAAGCTGGCTAAGGGTAGTTGGGGAGGGATCGAAGTCCCAAGAGGCCGATTACGGAGGGCGAGACGAACGCTTGGGGGCAGCCCACTCCCAAATCCCCAATCTAAACACGAGTTCCCACAGTTTAACCAAATTAGGTGCATCGCGCAGACACCAAACGATCGGCCGCCTGTTCGCTTTTTGACGTACTCGACGACGTCCATTGATGTTAATGAACTTTCTAGAGACCTGGGTTACGCGTCTTGGACTGAGATGGTCAACAGCGACGGCGTATTTGATGGATCGATTTTACGATGGGATCTGCAACGCGCTCGGCCCAAAGTACTGGGTAGGTCAAGTCTTCTTCTTCAAAGTCCACCTCCCCTCGGGACATCAGATTCCAACAGCGTCCGAGGTGATATTAGGTTTTGTGATTTACGATTAACCAACGGATATTATATCCAGTCGAGACGATTTCGCCAACCTTGCGACTGCCTCGAGGACTGGGTGTGGACATCGAGAAGTTGGAGACTGTTTTTTTTTTTGTTTCGGGTTCTCCATTTTTGCGAAGCACGATCGATTGACAAGCAATAATCTCGTAAAGGATCCGTGGATCACGGGTTGAATGATGACATTGGGGGGAATTTTCGAGCAAAGGGTCGACGGGACCCGAAATAGGGGCGGCGTACATAATCTGCGCCACGCAGTCTTGCAAGCTTTGGGGCAAGCCGCCGGCATCCCTGTCTATGGACACCATGGATAACAATACTCGCTGGGGTTAACTTCGTAATTTCGACCTAATTCCAGTTGACCAGCTACTAGCAGCTGCGCGAGGATCCCCTCTTAGCGTTCCCCACCCCTGAGTCTGCACGGAGCACTCTGTCACTAAGACACTAGCGAGCCGCAATCTATTCGAACCTCGCTTTAGAAACATAATGAGACTCGGAACTCAAAATTTCGAAGCTAAGCGAATTGGAAAAAAAAAAGTCTATACGCCTAATCACTCCATAGCCCGGCTCGAGAGCCCTGGGCGGTAGTATAAAGAGCTTCCACCGCGCAGAAGTCGAATACGCACTCCTCGAATACTTTACCTCATTCTGGACAATTTGACGGCGAAAAGACCTTACCCCACCGCTGGCTGTCATCTGCGGAGCTGTTGTTAAGGCTCACGTCCTCTCGGACGCTTGTTGGGCAGAGTTCAGGTAGATCTTGGACAAGGGCCAAGTTCCAGCCCTCGACACCCTCAAGACTATCTTCATGATCGAGTTCGTCTACAAAGGCCCAGGTGTCCTCGGAGGCTTGTTGGCTAGAGCTCAGGCAGGTCTTGAGCAAGGGTCAACTTCTAGCTCGCGAAACTCTCAAGGCCGACTTCATGGTAGAGTTCATCTAGCTGAAGGGGGCTTGAGGGCACAAATGCGTGCCTAGGAATCGCACCATTCCATTTACTACCTGCTACTCCTACCTCTCTGAAGGCGTACTTCGCTACGAGAGTTTGCAAATAACCCCATTGATCGGCTCCGAATACAGTTGAGGGGTCAAACCACCGGCAGTCGCGTGAGTATCCCCGGTTAGCGTTCTTCGGCCCAAGTCTACTCGGAGCACTCTGTCAGTAAAACATCAGCTAGCTAAGCGAATCAGAAAAAGAAAAAGAAAAAAAGTCTATACGTCTAATCACTGCATGGTCCAGCGCTGTGCCCTCGACAGACCTGAGCGCCAGTATAAAGAGCTTCCATCACGCACAGGTCTGAGAGCACGCAAAGAACGCAGGTTAGAAGGGGCTTGAGGGCACGAATGCACGCCTCTGAAACGCACTATTCTGTTCCGAGATGAGCCACACGCTATCGGAACATGACGGGATTCAGAACGGGGTACGTTGGAGGCCAGCCAATTAGGGATGCGAAAAGCTGTACACGTCAGTCAGGACAGGCCTTGGTTGCCCTGGGCGCCTGCACAAAGAACCCCAATACGTATGGAACACACAGGTTTGATGTGGTTCCAGGATACGATTCGCTGGTCAATTTGCCGTTCTTGTGCAATTGTTCAAAGAAACGGCAAGCAGAGCCGAGCTTGCCATACGCCGTCCCATGGAACTTGTCCATGCCCGTTGACTCGCCGCAGCAGCGAGGGCCGGCCATGGCATGTACAAAGATTAGAAACGGCTGTGTGCATGTTTTAGGCTAGAAGGTATATCCATTGGAATTGTAGGATGAAACGTGGAAAGCACCAGGATCTCAATGGAGACGCTCACGAACTGCGGCGAGGAGAACAAGCTTTTCCCCTACTTAGACGCCTGTAAATGACGACTGAATTCAAGCCCTTAGTCTGGGCGCTCGGGCTCAACTGAGCGCCTGGTGGGGCCATTGAAAGACGGCGAGGGACCGGGAGGGCGCTGGAAGTTGCTAGAAAAGCGAGTCACGTGTGGTTGGAGAAGCGCCGAGAAGGACGAAGCCGAGCAAGGAATATAACACCCCCAAAGACGTCAAAGCCTCCCAGTTCCCAGCCCAAATTCATCATCCTCTTTTTTGACTCCCTTCTCTCCCATCTCTCCCTCTGCCCCTTCAACACGAAAGAGCTCTGACTCTCTCACCATCGCCTAATCGCTAATGTCGACGTTCCCCATGCAATCTGCCCCTAATCACTCCCACTTCTTCCCCTCTGCATCTTCTCCCGCACCATCGACGTCACATTATCCGTTCCCCCAGTACTGGTACACCAACTCGCCTAACACCACTTCCTTCGCCACGCCTTCCTCCAGCCCAGCCAAACGAAAGCGAGACGGCTCGTTCGACGATCAAGATTCGAGCTCCAGCGACGACGGCGGTCCAAATTACAACCCCTCGGTACACAGGGGTTCGCACGCAACTCTAAACTCGTCCCCTCAGCGAGGAGGAGGAGGAGGAGGGGCAGCTGCACCACCACCGCAGGCTCCTGCACGCCCCGTGAAGAGAGTTCGGAGGGAGTGGACAAGTTCCACGGACGATGGGTCGACGACTATGACCGGCTTGGGTGGTACCCGGCCGGCAGGCATGGAGAACGGTTTCGCCCGAATGACCCTTTTGAACCGGCAGGCCGCCGCCGAGCCTCCCGTCTTTGTGCAAGAGCCGATGCCCATTCAACGAAACGAACAACCTGTGAAAGAGGTGCACATGAAGACCCGGAGCTGGTACGAACCCCAGAAAGATCGTAAGTCACCCCACCCCACTCGCCTTGTTCCCTCCACAATCGCAGCACGCATGACTAAATCGCCCCGTCCTCGACCTTTCTCCCCAGGCATCGTCGTCCTTGATCTCGACGGCTCTGATACCGAATCTGATTCCACCCCAGATTCGTCATCCTATCCCTCTCGGAGTTCGACTCAATCTCCCGTGGACGAAGCCATGACTGGAAACGGCTACACCATTTCTCAAGCCTATTTGTCCCGCGTCAAGGGAGTCCCCAAACCCTCGCCCAACATGAACCCTTATCAGCCAGGAAGTCTAATTCTCTACAAGCATCTCCTCCCGAATCTCAACACGGATTCTTCTTTCGAGGCGGTCGATGAGCTTTTGGATGACTCTCATCCGAACTACGTTCTGCCGAATCGGGGCCCGATCCCGATGCAAGACGATCGCCCGCTATACGCTACCATCGAGGAAGTCGACGACGATGAAGATACTCAAATGATGGAAGTGGACGGAAATTGAAAAAACCTAGTTGCGAGAGCCTGCATGAGTTTCGTTTCAAGAATTTTTTTTTCTCTCTCTCTGCCTCGTCGCGTTTGGTCTTCTTTTCGCTTTACTCTTCGGATCTCAGGCTACTTCCGTTTTTTTTTCTCGGACGTCCGATATATACTTATTACTCTTTTTACGTCCCCTTTGGCTTGAAAATTCTTTTCGAGATTTTTCTAATCCGACCTGTTCCTGCCTCGAACCGCGTATCTCCATCCCCCTCCCCCCGATCTCCTAGTCCTAGTCCTGAAATGCGTTTACTTTGTAACATGGTTTTAAAAAAATTCAAATTTGATGATTCTTTCTCTGTCCCACAGTACGAGTGGCAAGGAAGCGGCAAGCCGCCGGGAGTCATGTAGCATGACCGACTTACAGGGCAGGGAGTACAGTGAGCACGCTTAATCCAAGCCTTCTGGCCAGCCACAAGAAACTACGCTTTACAAAGGCCCCAAATTCCATGTCCACGTGCTTTCTAACAGCTTCGTCTACCCAAGACCGAATTGTGGCGTGATATTCTTTACAGTGGCAAAGCTCTAGGTCGGTCTCCTTGTCATTGATCCCAGCTCGGAACTTAGATAAGAGAGAAATTTTCATAGACGTTTTATGTAATTAGCTTGCGAATCATGATACCTGTTGTTTGCCCCCTTCGTAAGCTTAGTATCATTGAGTGGATTGGGCACACCGCTAGCGCAAGGCGTACATGCATGCTCATGTTCAGTATACACCTGGTCCTCGGACCCGAACATCACCGAAAAGAATGGAGAGTACCAGCCAGACTTGAAGTGGTATTTTTGTTGTTCGGTTTAGTTCTTGGTTTATGCAGTTGAGAAGAGGCCTCAGCGGGGACTGGGTTCCTTTGAGTACTTAAAGTTTCCCGTGATGACCACTCACGAAAATAAACGATCATGGGTTTAAAAGTTCCGAGGTTAACTATCACTTTGGAGAAGCATTTTATGTAAAGGGCACTTCTCAGATTCGCGAAGACTACGTTAATTGGGCTACGGTAGGAAGATTCTGCTGAACTTGAGCCTCGGCCGTGAAGCGAACGGGAATCTCCGATACGTCACCTGGACCCCTTCAAGGCATTCCAACGCCCTTGGCACCGCAAGGCTCTACCCGACTCGACTGCAACACCACTCACCATATTTGGGATAACTTTATTATATGAATATCTGGGACCTCGCTTGATTCCAATCGCTCAAGTTCGTCACCCAATGAGATGCAGATCGATCTAGCCTCAGTGCATGCGCAGAGAACCGCAAGGTGACACCGGCCTTCCCCCCTGAGTCCACACACTGTCCACTCGGTGCATCATTGCTTCCGGTTACCACTTTCGGTCCGACTTCCACAAAGCCTCCTTCTTCCAAAGCTTTTGGCAGAGAAGACGCCGATTCAGGCCCACCCTCCACCTTTCCCCTCCCCCCCCGCGCTTGAAACTTGAAGCAGACTCTGCACCTCACCCCTCGGCTTCTTCCATCTTTTCGCAAGGCACGTATCATTACATATACCAGGTAGTCTCGCGGTGCCCCGAGAACGTCCGTTCCAACCGGCAGCTGTCTTCGCGTGGGCTGAGCAACTTCGAACTGAGGCATCCGAAATATCCGACGGCAAGTGGGTTTATCACCTTCTCTTTAACGTTATCCGCACTCTACTTCCCTGCTCCGTCGCCCATCCGTTTGTTGACATATCAGAGTGCTACCCCTCACGATTAGTGGGTCCTTGTGCCTTGTTGCGGCAGACATAGAGCGAGTCCAACGGCAAGACATCATCGTCCGAAAGAGCGCTCTCATCATTGGCCAGCGATAAGCACGAACCCACAAAACGTCGTGGCTTGGCTACGCCCTTCCCTCATTCGCTGCCTCTCCAATGAACTCCAACGTAAAGGGTTCCTTTTCCGGAACCGGTACGATATGCCCGGCTTGGGTATTTTAGCGGCAAGATAAGACTTGCGGCACTCTCAGAACCTCAGCGAGTCCCCCCGCCCTCTCTTCCTTTCGTCAAGTCCCCGTATATCGACGAAAAACTTGTTCTTGCGTTCATGGATACGACTGTCGGAACGCAGCCAGAGCCTACCGAGGCGCCTTCGCCGCGCAAGCCGATCTTTGACCTGAAAAGGGCCGTACACAAGGTCTCCACCAGGGATGGGTAGGTCGTGTGCCGCCTTCGTTCATCCCTCTATCGACGCTGATTATTGTTAATTTTGCAGCTGGCTTGGAGATTATGACTTTGCGTGGCTCTGCACCCCAGTGCTCCCATGGATGAAGACCAAGAAGAGTCGTGCTCCCCCATTCTACGCTCTCGATGCCGACCTGCCCCTCCTTCTCGCCATCGTTTGCGGCTTCCAGCACTCCCTCGCCATGTTGGCTGGTCTCATTACCCCACCGTACGTCTTTCAACTTCCAATTCTTTTCTCTTTACCACGTCCCTTAACCCGACGCGTCCTTCCCGTACAGAATCATCTTCGCCAGCGCCCTCAATCTCGACGGCAGTCTCTCCTCCTACATGATCTCCGCGTCTCTCATCTCGTGTGGTATCCTCAGCTTGGTCCAGATGTCCCGACTTCATCTCTTCGGTCGATACTACCTTGGCACTGGTTTAATCACCGTCGTCGGAACTTCGTTCGCTACTCTGTCAACGGCCTTCTCTGTAGGTTTCTCGATTCTCCCGTGCGGGATTTAGTTGAACTGAGATGTGTTCCCCGATATCACAGATCTTCAATGCGATGTACAAGACCGGAACTTGCCCCACGATCACCAATGCGGATGGAACGACGTCAAAGGGACCTTGCCCCGACGCTTATGGCTACCTTTTGGGTAAACAAGCCTTTTCACTATGGTGGATCCCGGTATACAAAGCTGACGAGCGCGTCTTTTTCCTCCAAGGCACCTCCATGGTCTGCTCCTTCCTCAACATGGGTCTGTCCTTCGTCCCACCAAGAATCCTCAAGCGCGTCTTCCCTCCAATCGTCACCGGTACCGTCATCGTCATGATCGGCGCCTCGCTCATCGGCGAATCCGGCGTTCTCAACTGGGGAGGAGGATCCAACGACTGCCACGGCCGTCCCGAAACGGGAATCTTCCAGCTCTGTCCGACCATCTTCGCTCCAAAGCCTTTGCCGTGGGGCTCTCCCGAGTTCATCGGTCTTGGATTCCTGTCGTTCGTGACGATCATCTTGACGGATATCTTTGCTTCGCCCTTCTTGAAGAACGCGAGCATCATTGTGGGCTTGGTCGTTGGCTGCATCGTTGCGGGAGCTGCTGGCTACATTGATGGCTCTTCGATCAAGACTGCGCCTGCTATTACTTTCCTTTGGTGAGTTTTTTTTTGTTAGCCTTTGATTCGTGATGGAAGTGTAAATCTAATTCTCGATCACCTCTCCCACCAGGGTGCACACATTCAAGATCCGCGTCTATGGTCCTGCCGTCTTGCCCATGTTGGCCGTTTACAGTACGTGATCGTCTTCTTCCACCGTCTGTGCCAGAGCTAACTCCGCGCACCTGTCTCGTAGTCTCGCTCGCCATGGAAGCCATTGGTGATATCGCCGCAAGCGCCGAAGCATCCCGCGTCGCCGTCGACGGTCTTGAATTCGACTCTCGTATTCAAGGTGGTGTCTTGGCAGACGGTATCGGCGGCTTCCTCTCCGCTTGCTTCACCAACGCACCTCTCAGTATCTTCGCTCAGAACAACGGTGTCGTGAGTCTCGCCCTTCTTTCGATCGTTAGGCTTTATGGTCCCGTTGCTGATCGAGCACGTTGGGATTTCGCACAGATTGTGATCACTCGATGTGCTAACCGCTCCGCTGGTCGATGGTGCTGCTTCTTCTTGATCTTGTTCGGGATCTTGGGCAAGCTTTCCGGTGTTTTCCTTGCCAGTAAGCTCGATCTCTCTGCACCAGCTGACCAGCGAAGGCATGTGCACTGACTCACTTGCACCTGGTCGCTTTCAGTTCCCAACCCGGTGCTTGGTGGTGTGACGACTTTCCTTTTCGCCAGTGTCATGACCTCGGGTATGAGAGTCTTGACTTACTTGAAGGTAAGATTCCCTCGAAGGGAGCTGTGATCCGAAGGACATAACTGACTTTTTTTCTTGATGCCTGCAGTGGAACCGCCGTGATCGATTCATCCTCGCTGCTGCTCTTTCCTTCGGTGTTGGAAAGTGAGTTGCGCCGTCAAATTTCACGCCGTAGACTCAGTATTCTGATTTTGCGACGTTATAATCCAGCCTTCTCGTCCCCGAGTGGTACGGCCATCTCTGGGACGGCATCGACAACCCCAGTGCCGGCCTGCAAGGTTTCTTGGACTCGATCACCATCATTCTCGAGACACCTTGTACGTTTTTGCCCCCATGTCTATCACGTGTTATGCGGTTCGGAGACTTACAACAAAAACTTGGTTTCCTTTCACAGTCCTCAGTTCGGGCTTGGTCGCTTTGATCCTTAACCTCATCCTCCCTGCCGAGGAGGTCCTGGAAAGCAACATTGTTGTTCACGAAGACGGCAACGACGTCGACCCAGAGGCTCAGATCGCCGACCGCGCTCATGACGATCCCGACTCGATCGACGAGAAGGACCGGGATGCGAAGAAGGCTCCGATCGAGCCGGTCCACTAGATTATGACCCTTTCTTCCTGACGTCTTTCTCTGTATTTTTCTTCTTCCCACATATCTTTTCATGATCACCCCTTGTCCTCTCGGAATGTCATTACGCTATATGGAGTTGTATATCAGATAAACTCGATCCTAGACACGATGATGCATCAATCCTGACCACTCTCTTTGAGTGTCAAAGGCGAGTTAACTTGGACTTTTACCCGGTTATCGCAGCTTTGTGGGGGGCTGCTGTGGAACGGTGTATGTCTAGTGGAGTATATTGTTCCGAATAGAGGCGGCTGTGGCGAGTGGGTCAAAGCCACTATCAGCTCGCCAGCCTAAATGTTGGCAAACGATAATGCTCTCCACCAACACTCATTGGAGATATGGTGACAGGGAAGGGGGTACTCGGCAGGATCTAAGACGGCAAGCCTAGCCGCGCAGCACGTTAAAATCCTCTTTTGTGGAGTAAGGAAATCCTTCAACTTCAGCTACTCATTAAAGTGAAGGCGCTGCAAGCTTTACGAAGCTCGAAACGACTCAAGGCCTCGAGTCGCGGCTAGTGAGCATCGGTTTTAAGGAGAATTGTCGGAGGACGTATGCGAAGAAGGGATGAAAGCAATACATTGATGACAGGCTTCAAGCAATACAGAGATGAAAGACAATTGGGTCCAGCCCGGGTGAGAGCATCATCCCATACGGTGAGCTCAAACGTTCCACCCCGACCGCGTTGGAGGGTATTGTGGTGCGGACCTCTCGAGTAAAGGATCCACTGGGGGCCAGTTGAAAATGGGCGAGAGCATCCCATTCGCCCAATTATGACTGATTCGAGGATGTAGCTTGACCTTGATTTGCCAGCGCAGCGTTTTCTCGACGGAGCTCCTTGACGACAGCCTTTGGGAGGGGAGGGTCAATTTCTAGCAATAGGAAGGGGGACGCTAATTATAGTAAACGTACAGCTAGGGCTTCAGGGTTGGCTCCTCCTTCGATCATCTTAACGCAAGTGAAAAGCGTGTCGCGGTCGAGACCCGTGTTGAGGAGTTGAGATAGGTCGTTAAGAACTGGGGTGGTTCAGGAGCTCTTGGTTAGGTAGCGTTGGTGGAAAACTAAAATTTTGGTCTCGGGCTGACCATTAAGAACGTCTTGACCGGAGGAAGTTGTTCTGGAGGACATGATTCCGGAGCTAGGCGGTGAAGGGCAAAGAAAACAAACACCGGACCTCCGGAAATCTAGCCGCGGGACTTTCTACGAAATTTCTTGTTGTGTCCCTGACCGCTGCAAGCCTTCATCCTCACCCACTACTTTGCTGTATCTCGATCTCGCTTGGCCATACCTGTTTGGTAGCGTTGAAAAAGAAAACTCGATGTCTCAGCAACCCCCGCCTCCTCAAGGCCACCCAAGACAGCCTATACAATACGCTCAACCTCCAGGACCACCGGGACCACCACGGCAGGCTCATCCTGGACCTCCGCCGCCCAATCAACCATATCCTCCACCCGGGCCGCCCCATGGTGGTCAAATGCCATACTCACCATACCCACCGCATGGATATCCAGGAGGGCCACCCCCACCGCCAGGCAACTTACCCCCACCCCCTCACGACGAAGCGCAACATCACGCATACATTCAACAGCAGATGCAATTAGGCGGGCACCCACCTCCGCACCCACCACTACCAGGTCAATCGTCTGGCCCTCCTCCTGGGTACGGAGCAGATCACAGGGCGGGAGGAGGGCCGACGTATGGGCATTTCCCCCCTCCTCAACCTCCAGGTGGGCATCCTCAGCAGCAGCAGCAACCGCCGAATGAGAGAGTTAAAGTGATCAGGGGCTCGGTGTCTGGAGGTCCGCATCGAAGGGACTCGACGGACTCAGATGGAGGTGGTGGACATGCTAATGGCATTCAACGGAAGGAGAAGCGAAGGAGGATTGTTCCTGGGGGACGGGACCAGAGTAGAGAGAGGTTGGTTGTTTACATTGCAGATTTCCTGAATTGAAGGACTCTGAGGCCGCGACCGTTCCTCCTTTTTCACAGGTTCCATAAATTCTTTATGGAGACGCGAGAGCGGCTCACCGTGACGAACCGGATCCTTCTGGCGAACCCGTCGGATTCTGGTGAATACGCGCTCAAAATGTATCCGCCCTCACTGGAACGCGCAGCATTGCTGTCGCAAATAGAGCACGACGAGGAGAATGGGTTGGATAGTGCTCAGAATACGTATGATGAAGAAAAGTCTAAGATCGAGGACGAATGGAAGAAGGGGAAGGAAAGGATTCGAGAACGGCTGTTGGAGAGCCTGGAGGAGCGAAGGAAGAAGGCGAGAGAAGAAATGGCTAGCGATGGCGCACTTGCAGGTGAGCTTGACAGCCCATATATTCATTCTGATTGCGTGCTAATATGTTTCGCATTCGCAGATGTACCAACGTTTGACCCTCCTGTGCCTACCCGATCATCAACGCGAGATCGAAAGCCTCCACCTTTCACGCTTGCTGCGCCGCATCCGTTTGGGGCTGCTGGAGAGGATATGGTGTCGCCTTTCCCATTGCCACTTACGTCGTACGCTGGTGGAACTGGTGCATGGAGCGCAAAGGGCAAACGACAGAAGGGAGTTGGTGCTGGCAGTCTGCAACTTGGCAAGGCGATCACGGCGCTGCAAGGGTTGAAGGAGAGCGAGATCGAAGCGGACCTTGGGGAGGTGAAAAAGGCTGTTAAGCGCAAGCGGGGGACTCGACAGGTCGGGCAGTACCGTGACTGAGTGTGTTGTATATAGATTGGTGACTTGTAAGAGTCGGAGTTATGTAAGCGACTTGAGAGCCGTTTGTTTTCTCTGTCGTCCCCCTGCTCTCACCCAACCTAGGATCATTTCCCCTCCCCTACGCTTCACGTTCCCCAAAGGACCGAATGTCCCCGAGTCCTCATCCTTCCTTACCACCCCCACCTCAACACCCAGCACAACAATCAGCTACGACATCGACCAACCCTCCCTCACCAACAACGCTGGCCCTCGCCGCGCTCAACATGACCCGTGACGACCTTGCACGCCACACAGACCAAATGCGATGTTTCCTCAGTGCTGCTGCTCCTCCCATACATACCTTACCACAAAATCCTGTTATTCAAGTCTACTCTACCCAACCATCGTCATCATCCGCCTCCGTGGCCACAGCAGTCAAATCGGAAACCACGGACCCTCACCCAACACTCCCAGTCTCAACTAGACCTTCCATGGATGCTGTCCTCGAACGAGGCGAGAGAAGGAAGAATCACCTCAAGAGGCAGTACGACAACTCGATCGGCTCTTCAAGTACCACCGGTGGCGACGATCCTCATCAGTCGGCGAACAACAGCACCACGAGAGTCGAAGATTTCCCGCTTCCTTCGGGCAGCGGCAACAACAACATGACGTCCGCCACCGCCACGACTGCCCCCAGCGCCGTCCCAACCAACGGCCTCCTCTATCCTGCAGCCCCAACACCATCGGACGGCAGGACCGTCGCGAAAGGCGCGTCGCGCTCTTCGTCAGTTTGCTCCTCGCTCGCGTATCAACAGGTAAGCAACCAATCCGCTTGTGAGGGGGCGTGGCCCGCGCGTCACGCCCTTTCTCGCAAAACAACACAGACACACGCACGTCTCTGTAGAAAGAAGCCTCCGATTTATTGACTTGGTTGATCTCCGTCTCTCTTTCTCCTTCGTCCTATCTCGCATCAATCCCGAAATCAATCCTTCCCCCATCACCCGTTTCTTGTTTACAGGATGTCTTTTACTCCTCTCGGCCCCCTTCAGCTGCTCCAACTCACCCATCATCACTTCGCCGGTCTCAATCGATCTCCTCCCAGCTCTCGGGCCACCTGTCTGCAGCAGGGGATGACGTTGGAGATCCAGATAATAATTCAACCGTAGACGAAACTCACGCTGAATCCGTTGACGAAATCCTTGGCCTCGCTCCTGCCCCTTCGCGACAATACAACTCAGAGAGCGCGGACGCCGGTCAACAAACCTCCGGCATGAACCTGGCGATGCAAACGCCTGTCAAGGCGCCTCAACAGCCAGGAGAAGCTGGCAGCACCCCTTACCAACCCGTACCCCTCCCAAGCTCGTCCGCGACGCGAGTGGGCGCGTATCCCTCTTCGTCTCCTGTGTACAAGTATCAACCTGCAACATCACCGGCCGGTCCGCGCACGCCCTATCGCCCTCCAATCCATCTCAAACACCCCTTGACCGCTAATATTCCTGGCGGCCGCCCGCGCAACGCCTTCCCCTCATCCTCACCAATGCCTATGCCTGCCACGTCCTCTCCTGCCCACGACTCGTCTCCCGTCAACCCTGCTTCCTTACCCTTCCGTCTCCCACCAGGTCCAAGACTGACGTCAAAACCCCACTACTCGTACGCCGCGCTGATCGGCCAGGCTCTCATGTCGTCACCCACCAAGCGTCTGTCGTTGAACCAAATCTACACGTGGATTAGCATGGCATATCCTTACTTCAAACGCGGCGAAGCTGGTTGGCAGAACAGCATCAGACACAACCTCAGCTTGAACGGCTGTTTCGTCAAGATTAAGCGCGACGACGGCGAGAAGGGCAAAGGAAGTTGGTGGTCCATCAGGGAGGGTGACGAAGCGTGTTTTGCCGGCGGAGGATTCCAGAGGCAAGGCAGAGCCAACGGTCGTAAGCGAAAGGGCAAAGCGGACAAGGACCAAGATGCAGAGGCTGCAGAAGCCACCGAGCAGGACGACGAGGGAGCATCCCCAAAGAAGAAAAAGAAGACAGCTGCCTCTCATCGACCCACGAGTTCCGACCCAAATAGTATGATCCCGCGAGGAGGTTATTCTCGATCCGCCTCCACCTCGACTACGGCGACATCCGTTCATACCATGACCTCGAGTGCCTCCTACGATTCAGTGGCATCCTACGCGACGAGTGGTTACGGAATGCCCATCTACTACGGCGCAACTCCGTACGGAGGCGGATACGTTCAGTACGCTGCGCCGCATCCCCCAAGTGGTCCTTCATTCCCCTCTGCTGCTCACGCCATGTCTATTGAACAACAACACGCCGCTTTGGCTGGACCGCAGACGGAGCGGAGGAGCTCGACGCATGTTCGGACGCCGGCGTCGAACGGGTACGCCTTGCGGCCTGCTGCCCATCCCAGTTCAAGTCCCCTTGCATCCAGGAGCACGCGAAGCGTGGAAATGTCGAGCGAGGATGAAGAGGAAGAAGAGCCGGAGAGCGAAGATGATCAGATCCAGAACGCTGCCAACAGAGCCATGGCTGAAATGCGCATGCCGCCTCACCGTTCTCCCGTACACAACCTCGCAGTTCAACAATCCCCCACTCGTTCGCTGCGCCACCGTTCCCCGACTGACTATATGGACACGGGCAGAGTGCAAGATGTGAGAGAGATGTATGAAGGTGTCTCTCATGAAAGGCACGTTGATTCGTTGACGATGGAGGAAGAGCAAGCCGAGGCCGAGAGGGAGCAGAGTCCCACTGCTCATGACGCCGCAACTCTGGGTCAGGACGCTGCTCCACCTGCGCTCGGGCAGCCCTTCGCGCTCAACGGTTCCGCTGTTACAGTTGAGATGTCTAGCAACGAGGAAGGAGCAGAAGATGCTCCAGCTGCTGAGAAGAACACACTTCAGCCTGGCTTCCATTTCGTCCCTCCACTCCCAAAGACGAACGCCGGAATTGCGGAAGACACTGTTGCTATTAAGCAGGAGCCTGACGCGGGAGGGAGCCTTGCAACAAGAGGCTTGGATGATGTACGTGTTATGAGTTCCGGCATGCCATAGGTTGATCGCTGACGGAACAAATCTTTTTTTAGGAGGGCTTTAGCAACTTCTTCTCGTCTTCACCGGTTCACCAACGAAGCCGCCAGAATGGCCGCTTTTCTGCGTCTCGCGGCAGCGGTTCAGGATCGGACCTGCTTTCTCGTGTGATCGAGTCCAAGACCGCTAAGCGCAGTTCGGCTCAAGCCCGTCAACAGTCGAACAATGGCGCTTCCCCAACGAAGCCGATCTTCCCTGCCGTTCCAACCACTCCCGGCCGGGACACCCGGCCGCGGACGCCACCCCCGCCCGGCGAGCGGGCGCCAAAAGACCCCGCTCAGGACAACGAGGAAGACCGGTTGCTCAAGGATATGGACCCTACTGTGGCAGCTGCCGTCACCGCTCTCACCTCCCTCTCTCCCATGCGAACACCTGTCTCACACGCTGCATTGCACATGTCCCCAGCTCCACCGCGCTCGTCCGACTTGGCGCAGTACAAACATTCCCTTGGACCCCATTCGCCGTTTAGGACGCCTGGACGCACGCCCTCGGCGGCGGGACGCGGATTCGACTACTACGATTATCTCGGTGATGGCGTCGGGGGATCAGCGGATGACAGCGCGACCAAGTCGATGCTCGGCTCGGGTCTGGTCCCCCGCACTCCAGCTACACCAATGACTGGGGGCATCTTTGGGTCGCACAACCTGTACCAGAGTCCTAGTCTCCCAAGTCCAGGATGGCGAAGGTACTGAGAGGTGCAATCCTTATTTTCTCGCACAAACCAAACACGACTTCCGATCTTTTGACGCGACGACTTCATGCTTTTCGTATTCAACATGTATATTTTTCAAACGTCTTCCATGACTCCCACTCCTCGCTATCGCCGGTTTCGATTGGCGCGAAGAACAATCCCTCTCCAGCCCATCCTTTTGCTCTTGCTCTAACACTATTCCATGATGACCTCTTTTATGACAGACCTCTTATCGTCCTTTTTTTTTTTCTCTGTAGTGCGCCTCGTAGCCCCTAACCCCGACCGTTTTGTTGTTCTCCTGTCTATCTTGCCACTTGATTTGCTCTTTTATAGCCTGAATTCTGTTGGTATATAGTATATTCTTGATGTTCCCCATTTGAATGTTTTTGTATCCCCCAACCCTAGAATACAATTATCTTGATGATAAACATTCTGTTTCCTTGTGCGGCGACCCGGATGTGATGGTCGCGGAGTGTCACGTCACGTTCGGTCGAATTATCGTGACAACTAGCTCACGTGATGCCAAAAGATGAGGAGGGACTGGGCAGTCAATGCATGCGTAAATAGCAATGTGTAAATGTGTAAAAGACGTGACTCCGAATATACAAGATGCAACTGTGACAAAGACCCATCTAACCTTCCAACCGCTGCGAAATCCTCTCCAACAACTGCTCGATTCGCACTTGCCTTTTCTCCAGCTGATCTAGCCTCTCGCTCATCTCTCGGGCCTCCAGGCCCTGTCTGTTGCCCAGACCTCCCAACTTGCTGCCGACGTCCGGGTCAATTTCTTCCTCCGCCTCAGTCTCGGTTACTGTTTGTGGCTGGAGAACATGATGGGGAAAGTCGACCATCTGTCCATCAGGCCCTGGCAGATGGCTGCTTGAGACTGGTGGGGTAGGTTGGTCAAAGGTAGGTAACAGGCCGGGCCGGACAGAAGGGGCTGGGGCCATGAGTGCGGATTGAGTCCGACGCCTCGGGTGCAGAGCCTTCGTCAAGTCCGCAGTACCAGAACGCTTATGCCTGGACATCGATATTCGTCGGGATGCCGGACCGAAAGTGATTGCAGGCGTTGACGTAGTCGGACTGAAAATTCCAAACTCGTTGGTGTCATCTGGATTTTCGCTGACCGCTTCTTCGTTGTCCGTGTCGTCGAAAACGATCGGGTTGAATATCTGCGCAAGCGGACTGGGAGCGAGGGCCGCGGTATTCAAACCGGGAACAAGCAGAGACGGATCTGGAGGCATAAGTGTAGAGGTGGTGGGACGTTGATTTCGATGACTTGAACGGCGCCGCCGCTTTGCCAGCGGGTCCTCGATGATAGGGACCACCATTTCGGGGCGTCTAGGACTTTCGCTCTGGACAGGATTAATTGAGGGCCTTTCGCGGCTGTGGGTTGATGCCCGACTAGAGTTCGCTATGTGTTCAGCAAACGTCGGGAAGGCAAGCTGTTCGTCTGGCTTGTCTTCGGTCTCGTTTAAGTTCTCAGGCGAGGCGAACTTGTCCTGACCGAGTCTTATTTGGCTGATTCGCCGACTCTCAGCCTCTTCTGCAAGTTCTTCCTCAAGGTCAAATATTGTGTCGATATCGTTGACTGAGCTCCGAAGGCGATCCACCAAGGCTTTTTAAAGGATAAGGTTTAGTTGGATGCGTGATAACGGGGTTCTTCGCTTACTCAGTCTTCTTAAACCGCGAGGGATCCTTTCAACCACTCTTTCTACCATCACTGAGACGGTTTCTTGCATTGTAGTAGTTCGGTGGCGAACCTTCTGTCGTTCACTGTAAAGCTAGCCGTCAGCACGATAGCTGTTCTCCAGTGCCAAGGTGTACGTACTACACAGCAACTGCGAGTAGAATGGGCAAAGAAGTAATACGTATCATAAAAACATTGACCTTGTGGAACCACCTCTTGCTAAGGATGTAGCTCAAGGGAAGCATGACGATGAAGGCGAAAAGGTTTAACGGGGGCTGATATGAGAACAGCGCATCGGCCTTGACCCTAGGTGACATAGTCAGCATAAAGGAGACTCGATCGTTGGAGTGAAAACAACCCTTCGATCGTGGACACGGCTTTGCGGAACATCGACTAAGAGCAAGAACGGACGTCAATCGGGTTGCTTTCTCCCCTGATTGGAGTGAGGTACCTCAGCTACAGCATCTTCACTAATTGTGGAAAAAGTGTTTGACAAAATCTAAGAATCACTTGGGAGGTTAATAGAGCGCTTTAGGAATTAATCTGTGCACTTACCGCAACAAGTACAGTCAGCAGGAGGGTGTTTGACAAGCACGCGTATACAACCTAAGCACGGACCTTCAGCATTACGAAAGATACGGGACACAGTTATGCGTCACCTACCATCAAAACAGGGCCAAAAAATGGATGGAAAGTGGCTACGGAGATATTGCGTCAGCTACGAGCCTTCGTGGAGTAACGTGGGGTACACACTAGCTCGATCGAATCCGCTTGCGTCTAGACCGAAATATAAATCCAGCATGTACCAAAAGATGGTCCCGGGTGAGTAGTAATTTTTGCTGTTTGCATCAAACAAGGACGCAATGCGGGTCAGGGTTGCGTCATGGTCGACGAGCCTTCCAAGTATCTTACCCTGACTTGGCGAGCCTGGATGAGGAAAGTTAGAACAGGCATTACCGCGAATACCCGTGCCACACTTACGTGAAGAGGGCATAGAGGAAGCCGCAAAAACAGAACGCGGCAACGAGCATAAGGACTATAAACTCGTAGAACATCGAACGGACTGAAAGAATCATGAGATTGTTCGATAGAGTGACGAATGCCAACCTATGCCAATCATGAACGGTCGTTGACGCAGAAGATCCAAACCCGGACTCACCGAGGGAACATAAGGCAAGCACCCAGTGCGAGAATATCGATTCCCAAGGTCCTTGCCCATTTCTCGTGATAATAGAAACCATAGGCCCGGAAGCTGCCATACGACATGAAGATCGTGATGAGGGCTATGTCGAAAGCATTCCAGAGATTGGCCGAATACACTGCAATACAGTGTTATCATGCTGTACTATAATTAACAGCAAAAGAGTACGAGCCTTTCATTCCGTGCTCTTGCATTGCTGCCACTTTATCTAAAGTGAAGCCTACGGACAACGTCATGTTAGGCCGATGACTAACATACGGGGTGTGGAAATAAAGACCATCTCACCAAGCGCATATATCATGAAAATGCCTTCAGACCAGTTGACTTTGTTAACTTCATTTCCTTCCAACGCAATGACAAAGAGAATAAATAGTACAAGGAACCTTGAGAGGCCAGTAACCCACTTCAGTATTTCATCTGTCGCACCATTTGCAGAATGATGTACTTACTCCGCATATTCCAAGACCGCTCGGACGGCAGGTACTTTCAGCCGGTAATGATCCAGGAGGGGCGCTCTTCTCGGATCATAGAAGTGAATTGTTTTCCGCTTGTATGTCTGATAGAACGAACATACGTTAGGTCTGCAGTGTACAGACACAAGTTCCAAGGGGACGTACATCCGACAAAAAGGAGTGGTCGCTTTCGGCTTGATATACAACCTTCCCGGACCAGATGCAGTCTAACGAAACAGATATTGCATAAGCGACTAAGCCATACTTGATAAGGTTCTCACGTACCAATAATCTTTTGGAAGGCACCACTCTTGATGAAGCGTTTGGCTTGTCCGATGATTGCCATCTCAATAGCATTGCCAATGCGTTCGTTGGTATCCATGTCGCCGTAGGACTCGTCGGCCTTGTCCAGCACTTCTGGTCCAGCACCTGAGAAGATGCACCAAGAGGTAGTCATAACAGTGGCCAGCTCCATAGTGCTTTCTGCCCAGTCTCGGAGCAACTTGATTGCCATTAGTTCGCAGAGTGCCGCTCGAGATTGCGAGAGGGGCATCGACGCCAAATTGCGATCCCGAAGGAAGTGGACCCGGTTGAGAAGGAAACAGAATACGACAGACATGTTCCTCATGCGAGAGTATTTGTCGTACAGTGGTTGAACCAAGGAATATGTGAGGTCCGGGGCCGTAAGCTGATAAGAACTGTTTCAGTACACTTAGGCTCAAGGATTGCGGCGAACGACTCACAGAATCATAAGTGAGGGGGGTATCTAATAAGCATTGTGGTAAGCCTAAAGTGATGCTTTGTGCCTCAAATATGGTGCCGACGAACCTATGTAGTGTTCAACGTCGGCTTTGACCAGGTGGATGATCTAAGCATGGGAGCAGCATGGTCAGTGACGGAAATAACTAACCGTCTTGGCTACCTACCGGATAGACAGGAATTGCATCAAGTTCTTCTCTTAGTAGGGGCTCTCTCTCGTCCTCTATATCCATTTTTGGACCACCGACGAAGAGGTGAGGTTTTGGTGCGGACTGAGGGCCCGAACTTGAGGTCACCAACTCGCACGTTCGACGTCCAGCTCAAATCATTGGCTGCTTTGGCCGGAAATGGAAGGCACCACCACCACCCCTATTCAAGGTAAACATAATATAGAGATGCATTAACTAATCTCTGTGTGAGGATGTGATCAGCAAGCTACTCGATTTCGACGACAGCCCGCTTCTGTCTCCGTTCCTCGAAAGCCAGTTCCTGCTTAAGCGCACACCAACGATCATAATATTTTTGTTTGGCTTCTTTCTCGGCATCTGTGACCCCTTTCAAACGCCCCTGTACCCACTTACCAGGATCCACCATATTCCATTCCCCTGGACCAAGTCCCGCCAGGCCGAGCACCCGTTTCAGTGCGGCTACGGTCTCCGCATTCTCTAGCTGGTTTGCCTTGAAGGCGGATAGGTTGCGAGGATTCAAGATCCTCTGTAACAGGTCGCGCTGCCCTTCTGCTCCGCAAACGAGAGGATCATACCGACCCGCGATTGCTTGCAGTGGAAGGTAAATAAGCCTTTCGGGTGCAGTGATAAGCCGGAAACGAAAACTTGAGGGAGGTTTTGGGAGGTGTTGTTGAGGGTCAGAATGGTAGTCGGCAGGAATGGATAGATTGGATGGAGCTGGAGGAACTGCATTTTCCTCGACTATCTCCATGTCGGACTCCGAGGAAAGTTCGTAAAGTCGTGCAGAAAAGCAAGCCATGCTCTTCGCACTATCCCACATTATTTCGACGATTTGACCGAACAGCCCCCTTTCTCCCGCTCCCGAACTTGATTCAAGGAGACCAGCGGACAGATCCAATTCCACCAGCTCCGAGCGGGTCAACACCAGTCTCACCAAGTCGTCCACCCAGATATGCTCGGGGCCCCACCAGACTCCTTGATAGAGCTCAGGCGCCCCAAATTGGCGCGAGTCTCGATAAGGGTATTCGGGACAGTATTGCCGTGAAATAATCTTGGCATGGGACAGCGCCACGGCAAGCGGTCCTAAGGCATTTTCAAAGGTCCGAGATATTTCGGTTCGTTTGTCATAACCCGGTGGAAGATTGTGTAATCGTTTGGAAAGTTGGATAGGGAGAGGGCGGAAGTTTTCGAGTTCGAGCAGGTGGGGAGAGACCTCTACCGGCATTCTTGGTTTCAGAGTTTGCTCGCGAACCACTCGCGGAAGCTGGTAGGCCTGCCACGAGAGTATTTGATTTTCTTCTATGGTGTGCGATATTCCCACAGCCAATAGCTGCACTTCGTACCGGAAGGATTCAGTGGTTTTGAAGGGCGTTCCAGGTGTGTGAGGCTCAACGTGCTTTGTAACGTGTCTCCCCTTGAGCAAGGCTGGCCAAAATTCGATCACCTCGTCAACAGACTTTGGCTCCCTCGACTCTGGGATGAGACAAGGTATCGACACCCAAACAACTTCTCCAGGTCGGAAGTACCCGCCACAGGTTAAGTCTGCATGCCTCTCAGCAGCCATCGCATAGATCCGTCCAGTCTTCTTTTCCGGTAGCCGATTCTTGACGCTGGTCCAGCTGAATAGTCTAAACTTGTCTGGGGGACCTGCAGAGGTGTTCTGGGGATATGCTGCCGGGTCACCAGCTGAGGGCGTAGGACGTGGCTTCCTCCGAGTTGCTGTCTTCTTATTAAGCCATCTTTCGTTGATGACACCCTGCTTCTGCCCCGTATGTAAATTACACTCGCACGCGGCAGGACCCAGAGCATGGAAGTCGTCGTCGTAAAGCCACATAGCATGGAATGCAAATTCGAAAGGAGAGTTAAAGGTTTTCTTTGACCCTATACAACAGCCCCCCTACGTCAATAAAGTTTAATAGCAAAGATATAGAAAACTTACCAAACCCATAAAGGTAAAAGTCGTAACGCGGTGTCAGGCTCCCGCTTCCGACTCGTACTTTTCGCCACAGAGAGTAACCAGGAGGCTAGGTGCATGTTAATTCAGGGTTTCTACAGCACTCTACGCTGCTCACCCAGTCATAGACATGCCAAGCTTTAGATACTAGTAGTATAGTGACGCATCAGACCACACGCCTCTAGAATAGACATCGGATTGCACCTACTGTCGAGTCCGAGGTTGTCTGCGATGAAAGTGCCAACGAGTCCTCTCCACCTGGCAAACACCCTGTGAGAGAGTAATTTTGGTATGGGGTCGTATTTTTCACCTTCTAGACTTGGATTCTTCGCGGGACACTAGGTGCCACTTGCTCATGTCGTCTTGAGGAGAGTTGGCTGGGGTGACGACGTTAAGTCCAGCTCCGCGAGCTGGATCATCGGAAAAGCGAAACAAACGTTTCGGGTCTTCGATGTCCATATCACAAAGATATGCGATTGCAGAATCTTTGCTCGCCATAAGAGTTAAACGGAATGCGGAATGGTCGTTGTAACCTCCGTAGGCAAACCGAACATTAGTGGAGGTTCTGTTTGCTCAGTCAGTCGACACCACAAGTCCAACCACCATCCCGCTCTTCTGGTCAACCACTGTCCTCAGTCAATCCGTGCACCATGGAGGAAGAATCGCTCGCTAATCGTATCACCGCTCCCAAGGAAATCTTGGATGAGTTTGCGGAAATGGCAGAAGAGGAGAATGTCGATCCTTTCGCCGAAACCAAGCTCAAAAACCAAATCGCACATCGCGAATCCGACTACCAAAAAAGGCGGCACCTTATCAACCGCGAAGTGGGGGTCAGCTCCGACCCCTTCAATCAGGGAGAAGGCGAGGAAGGAGAGAGCGGGTATCAGCTTGCGATGAGGTTGAATCATTTGGAGAGGGAGGAACAGAGGGTCAAACGGCTGATTGAGCAGAAACAGCAGGCGGACGAGGACGAGGACAAAATGAAGCTAGACGGAGATAAAACTCCTCCGGCTACTGCTAGGGCACCAGCATCAGAAGAAATGGAGGTCGAGCCTGCCGTTCCAAAGAAGAAGCGGCGGTGGGACATCGCCGAACCCAAGGACGACACGAAAAAGGCCGACAGCGGCGAATGGTCAGAGCAAGCTCTGGAAGAAGCTGCTGCTCCCAAGAAGCGTCGTTCTCGCTGGGATGCCACCCCAGCGGATGTAGCAGCCACTGGAGATGCGCCGAAGAAGTCTCGATGGGACCAAGCTCCAACCGCCGGCCCAGTCTCGATCATTACCACGACACCAATCAGCTTCACCGGCACCATGGCAGTCCCTGGAGCACCATTCATCCTAACGGGAAATGTGGACGTTGACAAGCATAATCGGTATCTGACCGATGATGAGCTGGACGCAGTCCTCCCCAGCACTGGGTATGTGATCGTCACTCCACCGGAGGGATACGTATCCGCTCAACCTGCTCGCCGTCTCGCCGCTTCGACTCTTACTCCCATGCAAACCGGCTTCCATATGCAGGAGGATTCGGACGCCGCCGCCGCCGCTGCCGCCGCTGGGCTTGCACCTGAGCTCCCGACTGAGATCCCCGGCGTTGGCAGCCTAGCCTTCTTCAAGCAAGAGGACGCCACTTACTTCAGCAAGATTCTTAAAGAGGAAGACGAATCGGAGCTTTCCGTCGATGAGCTAAAGGAACGCAAGATTATGCGACTCTTGCTCAAGATTAAGAACGGAACGCCTCCAGTCCGAAAGACGGCCCTGCGGCAAATCACGGACAAAGCACGGGAGTTTGGCGCCGGCCCTCTATTCGATAAAATCCTTCCCCTCCTCATGGAACGAACTCTGGAGGACCAGGAGCGACATCTGCTCGTCAAGGTCATCGATCGAGTTCTCTACAAACTGGATGACCTCGTTCGACCTTACGTGCATAAAATTCTCGTTGTTATCGAGCCTCTCCTCATCGACGAAGACTACTACGCCCGTGTCGAAGGTCGAGAGATCATATCCAACTTATCAAAAGCCGCTGGTCTCGCCCATATGATTTCCACGATGCGACCTGACATTGACCATGTGGACGAGTACGTTCGTAACACCACCGCTCGTGCCTTCTCCGTCGTCGCTTCAGCCCTCGGCATTCCTTCTCTCCTACCCTTCCTGAAGGCCGTTTGCCGGAGCAAAAAGTCCTGGCAGGCGCGTCACACCGGTATCCGTATTGTTCAGCAGATCGCGATTATGATGGGCTGCGCCGTATTGCCCCATCTGCGCAACTTGGTCGATTGCATCGCACATGGCCTTCAAGACGAGCAGCAAAAAGTCCGAACAATGACCGCCCTTGGTCTGGCTGCGCTGGCCGAGGCGGCTGCGCCGTACGGCATCGAGTCCTTTGACAACGTACTGAAACCCCTCTGGATCGGCATTCGTCAACACCGAGGAAAGGCTCTGGCTGCCTTCCTGAAAGCGATTGGTTTTATCATCCCCTTGATGGACCCCGAATATGCCAGCTACTATACCAAGGAAGTAACTGTCATCTTGATTCGGGAATTCCAAAGCTCAGACGAAGAGATGAAGAAGATTGTGCTTAAGGTCGTTAAGCAATGCGCTGCGACTGAAGGTGTAACGCCGCAGTATATTAAGGAGGATATCCTTCCTGAATTCTTCAAAGCATTCTGGGTAAGCTGTCATTAACTATCCCTTGGATCTTTATTGATATTTCTTCCCTTGCAGGTTCGTCGAATGGCCCTTGATAGACGTAATTACAAGCAGGTTGTTGAGACAACCGTAGAGCTGGCTCAGAAGGCAGGCGTCTCGGAAATCGTAGGGCGCATTGTCAACGATCTCAAGGACGAGTCAGAACCTTATCGCAAAATGGTTATGGAGACTATCACGAAGGTCGTAGCCTCTTTGGGAGCATCAGACATTGACGAACGCTTGGAGGTCCGTCTCATAGACGGTATTATCTATTCCTTCCAAGAACAGACTACGGAGGATCAGGTAATGCTGGATGGTTTCGGCACCGTCGTTAACGCGTTTGGTGAGTTCAGCTCCTTTGATATGAAATCACAACGCTAACCAGGTCCCTAGGCATTCGGGTCAAGCCCTATCTCACTCAAATTGTGTCAACCATTCTTTGGCGGTTGAACAATAAGAGTGCAAAGGTCAGACAACAGGCAGCCGATTTGACTAGTCGCCTTGCCGTCGTCATCAAACAATGTGGAGAAGACCAGCTCCTCAGTAAGCTTGGTGTCGTGCTCTTTGAACAGCTTGGAGAGGAGTATCCCGATACCCTCGGAAGTATCATTGCAGCCGAAGGAGCAATTGCAAATGTGGTTGGAATGACGCAGATGCAACCGCCCGTCAAAGATCTTCGTGAGTGCACACTATATTCAATAGCGAGTGTCGAGCTAATTCATTTCGTGTTAGTTCCTCGAATGACACCCATTCTCCGTAACCGACATGAAAAGGTGCAAGAAGCATCCATCAACTTGATTGGTCGTATTGCCGATCGGGGTGCGGAGTACGTCCCAGCAAGGGAGTGGATGCGTATCTGTTTCGAACTCCTGGACTTGCTTCGAGCCCACAAGAAGGGCATTCGTCGAGCCGCGGTCAATTCCTTCGGTTATATTGCAAAAAGTTTGGGTCCCCAGGACGTTCTTTCCGTCCTGTTGACTAACTTGCGAGTGCAAGAGCGTCAGAGTCGTGTCTGTAGCGCTGTCGCCATCGGTGAGTACAATTATAGACATATTGTACCCCAGGAATTATGCTTACGCCTTCCTTCGTGATATAGCCATCGTGGCCGAAACTTGCGGTCCATTCACCTGCATTCCAGCGATTCTCTCCGAGTACCGCACGGCAGAATTGAATGTCCGCACCGGCTGCTTGAAAGCACTGTCATTCGTCTTCGAATATGTCGGACCACAATCCGCGTTCTACGTCGACTCCGTCGTCACTCTCTTGGAGGATGCATTGACCGATCGCGACCTTGTACACAGACAGACTGCCAGCACCATCGTCAAGCACATCGCCCTTGGAGTTGCTGGTCTTGGATGTGAAGATTCGATGATGCATCTGCTCAACCTCGTCTGGCCCAACTGCTTCGAAACCTCACCACACGTGATCGGTGCTGTCATGGACGCCGTTGAGGCGATGCGAGTGACGTTGGGTCCAGGAGTTTTGTTGAACTATACCCTACAAGGATTGTTCCACCCAGCGCGCAAGGTCCGCGAAGTGTATTGGAGGGTTTACAATGCTCTCTACCTTGGGGCTGCTCATTCGCTAGTACCATTCTACCCAGACTTGAGCGAGTTGAGCGATGACCGCAACGTGTACGACCGTCATCCTTTGCAGATGTTTATCTAGTGTACCTACCGCCGATATTGTACTTCGTTTCAACTAAATTTTGCTTTTCAACTTCCTCCTCGTGGACGTGGCGTATCTTGCGTGCCTCATGAATGGGACTCGAGGCGAGTGTGCGCGCATGCGACGCGATCCTTGCTTGGTCGGAAATCTGAACGCTCGATGGTCCAGTGCTCCCGTCCTTGTTGTAACGAAAGCCCAGGCGCCGCTACATCATTGGCCCATGGCTCTGCGGTAGATCTCGTACATTGAAACCTCTGCACTTTCCCTCGCCGTAATTGCTCGTACGTTCTTCAGCAGGCTCGAGCCACTCACGTACCAATCCGAGTGGATTCCTCGCTGAAACTCAGCGTACCTTTCTACGTCTCTCAGCATAATACAAGGATGGCTGGCTGTAGGTGAGTCAGTGGTCTCAGTGAAAGGGCGAAACCAGCGAAGTGTCTTGTCCATCAACCCGCCGCATCCTACCCAAACCTCCAAGTTTTGGATCCTATAAACTCCCAAAAATATCGAACATACTACCATATTTATTTAATCCGGCGAACCGATCCTGTGTCGACTGGGCTCGAAGTAGGCTGACAATCTCCTTTCGCGGTTACTAACTCGCCAGCTGGGTGCCTCGAGGGCTGCTCTCTGGCCTCTATTTCTCGGAGAAAACAATGCAGAGCTCGTGAATCGTTGGTTTCTGGATAATTGGGAGCTCTCTTTCACAGCCACAGCCGCGCGCGCTGCTCTCTCTGCGAGATTTAGCAACCGATGTTCAATGGCCGGGAGAAAAGCTCAAACTTAGAAATCGACCTTGAGTGATGCATATTTCTTCGTTTTCATTACTACCTTCCGACTGTAAGTATTCGCTTCATCTTTGAGCCGGCTAAGAGGCGTCTGTCTCACTCACAGGGTAAGTTCCGAGTTCGTGAATGATGATCGACGTCAATGACTTATATTTGTACGGTTCAGAAGACCATCTGCCCTCCGCTCCGGTCGATTCCCATTACCTGCGACTTGTTCTAATCTTACCAGAGACCACCGAAGCATCCGATATAAGGCAAAATCATGCTACCTTTTTTTTTTTTTTCTTGGAACGTGCTCGACGAGATCAGCCGAGGGAACATGCATGTTGGGAGTAACGATATCGGATGCGCCATGCCCAATTTCACAGGCCCGGCCATACCGAGCAAGCTCACTGTTGGCGTGGTCGGGGCTGCTCTTTCAGCGTGCGCAGACCCTCTCAGTTCGCCGCAATAAGGCAGGAATACAACCCCTTAACAATAGAGTCCGGACTCATAGAATTGGAGACACATGCTGAAGCGAGAAGCAGACAACGAGTAAGATATAGCAAGGACCAATACAAATACAAGACAGTACAGAAAGCCGCGGTGATGCTCTGCCGCGAGCTTGAGTCCTTATCCAGGGTTGGTGTCCCAGGGGGGTCGTTCGAATCGTTCCCCTGCCTCATGGCGGTGAGCACAACCTCTGTACAGTATCCTCCAGATGTAACCCCGTTTCTACTCAGAATTGCAATGCATGAACGCTTTGGTAGTCTGGTTGCACGTGCGGACGCAAATGAACTGAAGTATACGATGTCGGAGCTTCTCCGAACTCAACACTCTCTCCAATGCTCCCACTCCACCTTATTTTATGTCGCAAGGTGGAAGTAGCTTAAATTTGACATGTTAAGTATAGCTTTGGTTCGGCTTCGACGTTCTTTCGGGCGCCGAAGGAGATGCTGCAACTAATACTTACCGTCCCTGCTACCGGCACCGTCTATGACCGTCCCTCCTCCTGGCCAGGGCGGGTGTGCCCTACTGATAAAATTTGTCTTCCTTCGCCTGGATGTAACTGGCTCGGAGGTGACATGTAATATTCTCTTGAACCGGAACCTAAATAAGGCGATCGCGCTGGGCTTATCCAGCCCTGTTACTACCCCATGACTTTGTCATCAACGGCCCCAGTCAATGAATTATCTCATTCTAGTTCGGCTGGTCATAGTAGATTGATACTTTATTACCAGGCCACTCCATACGCGGAAAATAACCAAAGCATGATGAGCTTATCTTGGACCACTCCTGAGGCAATAAGTGTTGATTCTAGATATGCCGTCGACATCTCGAACCGTCAGGCATGGTCAAGTTTGCTGGTCATCCGAGTACGCGTGCCATTCAGTTGACTGGGGTCCCATCTTCAGCGTTGCACCAGGACAGCAAACATGATGCAACGGTATTAGACGAGAGCTCAAATAGCCACTTGCAACAATCGCTCTTCACCGAGAGCAAGTATCGGATATCTCAGTCTCTCACCAGATGTTCACTACGGACGTAGGCTCAGCGGAAGACGCGAATGAAGACGAAGAAAGCGAATAATATATCCGTAACCCAAGTACAAGTACAGAACAATACAAAGAACGAAGTAATCACACGCCGAAACCGTACAAGCTGCGTCCTGAACGCTGTAGTGGGGGTGAAGGTCAGCACAAGGTAAGACAAGTCGAG